>JAGKPX010000025.1:45856-366371 GCA_022609215.1 Alternaria triticina
CTTCTTCGCCCTCGTCTTCGTCTTCTTCTCCGCCCTCGCCTTCGACTTCTTCTCCGCCCTCGCCTTCGACTTCTTCTCCACCCTCGTCTTCGTCTTCTTCCCCTTCGTCTTCGTCTTCTTCTTCATCCTCGTCTTCCCACTCATCCTCGTCTTCGTCTTCTTCTTCGCCCTCGTCTTCGTCTTCTTCTCCGCCCTCGCCTTCGACTTCTTCTCCGCCCTCGCCTTCGACTTCTTCTCCACCCTCGTCTTCGTCTTCTTCTCCATCCTCGTCTTCGTCTTCGTGCGCTTCCCATGCGTTAGATCTTATGGCATCGATAGACAGTGGTAAGCGAAGATGTTCCGCATTCCGGCATTTTGAAAGTAAGCGCGATAATTGACCGTTCCAATGGCTGAAAAGAGTCACATCGTGTCGATGCTGGACGCCGAGACTCTTTAATCCAGGGCCCCTGTGCTCGATCATGCGCCAGAATTTGTCTAGATTGAGTCCACATCTCCAGACGAGATGCAGACTAGTAAGGTTTTCGCAGCAGTAAAGGAAATCTGAGATGGTATCCCTGAGATTAATGGTAGCATACACATGCTCCAAAGCAGGGGTCCTGCCATTGAGGCTAGACACAAACTTGTCGTAAAAAGTGGCGTTCTCACAATCGAACAACGCAAGAGTTTTGACGTTGCTGAAATCGATAGTGGCTGCCAAGCAGCACCAAATCTCGTCAGCATCGACGTTGTATAACTTCAGATGGGGCAACTTCAAGAGTCTGCTTTCCGAGTCGGCGGATTCGTGTACATTGTGGTCGTGTCCCTCACCGCCGGCCCGAAAGCTTGTGAGATCTATACTCACCGGCTCGAGGCAACGGAGCTGTAGATGTTGCAGTTCTCGTTGACTACTCTTGAGCAGATGAAAGATATCTTTTCGGAGACTTCGTCTGGCAATAAATCTGAGTTTGCCTAGTGATCAGTCTCTATAGTAACTCATGGTGAGATGAACTAACCTGAAGGCATGAAGCTGATTCTTTGGGAGCATGGAGATCAAAAGATGCATCAGCACGTCTCTTGCATCAGCCGCACTAACCAGGTGCAGATGGTTCGGCGGTGGTGCATCATTCCCTGGGTCACATAACTCATCTTCGAAAGATAAGCTCCTGATGTGACGCAAGTGGTAACCGGCCCCTGCAGCAATGCATTTGAAGAATTTTCCCAGGCCTTCTTCCCCAGTGCGTAAGTAGACAATATGGTACAGTCGCGGTAAACAGAGGTTGCGCAGGTGTTTCGACGTCAGACAAAGAGATTTAAGGTCGCGTTTCGTGTCGATGTATCCGAGTATGAGTAGCTGGACCTCGTTCGAAAGAGACTCCATGACGCGTTGAGATAGTGTGTAGGAGAGAGATTTTGCGGGAAATCGCGATGTGGACGCGACGCGCTGTTCCACGTTATTCGCGTTGCCCCGCTGCTTCAGGAAGCCGCCAGGGGTCCCCAGCACGACGTCACGTGAGACGACCGTGCCTCTCATCCGACCACTTCGCGCTTCCATTGCACTACCAATCCTCCATCCCCACTCATCGCAGCATGGACATTCACGCCCTCAATATTCGCCTGAAAGCCGAGCTTGTCGAAGATGTCAAGCGCATGATACTGGGTCGTGTGCGACTTCTGCGTTGAACAGCACAGCGCCAAACAGAAGTTCGTTGTTAGCTGATCGCATTTCCCAGCTTTCGCTCTACCCCGGATCTGAAAGCGCTTTGCTTAGTTTCGAAGGACTGGAACATCGTCGCTACGGAGTACCTGTACCGAAAGATCGTGCTACAGGTCAAGGCATATGCTCGCGATGAGCGGCTGCCGAACTGGCTCATTCCGGGCACTGCCACTGCATTCCGGCGATGCATTGATATCGGCGCACGAAAGCAATCGATACAAACGCGGAGTCTGAACCTACTAGAGGACAAACAACATGAACCAGGGTCTTGCTCAGCTAACAATTTTGCCTCCGGTAACAAAGCTGTCTCTGTCCATGTGCAAATATCAACCAGTCCAGCTCATCCAAACTGCGGAATCTTGTTTACTTCGGATTACGGAGTAACGACAATTTCGACAACTCTGTGACCGAAGACGGTAAAGCACTGGTGGCACGGAACCAGAATCTTCGGCATTTTTATCTCCACATGCATTCTACAACATCGTGGAGAATTCAGCGCAACAGTGTTTCATAAAGAAGGTTGTAGAGCTCGACGATGGGACCTCCCAAATCGAAGCGACAAGACTCACTCGAAGTCGACTTCGAGCGGACTTTCCAGAACTGTATATATTTAACTACGATACCGACACTCTGGTAGCAGATCTCCTGGCCTAAGAGGTTGTATGCCGTGCGATGATTTTGGTTTGAGCCAGGAAGCGAATGAGCCTGGCTCTGAAACCAAATCTTCGCCACTCAGGCCTCCAGTTCCACACGCGGATTTGAGCATTTGCCTCGGCGGATGCAGCTATAGAAGAAGTACAGGGGCTCCAACGTTGACCATCACATGGAATTGAGCCAAGTCAGATTTGCTAGCGTGGAATGCCCTGAACGAAAACACGGCTCGGATGCGTGTCATGTCCAGTCTCCCGGACCTGCGGACTCATGGAACCGGCGCTACTATCGACGATCACGACGATCATCCAGAGGGCCGTCGTCTCATCGCCTTTGCTAGAACATCAATACGACCGAGACAAATGCCGATATCATGGTATTTCCAGAGCTGCATCCAAGTGCGTGAAAAGACTGATTGACGGCTCAGCAGCAGAAGCCAATAGCGGTTCTCCGGAAGCGAGCCGCTGGACCCTTGCCCCAAGACAAAGTGGAGCTGCGAACCGCGGGGACAGACGGATGCGGAGACTACACAGAAGGGAGCTGCTATCCCGAGGCTAAAATTACGGCATGAAGTCGCCATGCTCATCGCTCATGCCACCGAAAGGTTAATTCCCGTACAGACCAGGCATCTCAACCGCACCGAATCATTCACCTGCACTCATGGTCAAAGGGTACCCCATTGTTTGACCCCACAAGCGCGATATAGATCCACTGCAGATCAATGGTTTCCAGATGCATCTACGTTGTAAACATCGCTGACTGCCGTTGCTGTATATATCCGCGTAAGCGCGTGTTGATTGCCCGTCTTCAATTGAAGAGCGCCGTAATGAATTCTGATTCGATTGCAGATTCGATGCTTACCGGGCATAATGCAAGTATTGCCACGCGAGATCTCTGGGTGCGCAGCTATATTAGTCGAGCGTTTAGATCGTACCGGCTTGGCTAGACGAGGCGCAATACTACATACACGAGCCGCATACCGGACGTGAGCCCGCGTGCAGCGTTTCGCTACGGCAGTTCTGCCAGCCTCGCCAACATCAACAACGTGGCAATCACAAGATTCAAGTTCGTGAGATATCTGGAACGTGGCGAAAAGAATAAGCCATAGCAGCACCGTTGTCTTGGCGAGCAGTCTACCAGGGCCCCAAGATTATCCGGGTGAATAGGATCGCCGCAAAGACGCCAACTCATTTGTGTTTCCCAGCGGCCCGGTACCGACGATGTGTTCTAGTGCGAATTAATTGCCTCTTGGGGCTCTACTCCCGCTGTTGAGTGCGGCTTGAATTTCCAGGTACCCTGGGTCTGGAAGACGGTACGCAGACTAGCAGTACTACCTCTTGCGCTCTGCTAGTATTAGGCCAATCTCAGAGCATGAGTGTTTGCTGCAGGGCGTACCGCGTTGCTAATGACAAAGGCTAGAGCTTCTCCGAGAATGCGGGCTAGGCTGGATAGGGTACTGCGAAGCGTTTGTAGCCATGACTGAGATAAATAGACGGGAAGCCCACAGGTACCTTGTGGACAGTCGATCGACTCTGTATACCCTCCTGCCTTCGTCAATATGGGTCGCTTCTCACTATTCGCTCCTCTCCTGCTGGCGACCAATGGTGTCTTGGGCGCTAAATGGATTGGTGAGGTCAAGAAGGTGGATGGCGTTGACTACCAGTGTAAGCAATATCCGCTCTTCGATTCCTTGGAATGTATACTGATTATCGAACTCCAGGCAAATGCTACTCCGACAACTCCTGCTGGCCGACCAACAAAGACTGGTCGAAGCTCAACCAGACCGTCTCTGGCGCACTACAGCTCGCCATCCCACCAGGCGCTGTTTGCTACACCAACTTCGGAAACGGAACTAGCGTCTACGATGCGGCGAAGTGTGCGGATACTCAAGCCAACTGGGCAAATGAGCAATGGCTGTATGAGGAACTGTCCCGGGGAATACAGATGACGAAGCTAATGCAATGTTAGAACTGACCACCCCATCGCCGAGCTCTGGCCGTTCAAAACCAACAACACCTGCATGCCGACGGACGACCCATCGGGTAGTTGCACACAAGGCATGTACGGAAAGTACGTCATCATGGCGACTACAAGGGAACAGATCAAAGCGGGTGTGGACTTTGCTCGAGAGCGCAACCTTCGTTTGATCATTCGTAATACTGGTCACGACTTCATGTAAGACAATCTCTTATCTCTTAAAGCACGACGAAACTGACAGAGTTACAGGGGCCGTTCAACCGGATACGGTTCGCTGATCATCAACACCCACAGCTTCAGAGACGTCAAGTTCCTGAAGAAGTACACTGGACCTGGGGACTGGAAGGGCACAGCAGCTATCGTCGGCGCTGGTGTTCAGGGCCGCGAGCTATTCCGACAGTGCTTCAACCAGAGTCCCAAGGTAGTCATCGTTGGAGGAGAGTGCCCAACCGTCGGCTGGGGCGGCGGCTACATCCAAGGAGGCGGCCACGGCCCACTAACCGGCATCTACGGCATGGGCGCCGATAACGTCCTCTCCTTTGACGCCATCACCGCCGAGGGCAAATACGTAACCGCCAACGCGAAAGAAAACTCCGACCTCTTCTGGGCTCTCAAGGGCGGCGGCCCCAGCTCCTTCGCCGTCGTCGTCGCCATCACCGTCAAGACCTTCCCTGAGGTCCCCACCGCCGGCACGATCCTCAACATCAACTCAACTCACACCAACGACACCGAGCTGTTTGCCAAGGGCGTCCACATCTTCCACAACCTCGCCAACCACTACAGCTCGCACGGCATGTTCGTCTACTTCGAAGTAGGCCCCGGCCCGCAACGCCTCCACATCGCGCCCTTCGTCGGCCCCAAGATGAACAAAGAACAACTCGAGGCAGTCATGGCACCCCTCTACTCACAACTCGACGCCGCCGGCGTCCCCTACGACACCCACACCAAAGCCTTCCCCACATTCTTCGAATTCTACATCGACATGTTCGAAGACGAGCCCCCGAACCAGCAATCCATCGTCGGCGGCCGCCTCTTCACTCAGTCCGACATCACAGCCCACGGCGACGAAATCGCAGATGCGCTCATCTACGCCGCCATGCCTGAACCCACGCAACTCGGCTTCAACGTCGGGCATATCGTCAATCCCGGTCGTGCGTATCCCGTCGTCGACAACGCCATTCATCCGACCTGGCGCAACGCCAGCTCCTTCGTCATCACAAATGTGCTTATGACGGGGACGGAGCCGTGGGAGGTTAAGAAGGAGAGGGAGAGTTTCAATACGAATGTCCTTGGGAAGAGGTTGAGGGATGTGAGTCCCAATGGGGCGAGTTATGTGAACGAGGGGGATTTGAATGAGCCTAACTGGCAAGAAGCGTACTGGGGCAGCAATTATAAGAGGTTGTTGCAGATTAGGCAGAAGTGGGATCCGGAGGGTGTGTTTTTTACGGAGACGACGCCGGGCACGGAGAATTGGAGTGTGCTGGATTATGGGACGAAGCTTTGTAGGAAGTCGTCTAAGTAGACTTAAGCGTTCTTCCCTCTTTTAATAGATCAATTTTTTCCGATACCCATTCTTATCGCTCGACTTGAAAATGCGATGATGCGCACTTGATTGCTTGTCGTTGTGCAAGTGTTGTGTGAGAGGTCCTTGAAACCGCCCCTCATAAGCGGAAGATGAGAGGTAACACATTAAGATCTACCCAGGCAATGCCTGTCATATAGTAGTGCTTATGAATGATCGCCTTCGGTCGCTTTTACCTGCCGGCAGTGCGCGTACCGTGTGGCCACATCTCAGCCACAGCAGTGGCGCAAGGGCAGCGACAACGCGCTCTCAGATAGGAGGGGGAATATTCGCATAATTTGAGATGCGTCGAAAGCGCGCTTGGAGGTCTCAAACGCGTCCAACAGTGTTTCCTTTAAGTTTGATGCCAACGTGGCGTGGTGAGACAAAGCTGGGGAAGGACGGGAGCGATGACGAAAGAGTCGCGTCGAGCGCTAGCCGCTCCCAGCTAGCAGCAATCACCATCACAAGCCAATGGCTCTGGCGACGCTGCTATCAGCCATCATCCCAATTGTTTGCGAACCTTCTGCTATCCACCGCCTGTTTGTGTGCCAGCCCTGCCGCTCGCATCACTTCCGCTCCTTGCGCAACCGCTGTAAATACCCCCAGCGCTGCGCCGACGCCGTCGCCATCCATCGCATTCCGAACCATCGCACCAGGCTCCTATTCACGACTGCAACGCCTCCGACGCTTACACCTGATCGCGCGACTATTTCGCCAGATCACATGCTCTGCGCATGCCGAAATACCCCCAGAGCCTCGTTAATGTCGATTGAATGCCTCCCGTGCTGAATCCCTTCTTACGGGCCTTCTTCCGTAGTGCACTCCCCAGCCAGTGCCAGCCAGCCCAGCACCACGTACGAGTCCTGAGTATAGGGGGTAGTACATATACTGACGCTGGATTCTATAGGTTCTGCTCGTCCCGACCACCGAAGTCCTCCTCACATCGCGCGACAAAGAATCAAACACCTCGTACATCGACCTCAGCGGCTCCGAAGACTTCCTCGCAAGCCATGTGCTGCGCGTCCCGGGCGGAGTGGGGCCGAACAACCATGTCAAGGACTCTGGTAGTTTCAGGGAGACGCGGGGGAAGGCGAAGCAGTTTACGACCGCGAATGGCCGGACGGTGATAGTCAAGGACGCTTTCATCTACAGCAACAAAGGTGCGCAGACATGGGTCGCAGGAGGGAATGCCGTCTAAATGCTAATCGAGACGCAGGCTTCAAGACACTCAACCAAGCGCAGCTCTTGAGCGACACCATATTCTACCCCGACTCCTTCGATGCGCAGCCTTGGCTCGTATACTTCATATCGCGGCCCCTCATAGGCACCTTCGATGCGAACCCCATAATACCCGCTACACTAGGACCGCGACAAGATGTGGGACCAGTTGCAGGACCGTCAGGCGCAGCGGGCCCGCCTGGAGGTGCCGGCTCGTCGATGCCACGGAAGAAGGAGGTCAAGTCGTTCAGCGACCTCTTGAACCATTTCCCCATGATCGCGCGTCAGATGCAACCCGGCCTGGAGAGACTATTCAGAGAGTTTGGCAAGGAGCTAGAGAAGCCCCTACCAGCGACACCATCACAGAGATCGCGGCGCTCGTCAATGAGCTCACGGAGACGCGGATCGGTATCCTCAGCAGAGACGACGCCTTTATCCTTGCATAGCAGCATGTCTCACGGCCCGAATGGCTTTGTGTCGAATCTAGAAATCAGCGACGAGGAGGACCAGATGCGGAGATCGCTAGAGACGGCAGTGACAGCGGCCATTGATCTCTTCCAGATGGTGGACAAGCAGCAACTGTCATTACTGGGCGCAACAACCGACTTGACTGGTCCGATCGTCGAGCGCATGATCGAGCGATACATTGCGGAGCAAGTACACCACACCATCCTCTTCCCACGAATACAGGAAATACGGCTCCTAGAAGACAAGGATCTTGAGCGCCGCACACGACAGATGGTGGATATCGATATATCGCAAGTCGGAATCGACATTGGCCATGGTCGCAAGGGCAAGCAAGAGCTAGCCATACGGCTTTCGAAGGCTGTGGACATGTTCAAGAAGATGGGTGTTGCAGGCAGTCCGCAAGAGATGTTGGAAATACTCCTGGGAGTACAGAAGCACATCACAATGCCGGATGAATCGCAGGCGAGGACCATGTCAAACGGAGAACAAATGTCGGAGAAGCAAGATCATCTTCTCACTATCAACGCAGACACACTCGTTTCATTGTTGCTCATAGTAGTGATAAGGGCACCAGTACGACATCTGCAGGCGCGGCTTTCGTACATGCGGCACTTCATCTTCATCGATGATGTCGAAAGTGGAGAGATGGGCTATGCGCTCAGCACGTTCCAGGCTGTCCTCTCATACCTCACTACAGATTCGGGCGGCCTGCGAAGAGCAAGTCGGCGAAACAGGGCATTGTGGCAGGCCACGAAATCTGGTGACCTTGCGACAATGCAAGGGATACTGGAGCCCGATAGATCTTTCAATGCCGATCTCGACAGCTTCTCAGACGGAAGCCAAACCCCACCGAGATATCGCCCAGTCAGATTTGCTGCAAGTTTATCCGATCTACATTCCGTAGCAGGCACGACCTTGAATGGTGACGATGACTTCTCGTTACGACCCCGAAGCCCATCTCGCGGGAAGAGTGCGCATGAAGATGGCCCTTTGGCGCATATCTTCCCCTTCCAGCGCGCTCAAACACCACCATTACCCGGTAGACCGAAGATGAAGAAGAAGGTCTCTATCACGGACACTAGGAGCATGTCGAGTGGCTCGGCGCGATCATACCATTCACGCACAACTCTCGACTCTCGCGTCAGCGCTATCGAAGGCGATGTCTCGATAGAAAAGCTGACCATGACTCAAGGGCCAGATGGCGAGTCAGTACTGATGATGGCGATTGAGAATAGACAGGATAAGGCCCTCCAATACCTGCTTAGTCTTACTGAGTACTATACCCCCTCTCTTGTCTTCGAGGACTACAACAATGAAGGCACCAATCTGTTGAGTGCAGCCATTCAACTGGGCCACGCCAGGACGACGGACACCATCCTCAACTACATTCTGGACAATAGTCCGAGCCCTCAGGCACTGCAAGAATACCTTTCGAAACCAGACGCGAAGGGTAGATGTGTAGCGCATTATCTCTTCAATCAGCCTCGTCTCATCGACCGCATTGGACATCTTCTTCCTTGGCGGCTGAAGGACAAGAACGGCCAAACACCAGTGTTCGCTTTATGTAGATCGTATGATCACGACGAGTACCATGATATGGTAGACAAGGCACTACTTGCCGCAACGCAAGACCAAGATGATGGACAACCGCTACACCTCGATGAGCACGTCGACAACAAGGGCAACAGTCTGCTTCACATCATTACTGACCCTCAGCTAGCCGCAAAGCTGCTGTACCGCTGTGATTCCGACGCCAACGCAACAAACGATCGGCAGTTCACACCACTCATGGTAGCTAGTAAATACGGTCGAACAGATATGGTACGGGTGCTCTTCCAAGACCCAAGAGTAGACCTATCTTACAGGGACGCTCGTGGTCTCACCGCTGTAGAGCTCGCTAAGGACGACGATGTTCGGAACCGTATCGACGACCTGGTGCTCTTGTCGAATGAAGCCGGTCCGGATGGCCGCACAACTACTGTTGTCCGGTCGTTCTTCGTCGAAGACGGAACAGTACGTCTAGTGCTAAAGTCAGGAGCGCCAAACGACAACAAGACCATTACCGTCACGACATGTCGTAGATCATCACAGGACTTCGAGAACCTTGCAAAATGGCTCGCACAGGAACACCCAGCTTCATGGCTACCCGCCATCCAGAATCTAGCATCACCATACCTGATACCCTCTCGACCATCACGATCGATCTTACGCGACATGCAACTCCGCCTCGACGCCTTTCTCAAAATCCTCCTCCGCCACCCCACGTTCTCCACCCACGAAATGGTCTGGGAGTTCTTCCTCGTCCCCGACATCGACTCCTCAATGCTCGCCGAGCGCTCCGCCCGCAAAGCCGAACTACGCGTCGAGCGCCTCCGCGAAGAATACGCGCCCATCTACGACGTGCGCGAAGTGGAGCTCTTCGTCCAACACATGCGCGAAAACGTGCGCGCCCTACACCACGCCTCGCGCTCCGTCCTGCGTCGCGCAAACAAAGTCCGCTCCGCGTCCTCGGACCTCAACGACGCTGCTAAAATCGCTAACACGGCTCTCCACTCCCTTACCTTCCTGCCCGCCAAACACCTCAAAGCGCTAGACCGGTATACCCAGACGCTAAAACAGAGTGACGCATCCCCCATGTCCGGCTTCTACTACTCCATGCACGCCATCTCCAGCACCATAACCGCCATCCTAACCGCTTTATCCCGCCCCTCCACACTCATCACCTCCATGTCCGCCACCCAGAAAGCAATCGACCGCCATAACCTTTCCGTCCGCCGCTCTGACCGCTGGCCCTTGGGTCTTCTCGACGACGCGAGATCACGCGTGCAGCGCGACGCCCAGGATAAAATGGATAAGAGCAAGATTGAGCTGGAGGATTTGGGCAGGGAGTTGCGGTATACCCAACAGGTTGTCGCGCAGGAGTTGGCGAGTTGGCAGGAGGGGAGGGTGGAGATGGGTAGGAGGGCGTTGAGGGATTTGGCGAGGAGGATGTGTGTGACTGAGAGGGCGAGGTTGGGGAGTATGAAGAGGAGTGTTAGGGAGTTGGGGGTTGGTGTGGGGGGGAAATCTACGGACATATCCATTGGGGGAGGTGGTCATACGAATGGGTTTTCGAATGGGGGGTTGACGAACGGGTTGCGAGACGCCGGTGGTATACTCAACGCCGGTGGTATGGAAAACGGTATGAACGCCCCTCATACTCCACTGCCTATCGACCTAGACAACCCACTGGGAGTACAAAGTAGACTGGACGATATTACGGATGAGGACATCGAGGAGGGACCTGGCAGCGTGGAAGATATAGAGCGTGAGGGTGTCGTGTTGTCGAACGGTGTGCCGCCTGCTGATGAGTTGGTGGCGGAGCTGGATATTGATGGGGAAATGAGGACAGCGGAGGCGGGGGATGTGGATGTAGATGTTGACGGTGGGGAGAGTGTGGTCTGAGATGGGGGTTTGAACATGTATACCGAATTTCGTTTTTTCGACTTCATCTTCTTCTTCACTTCTTCTTCGCTTCATTTCGATATTTTTTTGTTCTTTTCTCGATATGTGGATGTTCGCTTTACTTCGGTTTTAGAGGGTTGGGTGGGTGTCATGACCGCGTGACGTTACGTGAATGAGGTATATGGCGGTCGGGCTCAGCGATGGCGTTTTTCTGGCGGGAAGGGACGAACTGAGAAATAGAAGGAGGGAGTTAATAGTAATATCTATTTCCATGTCTACGTCCGTATCTCTAGTTCTGCCGAGCGATGTTGGTCTGATGCGGCTTGACGCGCCTGATGTCAACGGTGAGGTATTTGAGAAGTTAAGATAACGCTTATATGAGTCGCTGTCTCTATAAGAGCAGGTGCGAGCGACCTCTGTCCTTCACGTTGTTGCGACAAGATCTTCGGTCGTCTTCACGCGTCATTACCGTAGTTCTCCTCATCGTATCCTCAAACGTCGATTCAACCATGATTCTTTAGTAATGCAGGATGCCGTATAGACTTGCTGTTGCATTATTGCATTCCCCATGCGTACACGAAAGCAAGGCACGCATCTTGCGTTCTATCGTTCTATCATCTCATTGTCTAGGATTTATCTGCCTAGATGCTGCCTTTTCTCCCCGTTGTTACAATTTTAACTGTCTTGGTTTTTCTGAGTGCGTATATGCTGCTTTGCACTCCGTTTTAGACTAAGTAAGTTCGAGACCAGCGAGGAATTGGAGAGTAATGTGTCGCTACATCACATCTTAGGCTTGGTAATGGTGCTATAGGAGTAAGATACTCATATGTTTTGTGAAGGCGCATGGATGTATGCAATTTCATCTCTTCTACCCATCAGGATAATGATTGTAAGGTCTCTAGTTTGATGTCATCGGTTTGTTTAGATGTGAGTCGGAAGTGGCTTCTTGTCGCCACGATGTGTATCTCATGGTGTTTCATCAGTGCAGCTCCATCGCATTTGCGTCGCGCATGTCTTCGATATGATTTTGTCTCCGCGGCGGATAGACTTGTATGATTAAGTAGCCGAATCGAGTGCACAGTTGGTCTAAATGTATTTGCGACCTAAGCGCTCGACTTTTTGGCCCCCCTTCTTTTTGTTTTTCACGAACTCACGTCGCCGCCTCGCTGTTGCGACGCTTTAGATCTCGTCCTCTCTGAGCTCGAATCCGACAGCCGTTGTATCCACGCTCAACCTTGGGTATCCCAACCCGCTATCTCATTTCAGACATGGGGGCTTCGAAGGCGGGGGCGCAGGGGTATGGCATGTTACATCAGTGACATACTGGCATCATACGAGCGTGTTAGGTTGCGATTTGAAAGCCGCGGAAGTAGCAGCTGTGATGCCGGAACGTTTTGGGGGCCGTAGCAGAGCCTTTAGTATCTAAGTAGTCTGTGCCATCTCCACGGGAGCATATGCAGTGTTGGTGGCTTGACGATCAAGCCGCGGATGCCCACTGCTTGAAGCTAAAGCAATCGTTCTCCAAAAGGCAAGCCGGCATGGCGTCGGTTACCGTGGTCGCGGTATCCCACTTCGTCCTGTACGTCGGGTGTCGCGTAGCTTGAGGGAACGTGTTGGCCTGCGTTATGCAGCCCTTCTCATTTCAAATACTTGCGTGGGGTTGATGTAGTGTGTAGGATTTGCCGCGGCGTTCGTTGCGAAAAGTGGGTAGCTAGGTGGCTAGCTGTTGGTGTTACACTGCTGTATCGCATACCTTTTGTGGATGTGAAGTGGGAAAGTGGGGTGTTGAGTGCATGTTCATCGGCGTCTTCCGGTACACACGTGGTTGATCAACAGGCTCGGTAACTTCAAATAGGTTGTATAGAGTATACCCTGCTGGTAGTGCGTGATGCACCTTAGTGGCACCCAATACACTGGCATCTGGTCGCTACCACTTCCGTCATGCCAGCACACCCATCATGTCGGGCTAGATGGCATCCTTCACTTCACCCGTCGGGACAATCTGAAACCATGCCTCAGAAGTACCTGACGCCCATCCAATGAGCTTGCATACAAGCGACAGCATCGAGATGAATCCCCGCAGAAGAGCCACGCGGTTCACAAGCATATGCACAGTATATGTCCATGCGTATATGACAGTGAAGTAGGAGCTGGGGTGTAGCTTCTTGTAGAACCCGAGGGTATAGTGGGTAGCCAATCCTATAGTGAGAGTGATGGCGGTATGTACTCAGGGTAAGGATGTTATGTTGTGTAAATCTCTCCAGTTTCTAGAAGCTTGATGGAAGGTGCGATTCTGCCGGATCGTGGATCTGTGCTGGACATTATTGGCTTGCAGATGTTGTAAGATGGTATGCTGAGTGCATGCGCTAGATTTCGGTGATTTCGGATGAACTAGATGCAGGAAGGGTGCTCGAAGTCGCCGAGCTATGATAATTTGTCGGCGATGAATAGGCGAAGTGAGTGCATGTAGGATTTGACGATCAACGCCAATATTGAGTCGATTGAGGCATGAAGAAGAGACTGATGCCATTCTGGACTATCATCATGTGAGAAAGACCGCTGACCTGACGTTGGTAGACGGAGTTGGCAGCAGAAAACCATTCCTCAGTGGCTTTGTCAGTGCGTCAATGAGATAAAGAATGCGGCCGCTTCTGCGACCACTACTTTAGCGGCACCATCAGTTCGTGGTGCATCCAATGCTTTCGACAGCTAATTAGCTGCCCCATGTAGACCTTTCTGCTGTTCTCATCGTCGATACCAGAAGAGACGAAGACGCGACAAACCTTGGCACACTGATAGGTGTTGCGATAAGCAGTGGCGTTGAGAATTGTGCGCTTATGTGACCTTGGAGATGGGTTGCTTCCTTGCAACGATCTTGCACTGCCTGTTGCTCACCGATGCCCTGTCTGACCGTTGGGGTGGCTTTCACACCACCGGCGTACGAGCAGCCACATGGCCGAAACTGCGGTGACTTCAGTGTAACTTCACACGCACGACTGACGAAAGTGTGTCTTTACGTAGTCTTGCATGTAGAGGAGCCGAGATTAGAATGGCCAGACGCGTGATACGTGTTCTAGTTCAGCAAAGAAGATAGTGTACTCATGGCGTGCACAAGTCAAGCCGTCATGCGGAATGATAAGAGAGGCTTTTCTCCACGGCCAATGAGGGTTGCGAATGAGAGATGCGATCGAAACGGGGTGATCAGGGTATCTGCCTTCCTCCGTGCCATCAGCATACTAGATTGGAGTTTTGGGGTCGTTAGCAAAGTATCGATATTTGCTTAGCCACTTTCCTAGATTTAGTCGTGTTAATTGACCCATTTCAAGCCTGGTTTGTCGTGTCGCGTGGGTACAGAACCCATCTATAGAACCGTTGGTTCGCCATCCTTCCCGCCATGCCGACATCCTACACATGCAGTTAATCTAATTTGGCCAATGAGCATCCAGGCAGAACGCCTTGCCCAGCTAGTTGTGGTAAGACTAGCCTTTCCACGTACCGAAGAAGGCAGTGTCCGCACCGCTTTTGGGGCGGTTCAGAACGTGTTGTGGGGTGCCGGCACGATGGTCGTCCAAGGCTGAGGTGAGAGAGTGTGTAGATTGTGCGACGCGTCATGATGTTTTCTCATCGTAGAGTCGATAGCCTGGTGTATCTGGTAATCTAATGTTAGGCGCTCTTTCCTGTCGGTAGATGTGCGCGTGGCTATGCGCGCACGCGGCGGCATCGGCCCGCCGCGACTGTCCCGCACCGATCACAATCGGCCCGCAAAAGCTTGCCTCCAAGCTCCACTCATCCACCACAGCGCTTCTGGATCACAATGACTTGTCTCTTGGGCCATGTCCTGTTCGAACGCTAATCACTGCCCCCCTCGCAAGACGGACTGTTGAACAGCTGACCTGCCTCAGCACTAGATCGCCCTGCAAATGTGTCAGCGCTACACACTACCGGGTACAGGAACGGCCCCGCTAATCCTTTCTATCCTGCGATCCGCACACTTCCACACTTCCCCGCCTTCCCTATTGGCGAAAGCATGTGAATATCCAGTAAGGCTATGTTCGGCTATGATTAGTGTGCGTATGTGGCGCGTAAACTCCCACGCATCCTGCAGAAGCTGTAGTTGGGAGCGGGTGTTCGGCGAGACACGACGATGTTCGGCGAGGAGCGCGGACAGGTGTTGTTCGTGGCATGTAATGGCATGTAGCGACATCGCGATGAGGAAGGTCTGTTGATCTTTTGTGGAAGAAGGCGGGAGGCAATTCTTTTCGAGATGATGGTGATAGCTTCCAGCATCAGGGCGACTGACTGGCTGGTTTGACGAGTCTCAGAACTTGATCTCCAGCCATCATCACGCACATTCGCAACGTGGGCTACCCATCGCCAATCGCATCTTCGGCGAACTGACCTCCATAATCATGACTGCCCGTCATTCCCTCGATCGTCCTCTATTCGATCTGGCGCAGTGCGAGCGGAAACTTACCTTGTCATTCCAAGCGCCTGGCCCAGTGATTCACAAACCTGAGCAGTCAGCATAGCCTGTTTTGATCGCATGCGCGTACTTCAAAGGCGGGCCCGGCCTATGGGTAAAGTTCTCGCAAGCGACATGCAACCAATCTGCCCGATTCCTGGACGTTGGGGGCGTTTTGCTACCAATGGCACGCGCACAATAGCGGTAATGCTGCACTGCGGCACGTTTTGCTGCAGTTGTAGCACTGTAGCGTACGAATTCGTGAAGGGTCCCCGCGCGAGGTTGATGTCGAAAAGACGGCCTGGTTCTGGACTCTGTGCCCCGGTAACGGAGGCAAGCTCGCTGTAGTGTGGTGCTTGGATGTTGCACCAAGAGGAAAGATCATACGAGGTAAAGAACAGTCGCTTCAGGCATCAAGAAGCGACATGCAGAATAAAGGTAGCCGGAAATGGGTATGGATAGCGAAGTCGGATTAGTAGTACTTTGGCAACGAATATGAAGATAAGGTTCATGATAAATAATACATTACAGCTGCACCAATGAGATCTCAGTAATGGTAGAGTACACTTGCTGCGTTGTATCGTCCGAAGTCGATCAGTGAGTTGGTAATTGGTGGTATTTACAGGTTGTGTAATGAGCCGGCGGAAGTAAACGAAATATCCTTGAAGTGGCCGCAGTCAGAGGAAGGCGTGCATCGCTCACACCCATCGAAGCGGCAGTAAAGCGCGGCTCTAGAAAAGGAAAGGAAGCTTCTCCAGGACGAAGGAAGGAAAGCTACACGGTGTTGACACGCAGACGGCTCTGTGTTCGTGATGCCATCTGACGCTTGACGTTCTCCGGAGCGACCGACATGGTGATCTTAAAAGTATCGCGGACGCGAGTTCGAAGCGAAGCCTCCATAGCTACATACACACCGCAATCAATGCCTGTCTCGGCTGTGTTGGCAACGTTGCGGTAGCGCTCGGAGAACTTGTCGACAAGCTTCTCAATTCTGCAGAGCTCGGCGAGAATGAGGTTGGTTTGATAGACCTGCTCCTGCTCAGAGTCCAAGGCACCGCGCAAATTTTGCTGATACTGCAGGGTCTTCATGTACGTTTCGATGGGATGGACATCGCCTTGCTGATCGCCACCTGCCATCGCTTGATACGAGGAAAGTATCTTCATAATGGCTAGGTTGACTGTAGCTGAGAAGTGAGGATTCGATGAGCAATCGCAGCTCAAGAGTGTGTAGAGGTTGTCAACGGCGGCTACGTTGGTTGGAAGTACAGACCCCGAACTGGAGAGACTCTCGAGCGAACTGAAGTCACCAGCAGTAGACTGGTTCTCAGGTGGCACATACAAGCTGCAAAGTATTTGGAAAGCGAACTGTGTACAGTCATGCCTCAGAAAGATGTTGGAATCTGGTGGTGTCGGTAAAGGCGCTGATGCCATGGGCGGTGGAGAGGCCATGATCTTTTCTTGCTGTGTATCATGCGAGACAGGCATGCCAAGAAACTGATGGCTGATAGCTGCCGGGGTCTGAGTTCGCTCCAGCGATGCTACCATGTCAGGTTGACTAGAAATGCTAGTCGACCGAACGTGAACGTGTCCTTGAAAAGCCGTGGCCGGCGGAGGATACTGGGGTACTGGAGCAAACATCTCTGTGTTGTTTGTATACAACATCTGTTCATCGTTTGGCCAGGCGTTGACGCGCGAGTTGGCACCTTCGGAGCCCACGGAAGAGTGACTACTACTGAACGTGTCGCCGATAAATGCGTCTTTATAGTGGTACTCTGGAGTACGGGGACCGAAGTAGAAGGGATCTGTCGGTTCTGGAGAGCTTTCGTACTTGTATAACGCGGTGCGTGGGAGTAAATCCATTCTAGCTCCAAGAGGTACGTAAGAGCCCGCTGGTGAGATCTCGCGCTTGATGGATCCGTCAAGATTCCTGTTCTTGCGTGGCTTTCCAAGTCTGTAAAAGCGTAAGCTCGAATGCTGGGCTGGAGACAAAGTTGACATACCTCATGGAGGGTGAGTAATTGCAACAGATACTCATGGTGCCGCATCGGTGACATATTGGTCTGACTTTGTCGCACTTGACCTGGCATCGGCGTTAGGGACCGTTGCCAATTCGATGGAAGGGTAGATCGTGTACCTTAGCACGAGAGCAAGCGTCACAGGAAGCTCTCATCTTACGAGGCTTTTGTTCCCCATGCGAACCAGTCGATAAGAAGGTGATTCCTGGCCCAACGGCCATGTCTTCGGCAGGAGGTGATTGTGGCGGGCACGGTGCGAGAGCTTGAGTCGAAGGCTGAAACATTGTGTTGTATGATGTGGTGACTGTGGGATGGAGTGCGGAAGTAGACATGGAGAAGCACATATTATATAGAATGATGGGCGATCAGATAGCTCCAGTCTGAACTAGGTTTGATGTAAGAACGATGGTGGTTGGATCCACCCCATTGTAGGCGTATCCGCGATGCAGGTGGCTGCTAGGCTAGGCGTGAGCTGATGCTTGGCTCTGCATGAACAGGGAATGCTGCAACCATCGCGCCGGAAGTGCCTTGAATGGAAACATGGGGGCTGAAGGCTTACAGGCGAACATACATGCTTCATCGAGCCTAGCGTATGCCGGGCAGGCTGCAAACCCAATATGCGCGTCGTTGCTCGCCAGTCCTGTCTGGAAGTCCTCCCGAGGAACATCGAACTGTGTGTCCACCAAGACGTTTTCCAGAGAAGCGAAGCGTGTGCCATTTGTGGTAGTGGCTCTTCCATGATGAAGAAATCGCATGCTCAAAACTGTCCCCTGTGCAGAGGTGGCTATGACAATGGATACCGTGCCACACAGTCGGTATTTGGTGAGGCTCGGTGACCTGAGGCTGCGGTCGCGGGCGGATGAGTTGACCGCATTGGATAGATTGAATCTCCACGAGCGTCTTAGAGACGTTCCACCTGTTCGGGGAGGTCTTCCTGTCTTGCAGCAGCTTCAGGGTCGCGGTGCGAGGCCTCCCAGTCATCGACCCCTGCAAATCATCTGCGGACGGTCGCTCCCTACCCGACTGATTTAATGGGCGCGTGGGGTTTCCTAGATGACCTACCTAGTGCGGCCCTGCTGCACAAAAAGAACGACGCTAATCGGTTTTGTTGCGGTGCGCACCAAGCCTCGCATGCTTGATCTGGTGATTGTCGGTAAGATACCCGATGTACAGGTACACAATAGCGTGTTAAGCAGCGTTCGGTATAGTTTAGGGCTGGATCCACGTAGGACAGATGGAACTCTACCCTCAACCTGGCTGGATAGCGATGGACATATCCTGGGATATCGGTTGCATGCTGCTGATAAACCAGGGCACTCTTTAACTGAACGTGGTCTTGAGACCCGTATAATCACCAGAATCCTCGGTTCGCGCAGGTGTATCGGGAACAACTGTCTGGCCGACGCTGAGGTATGGCGGGCCGATCATCAACCAACACTCGCCTGTGCACTCCGCAGCTGCCCGCCTCGTAACACCTTAGTTTTCAGGCTACTGGTCTTGTGCGACCACGTTGTCGAGAAACAGTACTCAGTGAGGCGTCGCAGACTGGTGCTACCCCAGGCACGCTCAGCCTCGGGCATAATAAAAGAAAGCCAAGGCGTGAGCCACACAGTCGCGTCAAGGCTGCAGTGTGGGCGATGCAGTGATAGTAGAGGCATCGATGACGCTCTAACGCGAAAAGTAACAAGTCGGCGAATGTGAAGTTCCCAGAAGATGGGGGGCCAGAGCCTGCATGGCGACAGGTATTGAGCTGTGTTGGGGCGCAGACGTGGGTGAAAGTGTGTGAACTCCACCTGGCACCTGTGCAGGTTCGGGAACGGCACGCCACTAGCCGCCCGCGCTAGCGATCTAACTAGGATAGTGTGCCGGCCATTAGCCGTCCCCGTGGTTCTTCCCCTATCTCAACAGCAGATATGCGCCGAACAACCTAGAAGGCACCGTAATCTACAGTGCCTCTTACCATGTACGCACTACCCACTTCGGTTCAAAAACACTTCCCAAGCATGCAATACCGAGCTAGGTCCTCTAGCGGCGGATACAAGGCGGACCCCGACGTCAAACCGCTTTGCATTCAACTGCACTCATACTGAAGGCTGAAACACACACTACCCCCCCGAGTAGAAGGTTCACCCTGTACGATGACGGCAAGATTTCAAGGCTAGAGCATGTCACTTAAGCGACCTGCAGTGCGGCTATGAGCGCATGATCCTATCCAACACGACCGGCTGTCGAAATCCAGACCTCAACCCGGACAAGGGCATGGGGAGCACTGGTATCAACAAAAGAGACGCTTGAGATTGGGTTCTGTGGCGTCGAGATCGGAGAGCGAAGAGACTGACAGACTGCCGATGATACTATCTGTAAACGTCGTGGATCGAACACGTTCCATTCGATCCTACTGTTCACTGGCCTGTTGTTCGTCGGAAGGAACGCTGCCCTGGTGACCAGACTTTGGCATCATGTTTCATCCTTCACTGCACGTACTCATCGCGCGCTGTCGCTACTTCTTTCGCGCCACCGAAAACTACAAGACTGTTCGTCTAGTGGTCCCACTGGTTGGCTATGCGGTCGGCACATCAACGTGCGGCACGGGTACGTGTACCACATCCCATCGGGGAAGCAGGATCTGACATGCGTCAGTATTGCTTGAAACCTAACGGCTACCGAACATGAGATCTGCTTCTCCAGCAGTACCGAATTTCTATCTGCGTCGACTTCCCTCCTTAAATAAGGGATATAGTGTAGGTGTCGTGGAGCACAGACTCGGTGCAAAACCATTGATAGCGCCGCATACCATGCGGCCCGGTCCCGAAAGGTCCGCTCCACGGATGAGAGGTTTGGAGAAGGCGAGAAGTCACCTCACAGCTCTTACAACGCAAGTCAGCAAGGACGCAAATCCTGCGGGAAGATTCTTCGCTTTGCTTCGTCGTGTCCTGAACGTCGTCTCGGCGTATGGAGGCGGGCGTGCTTGGCACTGTGTAGTCAGCGTGCTACGGTAAGATGGTGTCATTCGACCACCAGGTGGCCAATATTCAATTTTCGTAGGTATTCGCAACTACTGCAACTATCCATAGGATTTGGAGGCAATTGCGGACCTAGAGGGGCTTCCATGTGTTAGCGTCGAAATCTTTGGTAAGTCACTGGTCGACGATGATTGGCTCAACGACAGCTGGATTACCTTGAGCTTTATTCTACGTACGTCTTCCTCCGTATGTCATTGCTGAACCCTGATTGGACTCGTTGTCATCTGTTCACTGTCTTAATCCGCGATAATCAATGTAAAAGGAGAGAAAGCTAGGTTTTCAGCAGCATCAACACGATCTTCTTTTGGCAACTCCTGCTTTGACCTTTACACAGCCCTCGATACCGACAGACCAGTCCAGTCCATCCCACATACATTTTGTGGTGTCATTTCATCAGCGCTACTTTGCACTCAAGAAATCGATGCAAGAACCGCATCGCGCCATCACAAGCACAAGCACCATGACCTCGTCGCCGACTCAAGGGCTACGGCCTGATTCTACCAAGCCGTCTACATCCGACAAAGACTCAGACCCAGAAAGTCTACAGCTTCAGGAGCAAGCAGTACCGAGCAACATCTCTGTCATAAAGGGACTGGGATGGCTCGACCGCTTCCTAGCTCTCTGGATCCTTTTCGCTATGGCAATCGGTATTCTTCTCGGAAACTTCGTCGAGAAAGCTGGACCAGCGCTTCAGAAGGGCAAGTTCGTAGGGGTGTCCATTCCTATCGCTTTAGGCTTGCTCGTCATGATGTACCCTATCCTTTGCAAAGTGCGTTACGAAACTCTACATCGTCTATTCCGCACCCGCGCCCTCTGGATACAGATTGCTTTTAGCATTGTCATGAACTGGATCGTCGCTCCGCTGCTCATGGTATGTAGTATCTCAAACTGGCGTTGTATACAATCGGCTGACACCTTCCAGCTCGGTCTTGCGTGGGCCTTCCTGCCCGACCAGAGCGACTTACGGACAGGGCTGGTGTTAGTCGGGTTGGCCCGGTGCATTGCCATGGTACGTTACCCGGTCTTCGATTCTCATTCGCTTACTTACACCCGCTTCTAGGTCCTCATCTGGAACGGGCTTGCTGGCGGCGATGACGAATACTGCGCAATCTTAGTAGCAGTCAACTCCATCCTCCAGATGATACTTTACGCTCCCCTCGCCATCCTCTTCATCAAGGTCATCAGTCGCGAAACCGGCACCGTCGCCGTCTCATACGAAACAGTTGCCACGAGCGTCGCAGTATTCCTCGGTATACCCCTCGGTGCTGCCATCTTGACACGTCTTCTGCTTCGCAAGCTGGTAGGCGCCGAGTGGTACGAGAAAGTCTTCCTCAAGTGGCTTGCGCCATGGTCACTTATTGGTCTTCTGTACACCATCCTCGTTCTATTCGCCTCTCAGGGTCGACAGGTCGTTCATCAGATCGTCTCCGTTGTTCGAACCGCCGCACCACTGATCGTCTACTTCGTCGTAATTTTCTTCTTTACACTCTTCGTGTGCAACAAGCTTAGGTATAGATACAAGTTAGGGGCGACCCAGAGCTTCACGGCTGCGAGCAATAACTTCGAGCTTGCCATAGCCGTGGCTGTGGCTACGTATGGGCCCAATAGCGATCAAGCACTCGCGGCTACAGTAGGACCTCTCATCGAAGTTCCTGTGTTGATCGGGTTGGTGTATCTGGTGAAGTGGATGGGTAAGAGGTGGGCTTGGAAGAAGGTTTAATTTGTATTCTTTGAGATCGTATTCATCAGCAATGCAAACAAATAGTCGTTCACACAAATCGCATGCTGCGCTGCTCGGGACTTTGCATGCAAAGACATGAGCAATGTGGGACTGCCCGTGTGAGCTCTTCTGCAATCTGCTTGCACTTCACTCGGTCTCAAAACCTTATCCTACGCATGTTGTTTTTATCGTCAAGTCATGCCGTCACGAGGTTCGTGACGGCAGATAACCGTAGCAAGTCGCGATGCACGAAAAGCGTCGCGACGTCATGTGCATGGGGCAATTTGGGGTAGCTGCACACTATCGCTCAATGTGGCCTAACGTCTGAGTTTTGCCGACCCGGAAGGCCTGGAATTTCCCCATCCTCATTTCTCCACGGAGATTTACCCCTGCGACCATTCCGCCCGCACCTCATATTCTTCAGGTGCGGCAAAATATCCGATGACATCTCTCGAGGAACTTCCTGACGCTCCATACGGAGATATCAACGTGCCTGATGACACCACCAGGCCAAACGCCCCTGTCACGAAAAGAGCCTGCGATGCCTGTAAGCGTCGCAAAGTCAGGGTAAGACATAGAGCGCGCACGCGACGAAGAGAATATACATTCAACGGTTTTGCTAACAACATCAGTGCGATGCAATATCTACACCATGTTCAAATTGCCACATCTCTCGATTGGAGTGTGTTTACACAATAGCACCTCAGAAGAGAGGGCCCAAACGCAAACGAGATGCGACGACGCAACCGACCTTCAGAATTTCTGAGAATGGATCGATGTTAGCTACAAATGGCCAGGCGCACCAACGTGATTCCCGCTCCGGTAATACCATAGTCCAGGCGCGGATTCCAACAATCACGTCAACAGGCGCTTCTTCGACTGCGGCGCGACACTCACAGTCCTCACCTCACTTGCGACTACAGCCGGAGCTCGCACCCCACATCATTGCGGATCAGCTAGTCACCTTGTACATGCATTTTATCTTTCCTTTAGTGCCCACTGTTCACGAACCGTCGATTCGCGCCATGATACCCCTGCTGGAAGGTGATGGTGCCCACGGCGTTCTCAGTCCCTCATCAGCATCCCAGCCACCAGATCACGATTCTGGAGATATGGCGTCATTACGTAACCGCACACTCTTGACAGCGATTTGTGCGGTCACAGCTCTCATGCTACCTGCGTCTGTCTTCCCAATGCGAGAAGAGATAGGAGGTCAATTCCTTACGGCCTCACGCGAAATGCTGAAGTTACATCAAGATTACGGTTTGTGATACTTTCCTAACACTCTGAACGAATACTTCGGCTGACTTGGCATACATCTCGAAGACATTGAACAGCCCGACTATACTGCTTTGGTGACGAGATACTACCATTCCAACGCGTTACGTGCTGTTGGCAAAACGCGATTATCCTGGCACATACTAGGGGAAGCTATACGCCTGACACAAGATATGCGGCTCTACGAAGAATCTTCATTCGAGAATCTTGATCCAGTGGAGGAACATCTGTTGAAGAACATATTCTGGCAGATCCATACTGCCGACAGGTCCGCATCCATCCTTAACAGTCGTCCAATATCGCTACATCGCCTTTGTGTAGGAGCTAAGCCCACCTCATCTTACTGGCGCCGGCCCTCATCCGACGCGCCTTTGCTAGACCACTCGACCACCCCAAACGCTCTCGATATAGAGAGCATGGTCAGCCAAGGATTTGATCTTTGTCAAGACCTATGGACGAAAGCATCCGACATAATCATCAAGTTCGACACTTTGGATGTTTGGAACGAAGGCATTACGGATGGCTCTGCGCTGGTTGGCCCTCAACACACGATAGTCATCACCGACTACCTCGACTTCATTGGCATGATCGATCACTTCCGATTTGATGTCAAGGTCCCAGAGACTACGAATTCATCTGATCCAGCAACCATGGCCAGGATTCAACGAGCTTTCGATTTCCAAAGAGTAAATCTTTGCATCACCTACTATTGTCTGAAGCTAGTCCTGCTTCAGAGATTCTACGATGGCGGAGTAGCTGAGCATCTCGGCGTTCCCGGGAGGGCATATGGGATTGCGTTGAGGAAGATCGATGTCGCTAGTGACATGGTCCGCATACTTTCAGAAGCATCCTTTGAGTCCCTTCAAGTGAATGGGGAGCCCTGCGTAGGTTCACTTTATCTTCATCCAAGTAGCATCACTGACAGCGTCGCAGGTGCAAATGATACGACGCATGGGAGCGACTCTTCTCAAAATTGTCCAAGAGACTGATAACTTATCCCTGAAGGAACGTGCAAAGTCATTGTTCCTCACCCTCTTGGATGTGCTATCGAGACTTGACTCTCGTGTTTCCGAAGAGCTGGACTATAATCGCGGCTTTTGAACCGTTGGGTGATGCGCTCAAGAAGTGCCATCAGCGCAATGCGCAAATTGGGTACTACATACACTTGAATGGAAGTATGCGCTCCTTCTGTATCGCCGCTTCCGTTACCGCAAATGGCTATTTAGCTTGGGTCGTTGAGCGTTTGAAGGGCTGTGTTGGCTTACTCGTGCTACCCGCTAGAGATCAGCCATGAACGAGACTAGGGGAGGGGTAACGTGCCCAAGGCCATTGTCAGCACTGGAGTCAGTAGCTGCGCAAGGATAGGCATGCGCCATCCCCAGTCACTTTCGATGTACGATGTATCACAGCCGACGAATATGCGAGACCACTGGCTGGCGACGACCATGGCATCCCGGCAGAATCAGTTATGTCGCCCAACCTATAAAACAAGGCGATCGAATCGAATACCAAAGACAAGCATATACCCCGCTGATCGCCTGGCATGTTTTCGAGACATACGGGAGCGAGCTCATGTCGCAAACTGTCTTTGAGCGTGTCGATGAGCGTTCCCCATGGAAGCAACGTATATGAGATGACGGTATCTTGAATGACGACGCCAGCAGCGCAGGGCAAACGACCGGAAAGGACGACTTTGAGGCGACCGATCTCATCCGCAATAAAGCCACCGTGGGTTGCAGCCACCAGGACATCAACAATCGTTCGAGTATTGAGTGCCTGCTAATTGCGCGTGCTTGTTTCAATGGCGCCATCAACTGTTGCCTCAGTCGAACCAATCTAATGATGCGGGAATCGGGATGATGTTGCCGACCAAATCAAACTCGAAACCAAACTGAACGCGCGAATACACGTTCTAAACCAGTCAATCATGAATCAGAGAGGAAACGAAAGAAATAAAAACCAGCCAGGGCGTACTCTCGCTGCCCAAGATTGCGGAAGCAGGGCTTTCAAGATAACGTTTGTGATCCCCGGTCTATACTGGCGCGTCTTTGCCGTTGGCGTCTCCTTCAGTTGACCCTTCCAGCAGTATGCATCACCAGTGCGGTCACGAAGGATGGGAAGAAAAATTGTTCGCAGCCTGAATGCTATGCTCGGAATGCATTTACACGTTGTCGTAGTCGCGATACTTCTACTCGTCGCGGGAACATCTACTCGTCTGCGCTCGTGCCAGAGATAAAGGCAGCGTGAAATTCCTCCACGGCGAAATGGCAGCCCCCGGATCATGCATATGCGCTACCCGACGATTTGTCAACTGCCGGGGATTGTGGCTGTGGATTACGACTGAACGGGCAGTGGAGTGACCAGCTCCGGTGCGCTTTTGGTATAGCGCCTGGAATTTCTCCGTGGTGAAACAGAGGCGCAAAACACGGGATCCGGATTTCCCCATGGAGTAATATCGACACGACAGAGTGGGAATCCTACTTGACGGAGTAGTAATCCAGCCCGACAGCGAACAACGAATCCACTTTGCTATCAAGCCCGCAATTGGCAATTCTCTCCGATCGGAACCGCTCGACGCGACTCAGTCCACGTCGCGTCATCTTCCGAACTTTGCAAACCTCTCGGTCGCTGTCTCACTGTGCACACTGAAAGATTGAGGCCATGTTCCAGAATCCCATCATACCCGGCTTCGCTCCTGATCCATCTGTCGTCCTTGTGAACGGAATCTACTATCTCGCGACTTCTTCTTTTCATCTGTTCCCTGGTATTCCGATATATGCATCAACAAATCTCCAAGACTGGAAACACATCGGTTCGTTTGTGTGCTCATACCGCAACCATGTGGGCATCGGCTGAAGCGTTCTAGGAAACGCGATCAATAGATCTTCACAGCTCGACCTCAGCAATGCTGTCACAGCCGCGATGCCGCTCCATGACGGCAATGTCATGGTAGCATCCGGAGGCCTATTCGCACCCACGATCCGTTATCACGACGGCGTCTTCTACATCGTCTGTACCAACTGCTATCCCGAAAGCAACAACTGGAGGACAGACAATTTCCTAATTCACACACGAGACATCTGGTCGGATGCTTGGAGCGATGCGATACCCTTTGAGTTCTACGGCATTTATCCTTCTCTCTATTTCGATGACGATAATCGCGCCTACATTCAAGGCTCGTGGATGATGAACCGCATACGGGAGCCTACTTGTACGATCAAGCAATTTGAGATCGATGTGAATACCGGACAACCCTTATCTGAGACCCGGGAAATATTGGGTGCCTTTCCAGATGGCGATGCCGAAGGCCCCCACATCTACAAGAAAGATGGCTGGTATTACTTACTTGTAGCACAGGGCAGAACGTTCGCGCATCACATGCTGTCAATGGCACGTTCAAGAGACATATGGGGCCCTTATGAGCAATGTCCGCATAACCCTGTACTGACTGCAGATGGCACGAACGAATATGTGCAAAACATTGGCCACGGTGAGATCTTCCAAGACGTGAATGGGGAATGGTGGGCTGTAGTCTTAGGGGTACGAGGAGACCAGGAGTCAGCACCGATGGGTCGCGAGACCTTTCTCACAACAGTCGAGTGGCCGCAGGATGAATGGCCCACGATAGAGCAGCCACAGATGTCCTTCAGCACACCGCGCACAGTGCAGATGGGTTTCGCCGCTGCACAGCTGCTCAAGAAAGTCCGGCAACTGAAACCTCACATCGACGACGTATACCTGCACAGACCCCTACGACGACCCTACAAGAAGGCTTCCTCAATAACCCTCACACCCACCACTTCGAGCCTCTCCGCCGCATCAGCGCCCCTAGCCCTACTCGCCCGCCGCCAACGAAGCGTAACTACCATCGCAACAGCCACCGTCCTCCTCGACAACGAAGCCACCCACTCCAACGCCATCGGCGGCCTAACCATCTACAAAGACCCCCTCCGCCACGCCAGCATCTCCGTCTGCCTCTCCACCCGCCTCATCCACGTCCACTTCGTCGACGCATCCAAAGACTACGAATACACAGCCTCCTACCCCGAACCCGTTTCGCGTTCTTCCACCGCCGTCGATCTCCGCATTATAGCTGCAGAAGAGCGGTATGCACTCGAGTTCCGCGACCCGGAAAGAGACAGGCGGTGGAACCAGGTTGATGTCGTGGATACGAGGATGTTGAGTGCGAGGGATTTCACGGGCACGGTTATGGGTATTTTTGCGCTGACGGATGGGAATGCGACGCCGAGTGTTAGTCCGAGGGATGGATGTGATAGTGGGAGTGATGTTACGGATCAAAAGGTTACGTTTCGCGATTTTGAGGTCAGGCGGTAGATGGACGTTGGATGGATGTGGTAATGTTAATCGGCGCACCAGGGATCGCCGGTGGAGTTCTTAGTTTGGGTTGAGGGCGTCGGTCGTGTCTAGGGTTGCTCGTTTATCTTGTTTGTTTGGATGATGGCGCTGGCGTATTGGGGGTTACCTGAGATCATGGTTAACTGGATTGAAGAAGCCTTCTTGTTTGGACGGGCATTTGCAAGGGTTGGCGCGGTAATCTTGGTAGTCTTTTGGTATGCTGCATGATGGAATGATTAATTCGCGAATAATCTGGCTATCGTAATGCATTTTGTATGATGTAGTAAAGCATTGAGTTCACACGAGCTGTTGTTCTCCACGTATTCCATCACACTGTCTTGTACGTGCCCCACATGTTCCACATCCAGATCAGCCCCACCACTACTAATTGCGCGAGTCTGTGGTCGTGGATACAGTCAGTATATCCGCCAGAGTATTCTTCGGGTCTTGATAGACGTCGGCCTCGAGGAAGTCTCTCGCGATCTGCTCCTGCGTCCGCATTAGTTGATGTTTCCGAGCAGTCAGTGACACGTACCGCTTCCTCGAGTTCCGCAGCTTCGTCTTCTGGCATCTGGCAACATGCAGCCACCAGGTCTTCACCCCGAACGGAAAGGAGGATGAGATTCTCTGCGCGCTGGATGATCTCGGGAGGTACACCGTTCATGGCGGCACAGCTGTTTTGGTGTCAGTGATTGCTAGCAGCGGCGAGAGCGACCAACTCACCATGTACCGAAGCTCGAGGTACTTCGACCTTCGCGAAAGCTGAATGCTGTCAGTATTCTTCAACTCTCAGCGTCTTAGTGAACTCACTTGTAGAGATATGTTATCTGCTCGTTCACTTCCGACGCTTCGGCATCGATGCGCACTTCCATGTGGCCGAACGCAAGAGCGGGTCTCGGCTTAAGCAGGTTCATCTCAAAGATTTCTTACACGTGTTAGCAAATGACGAATAGATGATTCAAGTTCTCGCACCATGGAAATGCGTAGCGCCAATGACTTTTGGTCGCTCTGAGCCCAAAGTCAGCAAATATTCCATGACTGCGCATGCCAGACCAGCGCCATCGCTGGACTCTGTCCCCTTGCCGAACTCATCGATGATGAGCAAGCTGCGACGTGTCGCCAAACTCAGCGCGAGTGAAATCTGCTGAAGGTCTATCATGAAAGCGCTTTGAACACGAGACACCGTTTCGCGCGTCGTGACTCTGGAAAGAATCTTGTCCGTCAACCCGATCTTTGCGCTATCTGCTGGGACGAAGCATCCGACATGGGCCATGTATACGATGAGCGCGACCTGCTTCAAGTACACGCTCTTGCCTGAGTAGTTGGGCCCAGTCAATACAAGCATGCTTGCGCTATCTTTATGCGCATAGGTATGGCGACTTGCAGAGCTCGTGATCGGTTGGGTACCGGTACCATAGCTATCATCGACGTCTTCCTCAGGAGCTCCATCGCCCTCCCCGCCTCTTAGCGTCGTATCGTTCGCGACGAAGGATGATACTGTGAGCTCTTGCAGAATATGGCTAGACTGAAGTCAGTGTCTGCATACCGCCTCCACGATTAGTAGACTCACCGGCCTCCCTTGATACGTATAACATTGTCATGGGTTATCCGGGGGCGACACAGCTTGTAAATTTTCGCACCTTGTGCTAATGCAAGAAGGCTGTCAAGCTCTCCACATACGTCCGAGCAAGATGTCAGCAGCTCTTCATATTGCAGCAGATACTGTGCGAGCTCATGGCTGATCTCAATCTCGCGATCCGAGATGATGCCGTACACGTCACCGAAGTGATCATCCATCTCACGAGTTTCGCTGTTCTTGAAGTAGACCTGTTCTTCAGTTGCAAACATTCTCTCCCAAGGACTGTCGAAGGTGCCTTGATAGACGGCATCACCACTCAGTTCATTGACGGGAGTGGTGCAGAGAAATCCGATTTGCGGGAAGTAGATGACGTTGAGAGTGGCGCCTAATCTGGTCAGCTTTTGATTCGGTGTAACCCCAAGGTGGCAGAAACTGGGATAGACAGGAACAGTGAGACATACGGATGTCAGAGGGCATCTTCTCAGACAACTTCCGCGCTACTCGGTTGAGAAAGTCGTCAAGACTGTCCAAAGTCCTTTTCATCTGATCCAGCTCATCGTCAACGCCGGGCATGATGACAGTCCGACCTTCTTCTGCCGAACTGGCCAAGTCGATCGTCTCACTGATCTTCCTTCCGATCTGAGCTAAATGGTAACCTTCAAATTTCTCGAAGACCTGGAAATGTCAACATCGCAATTCTGTGAACCGCCAAAGGCTACTGGCATGGCCTTGTTGTGATCATCAGGCTAGTGATTGTAAGTACCTTGTTCCTAATAGCTAAAGTTTCACCGCCGAGAACATCCTGCAATGTGTCTTTGATCTTGAGCGCATGGAATGCAAACTATCACGATCAGCCTGATGACGTACGATGGTGGGTTTGCGAAACGTACCGCTCTGATAGATGTCCATATGCTCTTGGAAAAGCCTCCGCCTGCTTTCGTTGAGCCACCCACGCCCTTTCTCAGGTTGACCATCATGGCACGCATATTGCTGATGTTCTTGAGATTCTGTACAAGTGCCTGTAAAGCGGGATCGTTGTCTGGACGAACGAAGACTGCTATCGTGCTCAGTCTTTCGTTGATAGCATCGATGTTGAGGCTAGGGCGAAGGAACTGTTGCCGAAGCAGAAACCTTCCTTGTGGTGTTCGAGCGAGATGGTGGAACAGCCCGTACACGGAGAGCCCTTCCTTTTCGCCGGAGCTCGCTTTGGTCGGCCCTTTGTTATGCGAGTGCGGATGCGATTCGGCACCCATGATCTGTAACGAGTGAAGCGTATCCGCGTTGATGAACATCGTCTCTCGAAGACTGAACATCTCCAGTGTTGTGATACGGAACATGAGATAAGCTGAGCGATCGCCAGGTAGGTATGCCGCAGCGCGTCGACGTTGAAGATACGATATAAGTGCTCCAGCACAGCCGACCTGTGCAATGTTAGCGACCCATCTTCCACGGGAAGCGCGAGAATACCGTTGAACGACTGTCAAGGTCAATCCATCCTGCTAGCCGGAGCAGTTGTCCTTGCTGGCCTAACGTGCCCTCTTCATCCAGATGGTTCATTGATGCAAGCTCTCCTGGGATGTTGAAACTGACTCGGGTACCGTTCTCGTCACCCAAACGAAGGCTGACAAGCTTGCTCTTTGCAGCATCGTAAGAGAACTCATTGGGTGGTCTCACTTCTAGCAGGAATGGAAGGCGAAATTGGTCATTGTCGCTGCTTGCGCAGTCGCTCCTGGCCTCTGGATCGAATCGTTCGATAACTTTGTCGTCAATCTTCGTCGATACCAGGATCACTGTAGGCTCAATGAATGTTCTCACTGCCCGCGGGTTAACGTGGGCTCTAGAAGTCGAGACAAGGGAAACCCACGGGAGTCAACGACATCAACGTCTCCGCACTGTATGTCTTCCATGAAGTACAGCTTCTCATCCCTTGCGACGTAATAGCAACATCCTACTGTACCGCGTGGCGTCATATCGACAGCCATGACGACCTCGATCAATGTGTCGTCGTGTCCCTCGGCATCATTTTGACCCTCAGAAGGCGTATTGACTGATGTATCCGGAAATGGTCCTCGATGGACCTCTGCCCGCGACCTGCTCGGTCCTGCAGGCACGCTTGAAGCAGAGCGCGTGGACGATGCATGCGAGTTGCTAGTGGAGGTGGGTGTGCGGCGGTTCTGACTACTGCGATTACCGCGCGAGGTAGCACTGCTGCGACTACCCCGACTCCGGTAGGAAGAGTTGCGTGCCATCGCGGTGGTCGAGGATGATGACTTTGATGGGGTTGAGTGTCGGTGTAAGCTGTGTGGGTTGGTATGAAAGAGGAAGTCGCGCATGGCAGCTTACGCGACGCGTGCCTGCCGCGGGATACTGAATCAACGAAGAGAATCTCGTGCATTGGTGCAATCTACAGAGAGGAAATGTTCTACCTACAAACGCCGTTGATGCTACATTATGTACATGCAATAGTACAGTTTACAGTCTGTTATACAGTCATATCGTCGTTAGTCATACTTTTTTCATGCGGCAGCAACGGTGAGACCAGTGCCTTCCGCGTTAATGGCGACCTTAGCCGTGTCTCCGCTGCGAATCTCTCCGCGAATTATTCTATCCGCCAGGCTATTGCCGATCTCACGTGCAATGAGCCTGTTCAGCGGCCGAGCACCGAACTTCGGATCGTATCCCCTGTCGCATAGCCACTGCTTGGCTTCGTCGGGACACTGCAGTACGATTCTGCGATCGTCCAGTCGCTGCTGCAATTCCTTGAGACGGATGTCTACGATGTCTCTGAGTGCTTCGCGTGACAGACGGCGGAAGATGATGAATTCGTCGAGACGATTGAGGAACTCCGGTGGATATGTGGCGGACACTACATCCATCACAGCGCTGCGTACTGCGAGTGAGATTTCACTGGATTCCTTTCCAGCCGAGTCCAGCACATCGTCACCAACGATGATATCAGCGCCGAGGTTCGAGGTCATCACTATGATGGTGTTGCGGAAGTCGACCTTGTGTCCTTGGGCGTCTGTGAGGAAGCCTTCGTCAAGTACCTGCAGAAGGAGCGTAGAGATATCCTTGTGAGCCTTCTCCCATTCATCGAACAAGAGGACCGCGTAGGGCTTTCGTCGGACAGCTTCGGTAAGTTGGCCAGCGTCCTCGTATCCAACATAGCCTGCAGGTGAACCAATGAGGCGGGAGACCGTGTGCTTCTCACTGAACTCGCTCATGTCGAATCGAATGACAGCCTGGGGAGTGCTGAACAGATACTCCGCCAGCCTCTTGCAGACTTCAGTCTTTCCTACACCAGTCGGTCCCAACATCATGAAGGAAGCGATGGGCCTGTTCTCGCCGGACAAGCCAGCTCTCTGCAGACGAATGGCATTTGCGACTGACTTCAATGCCTCGTCTTGGCCCTTGACGTATTGCCGTAGGGTGTCTTCCATGTGTATAAGCTTCTCACTCTCGCCCGAGTTGAGTTTGGAGAGCGGGATGCCAGTCGTACGTGAAACCACGGATGCGATGTCGTCGGCAGTCACAGAGTCGTGTAGCAAGGAGCCCTGTCGGTTGGCGCCTGCAGTCACCTCCTCGTCTCTGGGGAGCTTCTGCTCCAACTCAGGGATCCTGCTGTACTGCAGCTCACCGGCTTTGGCAAAGTTCCCCTCTCGGCGAGCTTGTTCGAGCTCGAGCTTTGCCCTTTCCAGGTTCTCCTGCGCGTTCTTAATCTCGTCAAGCTCAGCGCGCTCCTTCTCCCATTTCTCGGTCAAGCCCTTGACTTCCTCTTGCTTTTGTTTCAGAGATTCCTCGAGGCGTTCACGTCGCTCCTTGCTGGCAATGTCTGTCTCCTTCCGCAGCGATTCCAACTCGATTTGTATGGTCATGATTTGACGGTCGAGTTCTTGAATGGCGTCGGGTTTGCTCTCTTGCTGGAGGCGCAGGGCACTCGCGGCTTCGTCTACCAAATCGATGGCCTTGTCGGGAAGGAAGCGGTCGGTGATGTATCGGTTGCTGTACGCAGCGGCGGCGACTAAGGCGTTGTCGGTAATGCGGACACCATGGTGGACCTCGTATCGCTCCTTGATGCCGCGCAATATGGAGATTGTGTCTTGTACGGTGGGCTCGCCAACTAGAATTGGTTGAAATCGTCGCGCGAGAGCTGCGTCCTTTTCGATTTGGCGGTATTCGTTGAGTGTCGTCGCACCACAGAGTTGTAGCTCTCCGCGGCTAAGAGCAGGCTTCAGCAGGTTGCTAGCATCGATGCTGCCCTCTGCCTTGCCCAAACCTAACAATGTATGTAACTCGTCCACGAATAGGATAACACCCTTCTTCGCTTCCTCAACTTCCTTCAAGACGCTCTTGAGACGCTCTTCAAAATCTCCGCGGAACTTTGCGCCGGCGATAAGTGACCCGAGGTCAAGAGATATGACACGCTTGTCTTTGATCGACTCGGGCACGTCGCCTTTCACAATTCGCTGGGCCAGGCCCTCCAGGATGGCAGTCTTTCCTGTTCCTGCAGAGCCGATCAGGACGGGGTTGTTCTTCGTTCGTCTCGACAGAATCTGTATGGTACGTTGGATCTCGCCGTCTCGTCCGATGACTGGATCTAGCTTGCCGTCACGCGCTCGTTCCGTAAGGTCCACACCATATTGTTCCAACGCAGGCTTTTCCGGCTCGCCACCCAGGTTCATGCGATGTGTTCCACCTGGAGGGTGTGGTCGGCCTCCGTTGGTGGCATAGCTTCGTGACGATATGAGTGGTCTTAGGAGTTTCTGTTGCTGAGGCAATCGTATTGCGGAAGCGTTGAGACATGACGGCGATGTGCGGATGGGAAGTGATCGTGAGGTCGAGGGGGAGGCGATGCGCCTCGCGGCTATGCGTGCTCTACTGGTCAGCATGACGATGTCGGAGTCAAAAAGCAAGCAAAAGTCAATTTGGAGAAGATGGAAATGGTATCATTATATTCGTGTTGGATGGCGGGAGCACAGGCTTCGGCGAAGATGCGCGGCGGTTCGATAGATTTCTACGCGTCTATGAGTAAACACTCCAGGCTTCCATCATCCACAACTGATACGGGTAGAAGCCGAGTGCGCAGACGAAGATGCGTTCGTGTGGGTATTATGTGCAAGATCTAGATGCACAAAGATTGGCATGAGTATGACTTGGTTGACTCTTCGTGTTCGTGACTGTCGCGGGCAGGGAGGGGCACGTGCTAGCGCCAAGGCTAGCGCGTTTTTCTCAGTGCAATTTCCTCCAGCCTCCATCAAAAACTGCAGCCGTCCCTCTTTCTCTCAACACAACATCTTCGATTCTCCCATACCATACTCGCACCACATCCGCAACTATGGGTTTCACCGATCTCGTTTCCGAAGCAGGCCTGACTCTCCTGAACAACTATGTCAAGACCCGCAGCTACATTGTTGGGTAAGTTCCTACCCCGCCATACAACTCCCTCCGCTTTGTACCTTCCCTGCATTGCGCCGCACCCCCCAAGTTTTCATGATGAGAACAATTGGTCCGTGTTAATGAGGCGGCTTAAGACCCCGCTATCTGAATACAAAACCACGCGCTTGTCGCAACTCTGATCTATCTTCCCTCCTTCTGCCTCTTACCCAGACACGATGAAGGAGTCATTGGCTAACATGCCCCAGCTACTCCCCATCGCAGGCCGATGTAAAGGTCTACCAGCAAATCAAGCAGATCCCTGCGCCTGAGAAGTACCCGTACGCATGGCGCTGGTACAACCACATGCTCACCTTCGAGGGCGAGTTCGACTCCCTTCCTGGTGACCCTACCAAGGACTTCACCGCCTACGGCCCCGAGTCCTCCGAGCTCACCCTCAACCCCGCCAAGGCACCTGAGAAGGAGGCTGAGGACGACGACGACGAGGTCGACCTGTTCGGCAGCGACGACGAGGAGGAGGACGCCGAGGCTGCCAGGATCAAGGAGGAGCGTCTGGCCGAGTACAACAAGAAGAAGGCTGGCAAGGTCAAGCCTGCTGCCAAGTCTATCGTCACTATGGACGTTAAGCCATGGGGTATGTGTCTTCCCATATTTGCTAATGGGCTTGCATGCTAACGTCATTCAGATGACGAGACAAACATGGACGAGCTCAAGGCGAACGTTCTCTCCATCGAGAAGGAGGGTCTCGTCTGGGGTGCCTCCCAGCTTGTTGCTGTCGGTTTCGGTATCAAGAAGCTCCAGATCAACCTGGTCGTCGAGGACGACAAGGTCTCACTCGACGAGCTCCAGCAGCAGATCGAAGAGTTCGAGGACCACGTCCAGTCCACCGACATTGTTGCCATGCAGAAGTTGTAGATGACTTTCTGTTGGCGCACCCTTTTATGACCTTTTACGCATGATCATGACGGACGGTTTAACGTCTTTATGAGCAGTCGCTAGACGAATGAATACCAAAATCACGACATGGTAGAGATACCACTCCCACTGCGGGACAACAACACATCTTGCCATATGCACTTGTGAATTGATGAATCACATGGGACAGGCGTAGACGTGGTAACGGTAAGCCTGATGTAGGCGCGGATTGTATAAGTACTGTCCAAGTCGAGTAGCAACGGTAGGTGGGTTAGCGCAACGACACGTCTTACAACTTGGGCCGCGACGCGGAGAATGGTGGGCTGCCAAACCCTAGACATCAGCGACTGTTACGTTGACTGCCTGGCATCGATGAACAAAGTCCGGCTCGGGAGCATGCCCTCTAAATACAAAGCATTAGAGAAGGCTTGGCTCGCTGCTTTCTTAGTCATGGTCGACATACCTTCGGGTGTTCCACGGCGCCATGATGCTTGACCATCCATCAACACCATCCACACAACGCGCTCCAAACGCCGCGATCAGCACCATCAGTCTGTAAAAATCCCAACAGTTGAGGATATAAAGTAGCATAGGATTTATACGAAACACTGGCAACATCTCTTATGACTCGCAAAACGCGCATATTCTGCTCTAGCGAATAACAATGTCTCTTTCGTCGGTGCATTTTTATATCCCCGATAATCACGCTCTGGGATCAACATTGTTGTGGAGTTCGGCGCGGAGGAACGGACGTTCAACATACTATACTGACCGCTAAACATGTGCGAAGAATGGGATATGTATAGCATCGGGTCGCAGTATCCGTTGTTGCAGTGGACTCATTGTAGTCATCTTGCACGACAAACAACCAGTACACGCAGAAGATGGCACAGCGAGATGCTAGCCCAGACAGCTTCGCACATGTTCAGGCCGGAGTTCTAGAAAGAGACAACGAGAAAGACGGTGGTGTACTTTGTACAGGATCTTCTTCAAGCACAGCGGCCACCTCAACCTCACGTACCTCCCCATCCCAGACAAATCCTCAGACCGACGTCGAAGCCCTCCGCCACGATGCCTCGTCCTTGGACCGCGTCCACACGTCAAAGAGCCAGCATTCGCAAACAGTCGGCGACGGCGCCTGTGGTGGCCTCGGTATCTTCCGCAGCAGGTCTACGCGTTCTCGCCCACTACCAGCGTTCGGCGCAGGGAAACCGTATCCCCCTCCTCTCGGCAACCAGGAAGATTATGTCGTCGAGTTCGATGGAGAAGATGATCCGTTGCATGCGCAGAACTGGGCGTTGGGGAAGAAGTTGTTTACTGCGCTTATGTTGGTACGTTAGGTCGTCCGGAAACAGGACGCGTTAGCCTTCAGATGACGGACATAAACTAATCTGGTGTGCTGTGCGACAGGGCTTTACGACAGTCACAGCATCATTCGCTAGTTCGATATTCAGTACCGCGACGAGAGCAATCGAGCTACAGTTCAACGTCGGCTATGTGGTCGCTACGCTGGGCACCTCGTTGTACATTCTAGGCTTTGCGACGGGACCCGTTCTCTGGGCACCGTTCTCAGAGCTCAAGGGAAGGAGATTGCCGCTTGTGGTGGCATCGTTTGGCTTCTCGGTCTTCAACATTGCGTGTGCGACAGCGAAGGATTTGCAGACCATCTTGATCTGTAGGTTCTTCGCGGGGTTCTTTGGCGCGTGTCCGATTACCGTGAGTATCCGTGCGAATGCTTGGTAGATGGGACAAAGGTGCTAATATGGACATAGATCGTTGCCGCAGTCTTCGCCGACATGTTCGCCAATAGGACGCGTGGAATAGCGATCTGCCTGTTCAGCGTAATGGTCTTCACAGGTCCTTTCCTTGCTCCTTTCATCGGCGGCTTCATAGTCATGTCGAATTCCTGGCGATGGACTCAATACCTTGTGTGAGTACTTCCCCCCTCCTCTTCACAAGCCACAAGATACGCCTATACTAACTATCCCATCATAGTTCCTTCATGGGCTTCGCCTCCTTCACCCTCATGCTCCTCTTCCTAGACGAATCCTACCCACCCATCATCCTCGTCGCCAAAGCCGCCGAACTACGCCGCCGCACAAAGAACTGGGGCATCCACGCCAAGCAAGAAGAGATTGAAGTCGATTTCCGCGAACTCATCGAGAAGAACTTTTCGAGGCCGCTTAGGATGCTGGTCACAGAGCGTATTGTGCTGCTGTTGAGTATATACATCGCGTTCATCTACGGATTGCTGTATCTCTTCCTCACAGCATATCCGATCGTATTCCAGGGCGTCCATGGTATGAACCCGGGTGTTGGTGGTCTGCCGTTCTTTGGAATGATCATCGGAGAGTTGTTCGCCGGAGTGTTTATCTTTGCAAGGCAGCCGGGGTACCAGAAGAAGCTCGCTGCGAACAACAACGTTCCTATCCCGGAGTGGCGTTTGCCCGAGGTCATCGTGGGTGGTGTCGCCTTTGCGGGAGGCTTGTTCTGGTTCGGATGGACCGGATATCGCGCGGATATCCATTGGATCGTGCCTACGTGCTCTGGATTGCTGATTGGATTCGGTATCATGAGTATCTTTCTGCAGTCGTTTAACTATATCATCGATGCCTATCTCATGGTAAGAAGAGTCTGCATCCCCGTAATTCGAGATTCTTGCTAACATCTCGCCTAGTTCGCCGCTTCGGCGATCGCAGCAAATACGTTTCTTCGTAGCATATGGGGAGCAGCCTTTCCTCTCTTCGCGAAAGAGATGTTCGAGGGTATGGGCGTTGAATGGGCTTCGACTCTACTTGGATGTTTCGCTGCTGCGATGATACCTGTGCCAATTTGGTTTTACCTCCAAGGTGCGAAGATCAGAGGTAAGAGCGCGTATGCGCCGACGAGTAAGCCGGCGTCCGCGCCTTCGGAGGAGTGAAATGCACGAGATGGGCGACGGATGTATGAGCATTGCTAGACCATCTGCACCGCCATATGCGACCCAGCGATAGCCAATTTATACAAACATTCATGACCCTGAACAAAGGTGTAGATCAAGAACTGAATAATGAGCCGATAAAGTTGAGATCCGCCAACATCCGCCTGCACGCTACGCACCACGCCGGCGGACCCTTCCTGCACGCCCGCCTCTCCCCTGCGCAAGCGCCCTCGCACCTAATAACGCCTGCAAACTCCACTTTTTTCTCACCCTCAACGCATAACCCACGACCATCGTCCATCCATGGGAAAACCCTACCCCGCATCTCTAACTGGCCCAGCACATGTCGCAGATTGCGCGCTTACGCCACAGATGTCAACGGGCGAAGATCGGCTATTGGCCGGCAGTGCCGCCTTGTTTCACGCTGTCGATCTTTTTACCCCTGGGATGGTGGATGGTTATGGGAAAGGCGGATTCGCCTACATGCCTTAAATTAGATGGAAGATGCGATGGAGGGAGGGATCCTGGTAGGGTATGATGACATTGTGTGAGGCTGTGCTGAGGGTCTTGCTTTCTGTTGCTTTCACTTTGACTTCGGCTTTCGCTGTCTGTTTCTTGTTGGTTTCCTGGTGAACTTGCGCGATACGGGTCGACTCTTTCTTTAACGGCATTCTGGTTGTTGCGCGTATCTGCGATTTTGCGACTGCGATTTGAACTTCGCGACACCACATCACGACTCTGCGCATGCTGGCCTGACGCGCTTACACTTCTTCGACACCACCACAACCACCCTTACAGAGAAGCGCGAAGACACCACCATGGCGTTCAACTGTTCCACCGTCCCCGAGACGACAAACACCGACGCAGGAGTAGCAGGCGCAGGCGTACGTCCCCCTCCTCCCCCTCCTCTCCTCCCGACTAACACCAAACCCCCCAGACCCTCCTCTCCTTCATAATAACCAACATCCTCTCCATCCTCCTCTCCGCCACCATAATCCTGCTCGGCCTGCGAAAATCCACCTCCGCCCCCATCTCCCGCAAACTACTGCAATCCTTCTCCGACCAACAAATCCTCACCGGAATCGGCATCCAATCCGTCGGCCTCGCAAAGATGAAAACAATGGTACCCTACCACTTCTTCATCATCTGGCTCCTCTCCCTCCTCTCCACCGCCACAAACCTCGCCACCCTCCTCGCCCTCGTCAACGACTTCAAGCGCGACTGGGTGCTACGCTGGATCCGGCAGATCCTCATGCTCGTAAACATGTTCCTGGGCATCCTCTCTGGGGTCTTCATCCTGCAGACGGTCATGAAAGATATGGAGCCCAGATTACCCATTGCGTGTGTGTGGGAGGTAGAAAGCAAAGGCCGGAGCGGAAACGCCGCGCTTTCCATCGCCGGCACCATCGCCGTCATAGCCGGCCAAGTCATTACCTTCGGCCTCGCAACATGGTACCTACACAACCGGTCCAACCCTAAATGGCTCAAAACCGTGCAAGTCGTCGGGCTCTTCGTGTGTCTCGCCATGGGCGTCGGCGCTACCGTACGCGTCGTTCTCGAGTCCCAGGCTTTTGGCCATCCACCCCAGTCTGTTCATCTTGTTGGGCCTTCCGAGGGCAACTGGAGTTTCGGGCAGTTGCTACCGTTGCTGTTGTTGGCGTTGCCGGTGATTAGTACGATTGAGATTGCGAGGGGGGAGGAGATGAAGCCGAGGAGTAGGGTTGATGATGATAGTGTGCCGCTTTTTGCGGGCGGGGGTGGGAATGATATGGAGTTTCAGCCTAATCCGCTGGTGGGGAGTCGGACGAGTTTGTTTAGGAAGTAGGGAGAGGGGGAGATGGAAGGCGTTCTGGATGTGTGTTTGTGTGGACTTTTGGATAGATACCCTGCGCGTAGATTCAATGACTTTATCTCGAAACCTTGGGCACGTTCAATATGCATTGCGATATTCTTGTGACTAGCGACCCTCACTAACTTCAATTGAAACTGCAGCTGCAATCGCGGACATATAGCCTTCCGTTTCGCCACCAAAAATGTTCTACAATTACGTAAATATCCACTCCTATCCCAAGACAAACAAGGCGATCCCGTTCTTCCCAGCAACGCCAACGGACGCCTGACATACGTGTTGCCTAACCCTCAAGCCGCCTTGTGTCGCCATAGTGATGCTTTTAGTACAAAAGAAGAAGTGAATCAACAAATGAGAGAAGAAAGCTACATATCCGTGATCATAGCTTGGTCATCTTGACGCTGACCTTCAGCCACAATACCAAGAAGACGGGCGTATGGGACTGTTATGCGCTGGAGGTCGCGGTGTTTTCCTGCATGGGAGGTTAGGATACTGTATTCGCGACATAGTAGAGAAGACGAGAAACTTACCTAGAATCAACACAGCCTCCTTGAGCAACTCCTCCCTCTTCCAGCCACAAATCTCTTCCGGCTCTTTCATTGCTTCATCTTGCTCGTCGTTGCCTTCTTCTTCTTCCGATACGAGACTGCCCATGAGACTGCGGAGTAGCTCTTCGATCTTTCCTTTGAGACCTTCGGCACCGAGACGCTTGACGTACATGGTGAGGTAAATCTTGAACTCTTCTCTTGCGCCCAGTGTACGTGCAGCAGCGACACGGTTCTCAAGATGAGCAACGCTAGCCGAGCTTTCAAACGTCTCGTAGCCTTCTGCAGAGACGAGGATCTTGATGAGGCGCTGGAGGTGGAAGGCACGACCTTGTAGTAGTGATTGGTTTGTGGTGTTGCGCTCGAGCGCGGGGATGATGCCTGCTGAGATATTTTCCATGGAAACTTGGTCATCTTTTTCTTTCGGTGCGGCGTTCTTGTCTTTTGAAGAGCGGATGTTGCCGACGGAGGAATCGGTGGAGTTCCAATACTGACTTGTGACGCCCCACCAGGGCTCAGATATGCGTTGCCAAATGTACATGTCGGGGTTGTAGGCGTAGCCCTCGCCGTTGGACATGGCTACTGTGATGCGGCCTGCTGAGTTGAGACGTGCGAAGACGATGCCGGGGGACCGGGTGAGGTGGGGTCCTTGGGCGTAGGCTGCGACATCCAGGATGGGTGCTAAGGAGATGGGTGGGTGGGGTGCAGACATCGTCTTGAGATTCCAGACGTAGCACATGCCGACTGCTGTTATGCACATTAGCCACCAGCCGCGGCAGTCCATGATCACTGGTTGAGCTTCTAAAACCATGGCGTTGAGTGTCCGTCGGCCGGCTGGCGTCCATGCGTATACTGATCCGTCCTCGCATGCTGCAGCGAATAGGTTTGTGTTGCCTGTCACCAAGAGCACAGCCTTTGGTAAGAAGTCTTGCCAAAGTGACTGTCCTTTGCTGGTGCACGTCAACCGCGTAGGGTCGTGGTCTTGTGGCCGTCCTGTCCGCGATGGTCCGCTGGCGTTGCGCGCTTCTAGAACGACCGTATCTGGTATTTCCGCTTTACCTGTGTTGGCATCGACACCACTCTGCGGTGGCTCGCTGCCGTCCATAGTTCGCACGATGACGCTTCTCACTTTCGGCACGGCTAATCGTACCTGAGCGAGGGCCATGTTAGGGTTGACGATGGCCGGTCTCAGGACTTTTGGAGGCTCTGTCATTTCGTTGTTCTTAGCAGCTGCAGCAGCGGGAGGAACAAGACCATTTTCACTGTTTATCACGATTGCTGCGCCTCCAGGCTTCACCGAACCAGCCAGTCTTTTCTCCACTTGCCGGTCCTCATCGCCTTCGATCTCAGCGAATTTCCGCTTGTTCCCAATCAGCATGGATGCAAGTCCGCCTCTCGGGAAACCGTCGTAGGGCTTTGAAAGGTCTAGAATGTTGTGGGGATTGTCACTCCTGCCGCCTGACGTTGTCGTTGCGGAAAGGAGCTGTGTTTGAGGTAACGAGGACTCGCCAACGCCAGACGAAGATGACATGAGCATAGGTGCTATACGCTTCTTGCCATCCTTGGTGACAGTCACCCTTTGCTTGAGCTTCTCGACCCTCACGTCTGGGGGTGGCTCAGCCGGGGCCTGTGGTGGTGCTGCGGCGCCTGATCCGTTGGTGAGGGCTGTCGAGGGAGTGACGCCGTTGGTGCCGTTCGTGATGGTCGGTGGTTGAACTGCACCTCCGTCGCCCATTAGTGCACCCATTCTGCCTTGAACGCCCTTCAGCTCCCCACTCTTACTGCTCTCTTCCAGAAGTAGCGCGTCTGTGCCCTCGATGATACCAACTCTTCTTCCGGCACCGAACTTAGCGAGTGTCTTTTCGTTTTCCGCAAATGTCGCTGGGTAGCCGAGTTCTCCGGGTTCGAAAACAAGAGTCATTATGCTGCCGTCCAAGCTCGTTGCGTATAGCGTCTCTCCGTTTGGTGACCATGCCAGGTCAGAGATGGATTTGCTAGCCAACTCTTGCGAGCACATGAACGGCCTGGGGAAGCTCGTATTCCACACACTCAGACATTTGTCTTGCCCGGCGCAAGCGACAATAGTAACCGTCTGCTGATTAATGGTGCCGTCTTTTTCTGGCCTTGGCTCATCCCGGTAAAACAGCCTTGGAGAGAATGAGGTTACTTCGACAGGCCCTTCGTGGCCGACCAGACTGATATCTCCATCCCACGTTCCACGCGCAAGAATAGCGACGGAGCTGACGGGTCCATTTGTAGCGTTTGCAGCAGCGATATGTGCGCCGTCGGGTGACCACGAGCAGCGGCGGAAGTATGTGGTGAGCGGGGAGGTTTGGAAGGGTGCGGTTATGGTGTGGTCCAGGACGAAGTTGTTGACCTGGTCTTGCTGCGAGGCGTTCGGGGGCGGGGAGTTGAATCGGTAGACTTTGATGGTGCGGTCATCGCTAGCCGTAGCGAAGTATTTGTTGGCGGGGTCAAATGTTATGCCCTTGACGTGACTCTGGTGGTTTGATAGCGTCTTCAGCTTCTCAAAGGAATGCCCAGACCAGACTACCACTTTCGAGTCCAACCCCACCGACACCAAGATTGACGAGTCAAATGACCAGCCCAGATCTTGTACGTCGTTGTCGTGTCCTATCAGGCGGCGAATGACGCGCCAATTCTCGACGGGCGGCGGTTCGTTGGATCCTGGAATGCTATCAGCCTACGTCCCTTGTACCTGCCTAACGTGTACCCACCAAACGCCGTATGCGTCGGCGCATTCTTATCGAGCGCATAGACACACACTATCTTGTCGTCTGCGCCAGATGCCAGGTATTTGCCGTTGGAAGAGAAGCGGACCGCATGGATGGTGCCGGAGTGGTTGCTGACAGCCGCGAGCTGCTTGGGCTTCGTATACGAGGGGTCGTTGGAATTCAGAATGGCCTCGGTAGACCAGACACGTACATAGCCGTCTATAGATGCGTGTTAGTAATATTCTGAGGTGCAGCGCATCGCGTGGGAATCGAGGATGGGTTGACGAACCTCCGGCGGCCGTGGCCAAGCGCGAGCCATCAGGGGAAACGTGGCAGCTGTATACTTCAAAGTCTTTCTGTTCGCCTAGTAGGAATGCATGTCAGTAAGATGCTAGCAGAAAAGGGCATGCATGCGCGGGTGCACCCACCGGGATGAGTTAACCACTGTGGTTTAATGAGATGCATGGTCGCGTGTGTGTCGCTAGCAGTTGACTCATGCTATTACGCGACCATGAAATGATTACTGGGAGTGCTGGGTGCGGTGGTGGAGGGTTGGTGGTTGAGGCGCACGTTGTGGTGCAGCGCGACAGTTGTCTGGTGTTGGCGACGCGATCTCGCGGTTGACGCTACTTGGCAGACGTTTGGGCAGGGGTTTAAGGTTTAGGTGCATGCGCCGATCGGGTAGTGGATGTTAAACGAGCAGCTCACGGTTGGAGGGAATCAAGCAACAAGTGTATTTAGAGTATGGCATGTGTTTGTGATAATACAGTGAACTTGGTGTGCCTTCACCTTGGTCTCTCTGTCCCTGGGAGGCAGCCCTGGAGAGTCTCAAGTGCTACTTGCACTCCCCGCTCCCATTGGTTGCTCCTTCACAAAGACACCTAAAAGTAGTACTACACTAGCTACATGCAGCTGTTCCCTGATCAGCTTGTTCATACAGGTAGTCATTTAGACCCTTGTGGTAGATGGTCATGATATCCTGCCGCGTGCGCATGCCCATCCTCACTAGCAAAACTCATTCCAAGTTTCCCTGGGCTTATTGCGAAGGTCCAATCTCAGCTGTCGTTCAAGTTGGAGCTGAGATAAGCGAGGTCTGGGACGAGATGGGTAGCAGCGTGAGCGATTGGTGCAGATATTGTTGATTGTGGCGCTGGTGATGTCGTTCATTTCGCCTTTTTCCTCTTCTTGAACACCACAGCCGGAGCAGCTGGCGCGTCCTCTTCCTTATTGGCAACAGTCTCAGCAGCCTTACTCTCCGCCTCCTCGGCCGTGGGTATATCCTGAAGGGTGTTCGTGCCGCTGTCATCTTCAACTTCGGCTTTCACCCCATCCTCTTGGTCTTCTTTCTTCACTTCGGCTTGTGGCTTCTTCTTCCCAAGCAGACTCTCGATATCGTCGTCGCCGCCCTTGCTGCCTGGGAAACTCTTGTAGGTGTGTCCCCAGCCCTTCCGTTTCGTGATCAGCTCACCAGCAGCCTCCCGCTCCTCTTCATCCTCGTCAAGTTGCCTTTTCCGTACGCCCTTGTTCAACGACGACGCCTTGAACTCTCCATCTTCCGTCACTTCTCCCACAACTTCTTCCTTGACCGTCTTCCATTCACCTGCTATTGCCATATCGCCTCTTGCGGCCGCAGGAAGCGCCACGCCCATGGCTGCTAACTGTTCCCATTGTCGTTTCCTGTCGTCTACTGTCGCCTTCTGTTGTGGTTTCTTCTCATATGTAGGTTTGCCGCCTACGCCGGTTGCGACGGAAGGCGTCGATGCGGATGGTACAAGGCCGTTTAAACGTGCGACCTCTGCTTGTGCGCGCGCCTGATTGCGCTTTTCGTTTTCTTGTTCGCGATGGAGTCCCTTGAGACTGCGCTGGATGTTGCCTTGGTGGCGGCCGGTCGCTTCGTGTTGCGCGCGTTCGAATTTGGTGTCCTTCACAAACGTGGAACAGAACTTGCACCAGTATTTTGGCTGTAGCTTAGTTAGTGTATGACGCGCTTATCAGGCTTAGTCTTACTTACTGTTGACTTCCAGTATTCGGCCATGGTCGAGTGTCGTGGAGTGACGTGCAACCAGCGACAGTCGGGGAAAGCTTACCTGGCGCACGGTGCACCTCGGCGGTCCGCAAGGCTAGAGAAGACGAGTTCGCATAGCGCGAACCACGGCTGCGGGTCTTTCACCGCTCTCCACTCCCAAACCCTAATCGCTCTTCACATGTCTTTTAGCGCATTTCCTTCTTGGTCACAGTTTTCGACTCGAGTTTCCACAGTTAGCAGACCATGCCCCCACCATCGGATCCTCGCGCGTCATTGCGATGACTAAGAAGAGTATAGATTTGCTTGAGGCACACTGGGTAGCAGCAGAAAGCAAGCCCTTGTTGTCATCACGCCCTTCTTTCATACTGACTGGTCGACTACACCAACATGGCTGAGCTAAAGGATGCCAGAAGCCTTAGCGAAGCGCGTGAACACAATCCTCTGCCGCCTTAGCCGTCACTCTCTATCCTATCTGATCGTATCGCCAATGTCCCTCTGTAACACCTCGCACTTCCATGGAGTCTCAGATGGCTGTATCACTGGCTTCAGCTGTCCTACAACTTGTCGATTTTTCGGAGAGAGTGGTGCAGAAGGACAAGGTGGGCAAAGTATACAAATCCACCGGCACCACCCTAGGAGAAGCTACACTGCTCGATGACGCCATCGCTAATCTCGGCGACTTATCACAGCAACTTGAGAAGGCACGACGCGTATACTACCAGTCACATATATCCCCTGATCAGGAAATTGTAGATGCGCAACTGATCGCATTGGCGAAGGATGGTGGGGGGATGGCGAAGATCTTACAGGCCACACTGGATCAAGCGAAGCGCGACAATGACGTGAACGAAGAGACAGTGCCTGCACAAGGACTACGCAGCGTTCTGAGCTTGTACTACGGTCAGAAGACGATATGTGGTCTTGCAGATAAACTTGGCGCTATTCGTAAGCAAGTAAATGTCGCTCTGCTCGCGTCGCTCCGGTCAGTGACATGTCACTAGTGCGATCACACATTGACCCAGATCATAGACAGCATGCGACTCGACAGCATTCAGTTCATTCGGAGAAGAGACGGCTTCCAGTGGACGGCAATACAGGGCCTGATATACTCCTACTCCAGTCTATCGCGCATCACGATTGGAAGACTACGGAGACGGTTGATGTCGCTGCATTTTCAGACACGTTCGAGAACTCCGTCGTAAGCAATGATATGGAACGCCGTTTCGCCAGCTTGATGTTGGCGCGCTTGCATTTCGCTGGCATGCACGATCGGTACAAGGCGATTCCCATTGCGCACCCAGGAACCTTGCAATGGATATCTGATGCAAGTCCCGAACGGCCCAACACTGATGACTTCGACTCCTTTCCCCGGTGGCTCACAGCAACAGGGTGTAGCAATACATATTGGTTCAGTGGCAGGCCAGGGACTGGGAAGAGTACGCTGATGAAATTCGTGTCTAGTCACCCTCGCACCGCCGCTCACCTGCGCGCCTGGGCCAACGGCAGGACACTTGTCAAAGGAAATTTCTTCTTGTCTAGTCTGGGCAACGACATGCAGAAATCGCGTATGGGGCTTTTACAAAGCTTGCTTCACTCTGCGCTCAAAGGCGATACGGAGACGCTGATCCAGGTCTTTCAACATCGCTGGCAACGATTCCTTGCTTCTGGTGGAGGACGGCAATCTTTCACATGGCTTGAATTGCGTGAGGCCTTCATGACGATGATCTCTATACCTAGCAAACCAAGATCGTTCTTCTTCGCAATCGATGGCCTAGACGAACTCGACAGTGGCCTGAAAGACATTCTTCAATTGATCAAAGACATAGCCAAATATCCACATGTCAAGGTTTGCGTTGCCAGCCGATCGTCACCGGAGCTTCTTCGCGCTTTTGCAGACCAGCCTTATCTACGCCTTGAACGTTTGAATCGCCAGGACATTTGCAACTACGTCACGGCCTCCCTGGTAGGGTCACAAGTATACGTCAAGCTCAGCAAAACGGACCATAGTCGCGCTTCTGAATTGATCAAAGGCATAGCCAAAAAGGCAGCCGGTGTCTTTCTCTGGGCACACATCGTGGCGCAACTATTGCTTGATGATCTGCCACCTACAGTCCGCATGGTCAGTCTTGTTGCTCGGCTCGAGACATTACCATCTGGACTAGAGCAACTTTTCACCAAACTTCTCGGACGTCTGAACACGGAGCATCTCAAGCACGCATCGGAACTCCTCCGTCTGATGACGATAAAACCACGGCCCCTTCTGCTCGAGCTATGGTTTGCAGACGGCAACAACGACGACGCGGCATTGAGGAATGAAGCCCGACCGCTTCCAGACAGTGAGATATTCGAGCGTCTCGAAGTGATGCATCGTCGACTGATTTCCCGATGCAGAGGCTTCCTAGAGACAGATAGCCAGTATGGAAATGCAAGATCTGGACTGTCAAAGGGTAGGCTGAAGTTCCATTAGAGATCCGGTTATAGCTAACCACCTACAGCATCTCAAGTTACCTGGACACACCGCATTGCGAAAGACTTTGTCCGATCTCAACGAATATGGAACATCATGCTCGACAACACGGGGCATGATGCTTTCGATCCTGAATGGCACTGGGCCAACGGTCAACTAGGTCTATTCAAGACCGTCGCCGGGACCGGCAGTACCAAGACCTCTCACTTCCTATCTTGCGTCGAGTACGCACTGCGACTAGAACAGCGGCTCAAAGTTTGCCCCGTCAAGTTCATAGAGGAAGTCGGCCGTACTGCAACGATATATGCGACTGTATACGACGACATCGTGCCTCGGAAACCCAAAGGCACCATCAACAGCTTTCTGGATTTCGCTGTGCTGTTCAATCTCGTAGGCTACGTTCGTGGCAGAGGCCCAACGCTATCGAGAGAAGAGTTATTACATGCTTCTCGCTTGCTAGGCGTGCTGGATTCAAAGAAGTGGGAAGTGTTTGTAAAGCGTTTTGACCACCCTGGGATCTGGAGTATGGAGTTTGAAGAAAGAAAAAAGGAGATGCAACAGGTGATGGACAGCTTGCTTGATCGCGGAGGCGGTGAGTCAAGATGGCAAAGAGCGAGGAAGAGACTTTCTGGGCAGAAGAAGACATGAGTCGTTATGTGTCGCGTTCGTATCAGCTTCTTGGAAACGATGGGGCAAATTCTACTGGGATGATCATGTTACATCCTTTACAACCATGAGTTGGGATTAGTATCATCGCATCGCAGTGCATCCATACTGTACAAACTCCGCCCACCACAACCTTACAACACCCGACACGGCATTAACATCTATCTTCCACCCACTCCACTCACTCCATCTTCGGCGCACTCAAGTTCAAGTCCTCGTACTCCGGCAACTCCCACCTCTTCTCCTTCCCCTCCGGCAGAAACCCCGCAAGCCACCCAAGCACCTTATCTACCCTCATCGTCGAAATCGACCAAAGCACCCATCCCACAACCCAAACCCCCCATGCCGACTCCGGGAAGAACCTCCATTCCTCCACCAACGGCCCCAGTTTCTGACACTCCTCAATCGGCTGCTTCATCTCCTTCTGATACGCGTCCAACGCCTCGTCGACATCACTGCCACACCGCGCAAGCTCGCCAGCGAGGACATACGCACCGATAAGTGACAGTGTTGTGCCCATGCCCGTAAAAGCAGAGGGACAGTATCCCGCGTCTCCGAGTAGGACAACCCGGTCTTTATACAATTGCCCAGCTGGCATCTTGACCTGCCCAATCTCCGTAGCGTAGAAATCCTTCACCCCTTCCAACCCCTTCAGGAACCGCGGACACTCCCACCCCGCATCATCATACTCATCGCTCCAGACAGCCTTCTGCTCTTCCACTGGTTTCTTATACGTACCCCTCATGCGACTCGCCCGCTCCTCACGGTTATTCAAGAGAAAGAGGTAGACTTGTGTGACGGGACGGTCGCCCGTGCGCGTCATGACCATGCGGTTCTGCGGACCGAAGTAGATACGCGCGAGGCTATTTTCTGAGGGCAGGCGCGGGACGTTGTAGTATGCAGCGTGGATGTTGAGGGAGTGGAAGGAAGCGTCACTGGTTTCTTGGCCGAAGGCGAGGCGCCGGGTCCGTGAGGATTGGCCGTCTGCGGCGATGACGAGGTCGAAAGAGGAGGTTGAGCCCGTGGAGAAAGTCACTGCTGTTGTCTTTGTTGATGGATCTGGGGAGAGCGCAGTGATGGTCGTATCGAAGACATACTTCAGACTCCCACTGTACCCTTGTTCGTCCAGCACCTCCCTCTCCCTCAAACCAACCTCATAAACCAACCTCACAAAATCCCCCCTCATAAACTCAAACTCGTTCGTCAGCGTCCTTCCCGGATTCTCTCCCGCAGCCGTCACACCAAACTGCATCAGACTCTTGCCGTTTCCATCGATGAATTCCAGCCCGCTCTCGTGGACACAGTAGGGACGGAGGGTTTCGAGGAGACCCAGTTTGGTCATGATGGTGATGCCATGCGCTTTTAGGTCGATTTGCTGGCCGCCTGTGCGGAGGGAGGGGTAGCGTTCGACGATTGTGATGGTGTGGGTGGGGTTGCTGCGTTGGAGCATTAGGGCGAGGATGGGGCCGCAGACGCCGGCGCCGGTGATGAGGATGGTTAGGGAGTGGGGTTGTGAGGTTGGCATTACTGCGGTGGTGTTTGGGTAGGACTAGAGAGTTGCTTTGATGGTTTGCTAGTATTTGGACGCACGCACAATGCTGTAGGACTGGAGAATGGGGTTCGTAGGTAGAGAAGAGTAGGCAATATCTTTGCAAGGCGACGATACTAGCTGGATGACAGCCGGGTCTATCCTCCCAGGCATGTATATTCTTATATCGACATTGCTACACAAAGCCGGCGCAGTACGATGCTCCCCCGAACATCATTCTCGCACATTTGGGCGGAGACCGTGTTCTCCGAGCTCTTCTCCGAACGCTGTTAACGCGGACATAGTAGGCGTTAACCTTTAGGGATCCAATGGCGGAGCCGTGTAGACTGTTGCCTTGGCATCCTTGCTGACTCTGCTGCAGTCGGCGTCAGCGCGCATGGGTGTCTGTACGCCGTACGTCGCTTGACGAAGAAGGATATGTGCCGTTTAGAGACTGTAGCCTGAATGATGTACTACGGTTAAGATTGTAATACTTTCAAAGGTCAATGGCGTTGTTGAACAGGATTAGTTGATAGTTGACAGGATGAACGTCGTGATGATGCAGACTTCAGGGTCTGCGGGCGGATCACCTGTCGGCGCCAAGCAAAAGTGAAGCTCGTCGCTTCCCATCACCAACACCGACCTCCACCAACCCGCCCGCCTTCCACGCTGCATCGACACATAGGTCACCAGACCCTGTACATATCAACTTACAGCCGGTTATCGCCGACGTCAGACTCTCGCAAAGTCAACAGGCCGCACACGGTCCACCAAACCTCGCAATGGCCATCCTAGGGACGGCCCTCAACGGCATCGGCGCGCTCTTTCTCACACATGCGTACGTGTACACGTAGCTCATCGACTGATCCTCGACTAGAGGATCTCATGAGCACCACCACACACTCCCTACGCACCAACTAACCCCCACCAGCGTCTACTCGACCCACGAACACACCGCAACCTTCGCATCCACGCCCCTCCCCCTCGACATCTCGCTCGAACTCCTCACCTCCATTCTCATCCTCTCTCTCGGAATCGTCATATCGTTTGCGCCGCTGAAGCCAATACAATACGCACAATGGGCGGGCCAGATTTCGCGGGAAGGACGACACGGCGAGGGCTATTACACAAAAGAGGGTGAGGAGGTCTTGAGTGAGGGTGATCCGTATGCGTTTTTGGGGTTGGATGGCGGGATTGGTGGGAAGGGGGAGGGGAGGAAGGGGTTCTGGGATGTTAAGGGGAAGAGGAAGGAGTATGAGGAGTGGGTTAGGCAGGGTGGGAAACAGTAGGTGGTTGAAGACTGCGGAGGAGATTTGGGTTGAAGAGGTCCAGCGGATGGCGGTGATGGACTGAAAACGCGCACCGGTGGTGTGTTTGGGCATGCATATCGTCACGAAGCGTCTCATACCCGGTACGAAAGATGATTCTATGTCGACCACCGTTATGCCTATCGTACATCGCACGAATGCCCGATTTCGATGCCCCATACCCTGTGTCCCGAATGTCCAAAAACCCTAAACGCCATGCTTAAACGAGCACAACCAGCAATCCCAATCAATCTGTTCCCATAACTCTTTTCCCCCAATCCTTTCCTCACGCCTCGCTCGTCATCTTCTCAACCTGATTCCCTCCACAACCATTCACCCTACAAGCCCAACACTCCTTCCCCTCCATCTCCTCGCCAATAGCCGCAACATCCGCACTCTTCCTCCTCGGCCCCTCCGCATCCCCATTAACATCAACACCACTAACCCACCAGATCCCCGCCGCAATAACCTTGGCCACAACCTCCACCTCCGCCTCATCCCTCGGCGCATAAACCAGCATAAACTCCCTCGGCACAAACTTCCTACACCACCCACCCCTCGCAAGCGGATGTCTCTCACCCCACCCCATCTCAATCAACAGATTCGCATCCGCAGGATGCAACGTCATATGCATCGACCCATCACTCGGATGCGCATGACAAATCTCGCCTCCACACGTCCTCGTAATCGGCACACTGGTAAACAACCCCGAACTATGCTTCTCAAAGCAACTCGTACGTTCCACCAACCTATTCCCTGGAATCCGGGCAAGACCCTTGATCTTGGCTACCAAACACGCATAAACCGCCTGCCCACTTTTCTGCGTCTGCTGCCTCTGCGGCGCGATACCGCGAATGAGCGGCTTCGTGCCTTTGCGAGTGGGTAGCGAGGCGGGCGTGAAGTAGCCCTTTTGGGGGCGGAAGTGTGGGGGGATGGCGATGGGGCGGAGGGGGTCGCGGAGGCAGATTAGAGAGAGGAGTTTGATTTTTAGGTAGCCGAGGGGGGTTGCTGGGGTGCCTCCTGGGCCGAGGGAGAGGAAGGCGCGGTAGTCTTTGTGGATGTAGAGGGCTGTTAGGGTGGGGAGGAGGAGGGCGAGCGTTGCGATAAGCATGTGCATGTGCGTTTCTGTGAACATGCTTGGGTGGGGTGGTGGTATGGTTGGTTCGTAGGATGGGTGTAGGGTTGTGGTGGTGAGGTTGTGTTGGTTGAGCATGTTGTATGTCCAGGCCCCGGGGTGATGTTGTTGGATGGTCGTCCTGGAGGTAATTGAAGACGTGGAAATTGAACAAAGAAAGCAGGAAGATGTTTGCTGACACTCCTCTTATGCCTTCCTTCTCAACAAGACAAGAGAATAACAGAACCCGGGAAAGCACAATAGCTCCGTGGCCCCAGTAAAGAAAGGAAGATCAGCCCCACACGTGCACTGCAGGAAGGAAGGTCGGTTAGTACCACGCGAGACTCAGGGTCCGCGGGACCTAAGAGGGATGACGTTCAATTGATACAACAAACAAAGCTACCACCCAGCTACCAAACGAAAACCGCAATACTGTGAGAACTTGAGATTGAGAAGCCTAAAAGCCTCAAATACCAGCTCACTAACACAACCACGAGCACACACACCCCTTCTTATAATCTCAAAAAGCCACGCCAGCAAACCAACGTAGCAACCATAGCGACCGACCGACCGACCGACGTCAACCCCGTGGTCCCCCAAAACATAATCCACGTGCCTAGCCCCGCATCCGGTTAGCACGGCCCTCACCTGCATGTTTGTGGGGTTAGCGGCCGGTCGCGCTAGCAAGCCCATTGGCCCACATCACGGTGCCTGTGACGTTTGACCTAAATCAACAATGCTGGCCGTTCGCTTCCCATTCTCTCTGTTTATCCACTTACTGCAATTACCTTCGTCATTCTGTCGTGTGTGCATTTGAGAGAGATGGTCTGGGCGCTTGAAGGTTTGCATCGCCGATGTGCGGGAGCAAGGGTGAGGGAATTGGAGGTTGTACGAAGGGAGCGGGCATTATGCTGGTGAGGGGGTATGCTGAGATCAGCTGTGCTCACGTGGTCTTGTGCACGGTTATCTTTCTAGAAAGAGGGGTTTTTGCCAGGAGCTGACTCTCGTGTCCAGCCTCTTTCTTACGTATGCCGCTGTCTTGGGGTACAGTATGTGCTCGTTCGCTCGCGGCGGCATGAATTGGCGAGGTACGCTGGCACGCTTTGACCATCAGCTGGGTGTTCTGATCACCAATGGACGAACCGGACTCTTGTGACAAGACGAACGCCGGAAGCCCGTTAATAGTGTGCAGCCCTCCTCTCTCTACAACAACACCTCTAATTAAAAATCTAAAAAGCTAGAATTACTCGCAGTAGTAATCTCTATACTTTGTATTTTTCTTGTTATTATTTTGCTACGTTGTAGCGCGTAGTAAAGGTGAGAGAGGTTAGTGTTTCTAAGCTTGTTTCCAACTATCGTCTTGTCACAAGAGCCGGAAGCTTGCCAGATGGTCATCAGGCGCGGGACTAGCGTAGTGGTATCAATACCCGCTAGTCCACGATAGCTGGTGTCGGCGTTGTTCGATAAATACCCTGCAGCGTGCAGCATGCAGTGTGATCGGAGGAGCGGTGATGCGTGGCGCACTGTGAGCTCTTTGCATTATCGCCGAGCTCGGAACTTGGGTTCGAGAACATGGTTGTGAGTACACGGTCGTGCGTTTTTAGATTGAGGTAAACGGTTTGTTCATGGGTATGCGTGCTTGCAGCTATATATTCCACAGTTGGGAAAGCATTTCAGTCGCCTCTCGATTGCATTGATACTCATAGCGCATCGGTACAAGCGATGCAAGAGCGATACGAGAGAAGAGAAGAGTGATCTAGAATCGAGACTTTCGAAATGGTAGAGCTGCTGGCTAATTGCGAAGATGGGTAGGCGATGGGCTAGGACCGCACAACGACGAAGGCTCTGCAGATTCCCGCGCGTTCCAGCGCATCACGCCGCAGTCGTGGATCAGTCTTCCCACGTAATCCGCACCTCAAGGAGCTTGTAGTTTGCGGGGAATCCAAGTTCAGTAAGACCATTACCCACATGTTCCTGCCGTCTGGGCCGCAAACGACTATTCCATGATACCTCCTGAGCTCGACGTTTTCCAGTAATATTGACGAATATTGCCTCTTGCATGTTGGCCTCTCTCTGTTTTTCATCTGGCATGAACATCTCAAGCTCGGCGGAGACCACTCTTTCGGCTTGGCGCGCGTCCATGTTCTTCAGGACCGACACTGCAGATTTTATCTCATGCATCATGTCAGACGTGAGAAAAAAGCTCCTGTAACCTCCTGGGCAGAAATCCATTTTGAATGAAGGAAACCCTTTCTGGACTTGGACCAATTGAAGAAGGTCGACCTTCCGCTCTTCACCAGTTCCGAATTTGTCAAGGCGTATGAGGATGAAACGGTTGATCGTTCGTAGACTTTCGTATGGACGCTTGATGAAGAAGACGTGCAGGTAATTGTTCAGTTGTCGGAAAGGGACGACGGGACTGTATAGCCGCAGCCTGATGGACGGAGACAGGTACATAGACGCGAACTCGTCGTGGACTTGCTTATGAGAATTGACAAGGTTTATGGCGTCAGCACATTTTGGGTTTAGATGGAGGAATTCGGTATAGATGGCGTTGCGTAGCTCTATATTCAGGACCTAAAATCAGCCCTAGCTCTCAGTTGACCGTGAAAGTCAGAAATAGCGTAATAGTGGGTAGCCCTGATAACTCTACAACAACATCTTTTAGAAAAAATCTAAATAGACAGAATTCTTCGCAGTAGCGTACTCTATATATTCTATTTTTATTATTTATTTTGTGTAGCGTTGTTATGCAGAAGAAGAAGATAAGATTGTATTGTTCTAATCTTACTTCTGGCTGTCACGGTCGACCAAGAGCCTAGGCCGGTAAATCGTAGGATTTGGAGACCTCGTACCTCCGGGTAGGTCAAGGAAATTCGCTTTGTCGCGGGAGTGTGCGCTACTTCGAATTTTAGTATTCATCGACTGTCACTGCAGTGTCATACGGCTCTTTTGACATACCTGAGTGCCATGCTGTTGTCGCAACGAGAAGTAGAGTGCGTTTTTGACTCAGACCGAGGCGAGATCTTGACTCAGGCAATACTATCGAGGCGAAAGCGCACCCACTCTCTTCCAAAGAGGCTTGGCTTTGATGTTCGGCGGTTCGATGTCGTCGAGAAGGTGTCGTAAACAAGACAGACTTCCTAAACCCAAGATAGGGCCTCCCGCCAAGACCACGCTAAACCCAAGGGATCGACGACCGGGCCGGCGTTAAGCTGCGGGCTGATTTCTCACATCCTCAATCTCATCGCTTAAATCTGAACAGTCATTACTCGTACATTGCTCTCAAATCTTCCATACACTATTCCTCCTGTACCTCCCTTCCACGACAGTGAGATCCTACTCATCTTCTTCACTCTCGGAGACATTGTATTCGCTTTCTGTCTCCTGCGCTATGTGAAAACGCACTTTGATGCCCCCGCATTCAACACCAAGTCCAAAGGTTTCAAAGTCTTGTTCCGTACAGTTCGCCATCAGAGTGACATCAAGACGGGTTGAAAGGCCGGCACTGTTCCTATCGGGTTGAGGGGGCCTGGCATACAAGGACAGCTCGACAAAAGCCAACTTCGCGTACAATTCATCATCCAGTTCCCTAAGCATCGACAGGGGCGCGGCGATGTCTATATCGTCAGCACTGAAACTGACTAGAGCAGAACGGGGCGGAATCCGAATGTCTTCTGCCTCGGAATCCTCTTCCTCAGAATCTGCTTCCTCAGAATCTGCTTCCTCAGAATCTGCTTCCTCAGAATCTGCTTCCTCAGGCTGTACTTCCTCAGACCGTGCCTGCTCGGATTGTGCGTCCTCCGGTTCTTCCTGATCTGGTTCTTCGTCTTCGGTTTCATCATCTTCGTCAGATACGTCGGAGCGGTCGCTGCGACCGATGCGGATAGGCCAATAAGAGCGGGCAGAACGGTTCAAGTCCCACTCAACGTTGAGTAAAGGATATTCACGCATGAATGAGACGACTGTAAGCATATCGAGTGTCCATGAGCTCTGGTGCCAGCACGCCTCGTTCCAATTGAGCTTTACACGGAAGCTGCAAGTGAAGTTCCTTGGTCTCTGGCTAGCGATAGGCTGGAAGGTGTGGCAAAGGACGGGTATGATGCTGTCGAAAGGCACCGTTGCATTGCCCTGGCTTAGGTATAGTGACCCGAATTCGGAGCGGATCTGCCGATTGACTTGGAGCAGCTCGATGTTCTGGTCGAGAGATGGGTCGAGGTCGATGAAGTACTTGTAAACGGCGTTGCGCAATTCTGTAATGTGACGTGTTAGTCGGTTGTATTTGGATCAATCAGTCCATGGACCGCATACCTCCAGACAACCTGTCAAGGAACGGCGCTCCGTCACTATGGTTCCTGCCGTCATCATCGTCAGTTTGTTCTTTCATCAAGCAGGATTTTCGACTGCAACATACCGGGTTGTCACCATGGTGCTGTGCAGTGGTAGCTTGAATTCTCCACCTGAGCGTAGTAGAAGATAGGTTCGCAGGCGGACTAGAAAGCTCTAGGAGCAAACAAGCTTGTTGTGGACGACAGGTCGTTTTGTCTCAGCGTCCGCCAAGATCTGCTGTGCAACGTAGATCGCGCTAGATACAAACGACCAGGCAGGCAGCTTCTTAAACATATAATACTGCCTATACTCTCGCATCTTCAGGTAAATGACATGGAATGAGTTATTACTCGTGATTTATCTTAGATCTCTGAGTTTTCTCAATGCATTGTACTTTCAAACTGCTGTTTCACCGCTGTCCCACGCATCTTCCCTTATTCCCGAGACATCGTGTACGCTTCGGGTACGGCTGCTATCTTAAGCTCAAGATTATACCCCCGCATTGATACTTAAGCCCTCCAATCTTCAGCTGGATACCGTCGATATCTTGTTCCGTACAACCACTTTCCAGAATGGTGTAAATGTACCCCTTCGATGGCCCATCACGAATACGAAGCCAGACGGAAGATAATTTCTCAAACTCGTGATCGTCCATATCCTTCAGGATACGCACATAATCAGCGAAACCTAGGTCATTGTGGGGCTCGGAGTTGCCGAGTGGGATTAAGTCCCATTTGATACTGAGCAGAGGATACTGTCGCATGATCGAGATGACGTCCACCAGTTCGGTCATCCAACTTTTGTAGTCTGGTTGCCAGCCACGGAGCTCCACGCGAATCTTACAAGCAACGTCGTCAAGCACCAAGGTTGTAGAAGGGATCTGGATGAAGGCGCGTAGGAAGCTTGCGATGTCCTCGAAGTAAACTTTGGCATTGCCCTGACTGAGGTACAATGATCTGAACTCGGCGCGGATTTGCCGGTTGACCCACATTAGGTTGATGGCGTTGGGGTCACACGCGCATGTGTTGAGATCGATGAAGTGCTCGTAGATCGCGTTGCGTAGCTCTGTCTGAAGTGTCAGCTTGCGCCATTTAAACAAGCAGGATGATGGCACTTACCTCCAGGCAAGTCAAGGAGCGACTTCTCGCCGCGGCGATGTTGCCTGTCGCTTCATGAATCAGTGTGGGCTCATGCAGAGTGATAGTAGGGCACGACTTACTTGTTTGTCATCGCGACAGTATGAGATAGTCGCTCGATTGATGAGGAAGTGTTGCAGAGGAATCTTTGGTGGGTGTCGTACGCAAAGTGAGTAACTTGACAAAGACGGCAGAGCGTAGATCTGCGCCTCTGCCAAGACTGCGCTAAGAAGATCAAGTGAGAGAAAAGATGTGGGTTCTCGAAGGGATTGCGCATCCGAGTGAAGACTGCTCATTGGCTTTGTATTTACCAGGTAACACAAGTCGTACGTTGGCGGTCATCACAGTTGAAAAGGGATGGTCGAGATCAGTGCGTCTATTCTAGGCGAAGCTGGCGTCCGCACTATCGCATTTGCATACAGGAATGGCAGTGAGGACGAGGACGATTCGTTCCATATTTCAAGACTAGTGATTCACGTGTCTGCAGCTTGATAAGCAGACTGAACCAGCATTAAGGATCCCAATATCTTCAGCTTCATCACAAGAATTGAGCTCGTCGTCATCCGAATCTACTCATACATCTGCGAACGTACCCTCTCAAAATATGATCAAGTCTCCTAAGTCTGGCATGGTTTGGTCTTGGCTCTCTGAGTCGGCGGGACCGTCATCTGGATTGTCTTCCTCGCCATCTGAACTCTCCTCATCACTGTCCCTACTGTTTTCCAGCGCAAGCTCCACATCGATGTCCCCGCAACCGTTACCGAAATAATCATATAAAACTCCTTCCACACTCTTCTTCGACTTGATAAAAAGGCTAGCGCCTAGGGCGACGCGAGTCACGGCCCGGAAGGGCTGGAAGTTGTGTAATTCTTTAGGCGATTCGGACAAAATGAGCCTGATGGAAGACAACTTGCTGAAATGTCGGGAACTCATAGATCTCAGGTTCCTCACTGCGTAGGCGATGTCTGTGTCATCGAACGACACGGCGAAGTAGCGGCCCATACCCGCGCCCAGGTCCCAGACCACTTCGATCAAAGGGTATTCGCGCATGACCGACACGACCTTGAGCAGATCCAGTGACCAGCATGGAGCAGTATCAAAGTCAATGCTTTTGGGCGTTGGCTTTCCGAGTCCTACTTTGAACTTGTAGAGTACGGTCTTGGGAGCCGCGTCGGGGTACTGAACGAAGAAGAAGTGTAAGAAGAACGGAACATGCTCGAATGGAACCCCGGTTGCGCCTTGATATAAACGACTCAAATACAGCGTCGTGAACTCCGCGTGGACTTGCTGATTGACGCAGGCGAGGTTGGCAGCATCGCCGGTTGATGGGCTGAGATCGATGAAGTGGTGGTAGAAGGTATTGCGTAGTTCTGTTCTTGTGTCATTCAACATATCAAGAAGGCGCAATAAGCTATTCTACCTCCAGGTACGTTGAGGAAGCTTTTTCTGTCGCGAGGGCTGTCGACGCAGTACCTAGATCAGCGTTAGTACATTCTCATCAGGGAAACTTCTTTGCAATACTTACTGGCTTGTCATTGTGATGTCGCGCGACGATAGTGAGAGCTAGATTCAATAGACCGAGCGGTTGTAGAGGATAGGTCGAAGGTAGGTAAGAAGAGCTGTTGTGTGCGAAGGAGCGTTTGTTTGCACCGCCGGGCCAAGGCCGCGCCAACAATCTCACGGTGAGCGAGGGAAAGTGTGAGCCCTGCATCAAAAAGGAGAGCTGGAGCGTGGGAGGACCATTTGGATGATACGAAGCATGTTCCAAATGACATAACCGTACTGTAAAAGCTGGTCATGCAGGTTGATGTCATTCATGGCGTGTAGACTCATCATGAGAATATGTTCCCACCATCTCAGCACGCCTCGAGTCATCTTCTCATACCCCAGTCCCATCTCAGTAACCACAATCTTCCTTAGCCACTACTTTCTATCCCGCCTTCCCTGCTGCCTGGAGTGTCTTCACCGCCATCCTTGTTTCCATCACCATCACCTGAACTCTCTTCCTCACTATCTGAGCCATCTTCGTCACCACTTGAGCTATCTGAAGTCTCTTCCTCACTACTCGATCCGCATTCCCAATCAAATTGTACATGAATTGCTCCGTATTCCGGGCTGAATACCGGCCTTAATGAATCTAAGTCCGAGGCGGCAGCCCTTATTGTGACCCAAATGAAAGCGCCAGAGCGTGGGAGAGAGCAATTAGGGTTGTTGGTGGGAAATGAGCATATGTGGTAATCGACTGATGATATCTTTTCGAACTTTCGAGTGTCCATGCTTTTCAATATGGAAATGATCGTGGTGATATCTTTGAACCATGAGATGTTGAGTAGAGAGTATCGATGCATGATCGTGACCAATTTATGCAGGCCGGTCAACCAGTCTTGCGAGATCAACCAGTCGAAGGACAAGTCGGTGTTGTAGAACATGATCTGCGGTTCGGAATCAAAGTGGCGAGGGAAGAAGACGTGTAGGAAGCTTTTGACATGCTCCGTAGGAATTTCGACGTGCCCGGATGCTAGACAAAGCGAGCCAAACTCAGCGCGAATCTGCTGGCTGGAACGCGCTAGTGAGGTAGCTTCGCCGACTGTAGGATCGAGGTCGATGAAGTGACTGTAGACGGCATTGCGAAGTTCTGTAATTTGGCGTTAGCTCACCATGGCTAAGAAGCGCTGCTACTATATTCACCTCCCGAAAGGTCCAGAAACGATTTCCCGTCACTGTGGTCTTTACTGCTTCGACTGTTAGCACGCACTCACTGAGAATGCTGGCTGGGTAACATACTTGACTTCCATGGCGGCGTTGCGCAGCGGGGGCTTGATTGTCTCGGAGTGTTGCTCCACGGGTGGAATGACCGTGTAGGAGGGTTCGGTGAGAGTTATAAACAAGTAATGTTGTTGTTGACGATAAGGCGTTTGTCAGTGTCCCGCCAAGACCGCGCTAAGCCAAAGAGGGATAGTCAAAGTGAAGACAAGAGCTAACCTCCCTCTTGTCATCCTCGGTCCCCATTCATGAAAGCTATCGCTGCTATACCGTATACCAAAGTACCACATTAATGACTAGCTCGAATGAAGATCAGATCGTAGTCTGAGTCAAAGGCGCACTCCATTCATTCATTCATTCCGTCCGCATTACATGCACAATATCTGGTCTCTACTCTCGGGATCATCTTCGCCGTTGTCTGAGACCTTTTCGGCACTATCTGAATTGTCTTCCTCATTAATTGACCAATCATCCTCGGGGTACGACTCCCAGTCTGACCAGCCCCGAAAGATGCCCTCCCAACTAATCTCTACTTCAATACCTCTGCATCTGGTAGGGTACAACAACGACTTGACGCTGTTGACATCTTGCTTAGTCGCACCTCTCTTCAGCATACAAGGCATTTCAGCCTCTATCTCGGTCCTACCGAAATGGTTGGGTGGGATAGATTTGTTCAAGTAGAGCATGACGGATTTCAATTTCCCGAATAGTTGGACATCCATGTCCTTCAGGGCTGACACGGCGTACACCACCCCTGAATCGTCGAATGTCGCTTCCAGATTCCATGTAATGCTGATCAACGGGTGATGACGCATGATCGAGACAACTTTCAGCAAGTCGAGCGACCAATCAGCCTCTAGATAGTCCCCGGCAGCGCCCATTCGAACCTCAAACTGATAGGAAACGTCCTTTAGACCTGAGTTGAGACTTTGACCGAAGAATAAGTCAAGGAAGTAGTCGAACTGATTGAACGAAAGCTGACTTCCGGTGTGGTACACCTGGTGTAGATATAAGGTCATAAACTCAGCATGTATCTGTCTGTGTACGGAGGCCAGGTCTAAAGCATTGCCATCCGACCATCCAAATAGACTGAGCCTGCGCCTTTGACTCAAAGTAGAGCCTGATGGTAGTGAATCCGGCTGGTCCTTAAGATCGTCGATGAAGTGCTGATAGACAGTATTACGCAATTCTGTAAGGCTTCAATTAGCGTGTGAAAGTGATGTAGAATACAGTGTATATTTATCACCTCCAGGTAAGTCGAGAAAGCTTGTTGACGTTCTGCTGCGGGGGTTGGCGACGCTGCCAGCGTTAGTAAACGCCGATCGAGAGATGCTTCTGTGCAGGGCGTACTGTGTTGTCATTGTGGTTTGACGCGACTATCGCACGTTGCTTGGGCGAGGGTCGACAGTTCAATCCTTTGGTGGAGGTTTAGTCGAGCGTAGGTTCACATATTGATGTGTGCGGAGAAGCGTTTGTTTGTACCTCCGCCAAGACCGCGCTAGGAGGTCGTGCGAAAGTGAACGGAGCACGAGAGCTGAGAGATCATAGGACGCGAAGGAGCAGAAAAGCAATCCCACAAATTCCAGTTGCACATGTGAAAATAGCTGATAGAGATATCTCTTACCAACATACTAATACGCACCCTCTCTCTTCTCGTACTCCATCCCCATTACAGTCCCCACCTTCTTCATCCCACTCCAAATCTCCGCATCAACCTCCAAATCCAACCCCTCAACCTTCGTCGCCCCACCATCAAGACCCCAAAGCGAGACACCCAGATAGTTCGTGCCATTGTAATTCAGAATACCCTCCGTAACAGGGAACTTGACCTGCGGCCCCACATTACTAACATATTTACCATACTGCCATCCATTGACGTAAAGCTGGACGCGGTATGCAGGAACGCTCGAGCCGCTGCTGCTACTGTTACCAGAAGAGGTGCCGTTGGTGAACGTAAAGCTGAGCGGGATGTCGTAGCCAGCTGGCATGTTGAGATCGAACTCCGTGGCGAAGAAACCGATTCCAGGGGCGGAGATGCCGTCGGCGACGGGGCCGGCGGAAGAAGTCCACTTAGCGTCGGTGGCGGAGAGAGCACCGGGGAGGTGCAGACCCTGGCGCTCGACGTAGAGACCGCCTTCGTTGAGGGGGCCGCGCGAGATGTCGCGGTAATCTTCTCCACCCAGGTTACCGGTGAGCTTCCAGGTGATGTCGGAGGCGTCGTGGCCGGATAGCTTGTAGTCTAGGATACCGCGCGGGTTCTTCATTGTCTCGGTGCCGATAGTCCAGTTCTCGTCGAGACCCTGGTTGTCGACTACGACCGTGATGGTGTACTTCTTTCCCTTGGTCAAGTTTGGCATGGTGAATGTGGCGCTTCCGTTTAGGGCTGCGTCGTATCCGCGCCATGAACCGAGGAATTGGTTGCCGATCCAGGCGGATGAGCCGAATGCTGAGCCACCTTGGGTGGTAAGGTTGAAGGTTGTCTCGGTTCCGGATGCAGTGAATGTGCCACGGAAGAGGAGTGTGCCTGTGTGGTAGCCGTAGTCGGAGCTGTAGAGCGATACGGGGGTGTCAAGGGGACGCAGAGAGTTGTACGTCTTCTTCAGATCGGCCGCAGTCCACTCACTGTCATCGTATCCGGGTTGAATCTCAGGAAGCGAGTCGACGTACTTCCACTCGAGTTCGCTAAGCTTGGGTAGGCTGACATCTGGCTTGGCGAATTCAATGTCGGCGCACAAAGTTCCTTGCTCGGAGGTAGTGAAATCGATGTTTTGGCCGTTGAAAGTCATCTTGGACACGTCAGATGATGCGCCACCAAGAACCTCAACAGTGGTCGTAGCATTGAGATCTCCAGTGAGGGCGAGGGTATCGCCAGTGACCTTGGCAGTGCGCATCAGGTAGCCTGCCTTGAGGATGACCGGGTTGGACGAGTCGTGGGGTGCCTGGTCGACAGCCCAGTAGTTGAAGGCTTCGACGCGGTCGACCATGTAGACGTAGATGGGGCTATCAGCTCCAACCTTTGCCACCTTTCGACCTCCATCGGCCTTGAAGTTCAAGACTGTGACTCCACTAGTAGTCATGCTCTTGACGTCGCCTTCGACGACCTCCAGTCCAGTAGCAGCAAGGGCCAACTCGTGAGTCTCTCCAGGTCCACCGTACACAACCAAAACAGTCTTGTCATCATACTTGTGCCAAGTGAAAATCTCAGCAGTAGAGTAGACAAGAGTAGTGCCACCAATGTCGTAGTCGCTGACGTGGATCTTGGAATCGCGCCCGTTCAGCGTCAACGAAGTGCCGTTCATTTGGGGTACAGTAATGTTGCCCAATGCCGACGTTGCAACGTTGAGCTTGTAGGTTGTGGAATCTAGCGAGTTGTACTTGGAATGTCTAACGAAGTAGAACGTCGTCTTCTCGTTGGTGGCGGGAGTAACGCTAAGGTCACTGCTGGTAGTCCACTCAGAAGTCGAAGCATTGCCACGCGCAGCCGTGAGGTACGCAGGGCTGACCTTGAAGAAGTTTGCCTGGAGCTTTAGCTCGGAGTACTTCGCGCGGTCGACTTGACGGTCTTCCTTGATCGGTGCAGCGTAGTCGTAGCTGGTGTAGCCACCTGGGTGACCAAGGTTGCCCCAGTTGGTGCCGCCGTAAGTCATGTACAAGTTCAAAATCGTGACGCCAAAGCTGTACAGTTGTTTGTAGAAGACACGGTTGAACTCTGCGCCAACCAGGATACCGCACTTGTCGAAACCTGGTCCGCCCCATGGGTCAAAGCTGCCAGACTGAAACTCAACAATGGAGTAAGGCGTAGTAGGGCTTTGCTGCTCGTGAAGTTGATGCCAGTTTGTTGGAAGATTGCCATCTGGCCATGTGGTTGGGTTGGCACAGTCGAATCCCAGAGGATATCCATCGTGTCCGTAGATGTCAACAGCTGCAGGTTGACCGGGTGCATTGTTGCCCTTGGCGGAGGCATCGTTACTGATCAAAGGTACGATAATACCGGCGTCGCGAATCTGATCTTCAACGTATTGCATGTAGACCGGATCCGGGAAAGGCTTGATAGCCGAAGTGGCCTGTGTGTACTCATTCTCGGGCTGAACAAGAATGATTGGTCCGCCGTTGGTGATTTGCGCAGGTGCGATTGTCGCCAGAACATTCTTCATGTAGCTATTCCGCTGTTAGCAAGGCGCCGCTTAGATCCAGCTCAGAAACGTACTTGTCGGTCGCCTCCAAGAAGTCAGGCGCACGCGTTCTCAGCGTGCCATTGACTCTCTGAATCCATCCGGGGAAGCCTCCACCAGAAACCTCGGCGTTGATGTAAGGGCCCGGTCTGGCGATGAGGTAAATGCCAGCTTCCTGTGCAGCATCGAAGAATGGCTTTAGATCAAAGACACCCTCTTCGCGGTAAACACCGGGCTTGCCTTCAAGCAACGCCCAGTCCACGTAGAAGGAAACACCATTGTACCCAAGAGCCTTGATCTTCTGGAAGACATCGGAATAGAGATCAGGTACCGGCAATCTGTATGGGTGGACCTCGCCCGAGTACAAGAAGATGCGTTCGCCATGTACGAAGAGCGAGTCTTCATCCCATGTGACCTGTAGACCTAGTTAGCCATCATTAAGCTCCGATAGTCAATCAACAATATAACTTACGATATCTTGCAAAGCCTCTCTCTTATACGGCTTAATCCACTGCTGAGGCGAATACCCCACTGCCCTCGCCGCAGTCTCAACCGCAAAACATCCCAGCGCAACCGCGCCTGCAAGCTTTGAAATGCTCTTCATATTGACCAGAATACGAAACCAAAGGTCAATTTGCTTGTGGCCCGGTCAGATTCCGCGGGGATGGGACGAACTATAAAGCTTCCGGAGCTTCAGACGGTATGCATGTAGCCGAACCGGGATCTTTCCTCGTTCCTGTCAGGTAATGACAGCATCGTTTCCACGCCGCTCGTGCCATTGCGATCCGAACGCACATACCTCTTTTTTCCCCAGCATGCCAGTAAATTTCCCCAGTCTTGCCCCATGTTGAGCGTGCTAAGACCGCGTGTTGAACCGGATGAGTAGCCGTAGCGATACTAGCACGTCTAGTCGCTTCGCCGCATCCTAGACCATGCTACAGGACGCAAGTACCGATTCCACCAATATCGCAGCTTGGATGCTTGTTAGTGGAGTCGATGCCCGCATCTCGGTTGAGGCAGGCGGGGAAACATGTCCGATGTGCGCCATGGCCGTTGCCCAGGCGGTGCAGAGGGATGGCGATCGGTGGGGTTAGCGCGAGGGTTAATGCTTGGTCGTATAGTTGTGGATGCTTGCGGAAGCTTGGGTTGAGGCGTTTCCGCCCTGGATGAGGAAAGGCATCCGCGGTGTGATGACGACGGGCATCGGCGAATTGGCTCGGAGGTCGTTTCTTAAGGATAATTGCGGATGGAATAACTGGGGTGAGATGCGGCGGCATGGGTTGATGATGATGGAATGTGGGGGAGAGTTACCGAGGTACGTCAATTCGGACCTGACGTAACAAGGCCTTGATCATCGCGAAAAGCAAGTGCACAAACCCAGTGCGCGCATACAGAAGAAATGTAAGCCAAGCGCGCTACCAATTCATTGCAACGAATCTACAAACATGCTATATGATACGTGCATCTACATGTGCATAAAGACCGATCGATCCGCCCACGACTCTCCCGTCGCATGCCAACCCAAAATCATCGCATAACAAGTAACCCGCCTATGAAGAAACAAACTCCGCTACATAAATTCCCTGTCGCCTTTAGGAATCTAAATGGCACACCAATACAGCCAGCCAAAGCAACCGTCGCAACATGCGCCGAAGAAAGAGGTTAAAGAATGTGAAGAACATATTCGCGATAAACCCAGCGACAAACCAAACAGCCACTACTGTGGCGGATACGAATACCCAGACTGATAATACCCCGAGTTATCCGGAATAGTCGGAAAGCTATACTGGCCCCAGTTATCAAAAGTTTGAGCACTGTCACCGATCATGACGTCGCCCGCCCAGCCATTACTGAATGTCTGCGCACCACAGATCTCCATGCTGACCTTTTGCTCCTGTATCTCCTGCGGTCGTGGTTGCGGCCAGGTTGTATAGTGTATCGGGACAGACGCGGTGGCTTGCACAGGCGATTGGTGGGGGTCAGACTGCTGGAAGGAACTTCTCAGGGGATGCTGAGTATTGGGGTACTGATATGACGGGTAGTTTTGTTGCGGTGATGTCAGTGCCGTGGCGCGCATGTGAGAGTTTTGATCGTAAGAAGGCGTACGGCCCCCGTGCGCGTAGGTTGATGGTTGCGTGACTGGAGGAGGAGCTGGAGGTGTTTGTTGACCATTGTGGTTGACGGCAGTGAAGCCGGACTGGTTACTGGACTTTTCCTCCGGCGCGCCTTGCATCTCATGCTTGACTGAAGCCGCACTGGTAGGCAAGGTGCGCTCTGCAGAGTCTTCGTCATGCGGCAGTCTCGTATCCGCGAGGTCCTTATCCCTGTCGGGCCATTGTCCGTCGTTGTCGTTAGCGTTTGCAATGTCACCGAACTGCTTGTGCGTTCTCTCGAAGAGCTGCGCGTAGTCTTTCAGCCCACCGCTAGCGACGCCATCGCTGGAGTTGCTCTTTGGAGAATCATCGATCTGGCCGCTTAGCTCTCGGTACTTCTTTCTCTCACGACGGTAGTATCGTTGCCATTCTGCAAGTTGACTGAGCCACGAGCGGGCCATCTTGAAGCGACTCAAAATGCGCAGTAGGAAGCCGTTCGCGATATCATGGGCTCTAGGGTCTTTACGAGATGAGAGGGCGTCGTCCGGGTCCATGTGAGGAAAGTAGTGGCAGTAGATGGCTGGGGTGGTTAGCAATACCCAACCAAATCACTGTTAGATACTTACTGCCTATTCCAACGGCAAAACAAGAGAAGGCTACCGTTGGCGTTTGTACTAAATTGCTATGAACTTGTGAGTTCTCGATAGTATGAAGTAGCGTTGTGAAGTCGAGGCAGGCTTTCCAACAGTCTTTGGCTTGCTTGATCCAGTAGTCAGGGTCAGGGGGTTTCTCATCAATTAGTGGCTCATCCAACGGGCCGCGGGGATACGTCAACGTCCATGGTGATGTGGGCATGTACTCTCTGTACAACCACACAAAACACAATGTGTACATGGCATGTATCGCAACGTATTTGCCGGGCGAGTTGTAGCTACGGTCGTCGTTGTTGTCCGAGGTCAGCTGGAGGTGATCAGGAAGGTCGCGCTTCAACTGCTTGAGTTTGTCCTCCAATTTCTTGAAGCCAGTCGTTGCGCACCACGGTGGGTTCTTGCCTTCTTGTCTACACGTTGTCAGTCAGATATCGCGGCGGAACGAACGAGGCAAACGGACCTTCTGCCGCGTTTACACGACCATTGTGAGACTTCTCCGAAGATCACAACAACTTTGATGTACCATGTTAGTTCTGCCTCCCCCTCAGCAACTTCCCACCTCCCCCCGTCTAGGGCGCTGGCTCGATCTGCTCCGTCGTGGTCATTACGACGTTCCTCAGCATGTTTGTTCCATCGTTTCCTCCGCGCAGTATACATCGCATCGTCTTCACCCAGAAGCCTTGTTCTTGCTCTTTTTCCAAAATTGAATGCGCCATCGCTACAGACAAGTTGAGTTCTTTGAAGTTGATCGGGCGTAAGCATCCTCGGCCGATCCTCCCCCCAACTCAGATAGCAATCCATGAGGACGCAGCTCCAAAAGGTACGCCGCTGAGTCTCGCGAAGTATGAATTGGTCCTTTTCCGAAAGGCCCTTTTCACATTCTTTCAGTGGTGCAGGTAGTCCGCTTTCATCGACATCCAGGTGCGGGTACCCAAGGCATATGGCAGCTCTGATAGCAACGCCGATCTTCATCCAGCCGTCAGTACCTTGCAAATTGGTCCATTCATAATACCCCAACATGAGGAGTGTTTGGATCTTTTCCACATTCGGGGAACCAACGACTTCCGTTCCCATCTGCGTGCGAGTCGCTGATGCGTAGAATTCGGCAGTCCTGATCGGGTCATTACCCATTTGCGCTACGAGCTTGTCATGGAAACGAGCAGTCTGGGTAAGGAAGGCTAAGAGCAAAGGCGCATACACGCGCGGTGTTGGAGCTTGAGTCGGAGTCTTAACTTCAGATGAGCTGCCAGATGAAGGCGGCGGCCGCACAGAGCTGAGGAAAGTTCGCTTATGCAAGAAGGGAAAGTCGGTAGAGAAATGCTTCTCATAGATGTCAAACAACTCTTCCCAGACCTGGGACGTAAGCAATGGTGATTGAAGAGCATCTTCAGGCGTGCCTAGGCCTTCTACCGAGCGTTGCGCTGTAGTCGATGTTGGTGCTAGCAACTTGCGTCGCTTCTTGGGCGGGGCCTGAGGGTGTCAGCACTAGCACGTGATATAGCCCAGGACGTGAACTCAGCCACGAACGTTGATATGCAACACGACTAATGGAGTATTGGGCGACAAAAAAGGATGACTTACATCGAAATCGGCCGTGCTATCGCGACGCACAGATCCTGTACTGCTTGCGACAGCCGCGTGGTCCCAGGTACAGTCGCGGTTGGTATTCGCGCAAGCCTTGCACGTCGTGCCCTGACCGGTGTTTTCGCACTTGGTCTTGCTTCGGCGACATCTGGTGCATGCAATCTGCGAGCGCATGCCTCGTTTTGCTGAGGGCTCAGCACTGCCGCCGCTGGCATCAAGGGGCCCGGGGGTCTGCTGCGGAGACGCCTTGACGGTGGATGGAGACAGCTGAGTTAGGGGAGACTGCAGTTGCTGATGCTGTCCGGGTGGTGATGGCGGCCGTTGATGTCGTTGTTGTGGTGGGTAAGCAGGCAGTGCAGTTAGCCGCGGTGCATTCTCTCCGGTCATGGGAAGATGCGCGACGGCGCCCAGCTCAGGCGGTGCGCGAATATTGGCGATGAGGCGAGGGAGTTCTGAGAACGGGGGTTGATGAAGAATGGCGGTGCTGCGAGGCTGCGCGCGTCTTGTTGATCGAGTCTTCGGGTGATGTTGCTGCGATGTGCGGGCCGGAGAGATGGGATGGTTGCCGGAAACGCCAGTCACGGGCTGGGGCCGAAGATTACCAGACGACGACGACAAGATGCAATGCAGGTCGGAGTTGTTGCGCAATCGTCGCGTATTCCAGGGCGGCAGGCAGCACAATCTGCGGTCGCTCGGATCGTGTGGTTCCAGCGTTGGGTGCTGGCTGGCGTCTGCCTTCGATGCTGCGGGCACACGGGTATTAACGTTGGACCTTCCCTTCCGACGGGACGAGAGCAACTTGGCGTTGGTCCTTGCAGCGAGTGCTGCCATAGCATACCGTGGTATTTAATCGATCGCTTCATCCGACAAACTTACCAGTCACCGCGATTTCTCTGCCGGTCTGCCGTCATGAGCTTATGCTTACCCTGACAGCCCACGGCCAGACACCCCAGCGGCCCAGCTGTTGGCCGCCGCGCAGTCGCAGCAGCAACCATCCACTTCACCAGCGGCCCGGTTAGAACCGCATCTCCATCTATCGCTAATCCCGCCTGGTCCGAGTCTCTGAAACGCCTCCCTCTCTGCTTGCCCCAGCACATGAGCTGTCGCACGCAGAACGGGCGCTGACACGTGGGCGGGCCTGCATGCAGTAGTAAGGTGTCGCGGAGCCTTATGGCGCACGTACAAATACGCCCAGTCGATTGCGTTTGGCTGTCAGCCAGGCGCTTCACCGTCACCTTACTCTAGTCCGTCAGAACCATGCCCATCGTCGCCAGCGCATGTCCCGCATGGTTGTATGCAAGGCTCCGAACGGTGCAACACCTTCACATGATGCGAGCCTCTCGTCTATCTTTTGCCCCATCCAGCTAACCACGCATATCGCTACCTATGATATCGCCAGGCCGTGTTGGCCGGTAGACGTAGCCTCGTTGTCTTACTTCCGCGGGTCTGAAAGCGGCATCAATCTCGATGGCTCGGCCTTAGCATTTGCCTCTGCCCGGCAAATCACCTCGATGCGCTCCAACGACTCTGCGTCTCAACGACGTTGTAGATGAAAGACGCCAGGGGTTCTCCACTACCCATGGATACGCCGCACTCGTACGTCAGGCCAAATGGGACATTTCTCCCCTCGCCACGGTTAGCGAACTATGTCGCGCATGCGCATGCGACCAAGTTCAGCCTGACATTGATGAGTGAGATTTTCTGCAAGTGACCCAATCTGGCTGCTGCACGATCGGTGTAGACCTTGCATCTTATCTGCCCTCGGGCATATTATGTCGCACCCGTTGCGTCTGTCGAAACTGTGGTACATGGAGTCTAAACCAAGTTTTGGTCATTCAATCGCCTATGGCGGGATGTAGCCAGGAGGTTTTTAATGTACTTTGATTGGTCATCCCAACTGCCAAAAGTAGCTGTGAATACTTCGCCTCCTCCAAATGGTATGTTCCTGATCCCTGAACGTCATGCGAGGCAACTACAGCCTATCTATCCCCTCCTGATGTATCCTCCGTAGGACGCGCTCGGACCACGTCCAATGGTCGCATTTGCCGTGGAAGGGCGATCTTGACGACGTAGGCCCACGAACTTGGCCATCTGGTCTCGAGTCGCCTGGATAGCGGCGGTGACCTTGGACTGTGGTTTTCCAGTCTCAACCTTGATGAGATCCTGGTTAGGAGTCTCATCGACCTTGACCATGGGCTGCTTCGTCTCCACCGACTTGACCTCAGATGATAGGGACGAGACGACAGCAGACCGAGCAGTCGGAGCAGGCCTCTTGGTGAAACTGGGCACCGAGAACCCAAAAGATGGGACGGCGATGTGCTTGCTGTGATACTGTCGGTATGCAATTCCTGCTAAAGTAAAGTGAAAGAAACTTACGGCTCTTCTGGAGTCTTCCCTCCACCTTCAGACGACTTTGATGTAGGCTTCGAAGACCAGCGGGAGCTGCCGAGGCCAGACATGTTATTGATCTACTGGGTGTCAGTATCGCTTACCGTATACAAGACGCGTTCGACGGGAAGCATACCTTGAGGTGTTTGCGATGTAGTCGTCAAAGTATATAGTGGTGTGCGCGTTTTGGTACTCAATATACTGCTGTAGGTAGTAAAGAGAAAGAAGCAAAGTCAAATCGACAAGATTATATACACCGAGGACCTCCTAGCGTACCCGTCTTCACCTCGAAAGAGCGTGAAAACGAGGCGAAGGCATCCACGGTGACGCAGGAATTTACCGCGATATCAAAGATTTTGACGCGGTGACGCAGGATTTTATACCATCGGGGAACGAGGAGTGTTTGCTATTGATACTCATGACCCTCTCATGCGCCATTCTCCTATCCTATAGTCCTCTCGGCGTGACAACGCGCACCTACCACTTCTCAACCGCCGGCCTAAGATCAATCTCCCACGTAAAGTTCGTCTTAGGCTGCGTGTGCAACCACCAATAATCGTTCGCAATCTAAGCTCGCGTCAGTAACACTTTCCAAGCGATAGGTCATCACAAGGAGAGAATACTCACAGCATCAGCACTCAACTTCGCCTCCTTAGGCATATCCTTCAACCACTCCTTCGTCCTCGGAATATCAATCACCCCATCAATAATCGCATGCGCAACATGCACACCCTGCGGTCCAAACTCCCTCGCCAAACTCTGACTCAAAGCCCTTAACGCCCACTTCCCCGTCGAGAAACTCGCCATCTGCGCATTACTCTTCACACTCGCCGTCGCCCCCGTAAAAATCAGACTAGGTGGGTGTTCAGACCCCCTCTCCACCCCCTTGAGCAACAACGGCAAAAACGTCTGTGAGAAAAGCACCTAAAGACGAGTGTACGAAGTCAGTATTCGTCTCACATACAGTTCGCACATCGGCAATCACTCACTCCACCCATCCCACTAACCCCCAAACTCCTCTCAAAAGTCTCAACCGGAATCTCCAAGAACGGCTTCCGCATAAACGCGCCGGAAGCGTTGAAAATTGCTGCTGCGGCTGCGACATCATCTCCAAACTCACTCTTTATCTTGGATAGGGCAGAAGACAGGCTGGAAGAAGAAGATACGTCGGTAGCGATGCCGAGGGCGTGACCGCCGGAGGCGTTTATTTCAGAGGCGAGAGAAGAGAAGGATTCGGGGGTGCGGGCGAGGAGCACGACGGGGTAGGTTTGGCTGAATTTGCGGGCGACGGAGGCGCCGGTTCCGGGGCCGACGCCGGCGATTATGGCGATGAGGGGGGATTTTGATGCCATAGCTGAGTCTGCTGCGTTCCGCGTGAGGATAGCTTAGTTGGTATGGGGATGTTGGGTTGTTGTGAAGGGGATTAGTAGTCGAGGAGGATGAATGTGATATGTGACGACAAACGTAAGAGTGGTCTTATATCTTGCTACAGTCCTCGGTACCGTGGTTAGCTGTTTAGTAAACCTCCTCGAGATTGGAAATGGGGAATGTTGTAAGGCTGATTGCATAACATGCGGAGATAGCTAGAGCGCGAGGTGCGTCATGATTAATAAGCCACCCCTCTCTCACATGTATGTCCACCGTCCCTCTACTATCCACATACTCACAGAACCCATCAATTCATAGTTAAAACAGCAATATGACTGATTTAACGTAACTTCGTTTCTGCATGACTCGACTCTACTCCATCCAGATCACTTGGACCCCTACGCCCTCCCCGCCCTACCCACCTGAATCATCTCCCCAGTAGGTTTATCGTCGCTCCTCAGGACCGGCCAGCTAGCTCCATCGGCCTTGACCAGCGTCATCTCGAGCTTGGTGCCTAGTATCCTGAACTTGCTCTCTTCCGGCTTGATAGTCGAGAAGAGGGGGAATTCGGTTTGGTAGCGCTTGCTGTCTGAGGTGGGGAGATCGAGCTTGACGTGTGTGGGTTGGAAGTCGATGACGGCGGTTGCCTTGTCGATTTTCTTGAGGTAGAGGGATGCGACGACCGAGGTGGCGGTTTGGTAGTAGTCGTGTCTGAGTGTGGGGTTAGTAGATGGTCTTGTATGGTCTTAATGGGAGACGTACCGAACTGTCTCTAGTTTCTCCTCGCCCTCCTTCTTCTTGCCGCTGCCGATGAACAAATGTCGATCTTTTGTCTTACACCCCTCGATCTTCATGAACTGATCGAACTCCATTACTCGCCTCTTACAGCAACTCCACCCCTTGCTGCCCTCGTGGAAGATGGGCGCACCGGGGTGGTGTATGCAGCTCTCTCCGTCCCTACCGCCTCCCTTGTGTATCGCGCCGCATCCTTTCCTCCGACATGTCATGCCCTCCTCGATCTCTAGACTCGGGTCGTCGTCTTCGGATTCTGGCGGCGGCGCCGGTGAAGCGCTTGGCTTGGGCGTGGCTTGTGCTGTGGGTAATCGGGGAGCGGGCGCGGGGAGGGATTCCTCGAGCGATCCGAGGTTGACTTGGGTGTCATTGGGTACGTCGGGGGCTTTGACGGGCTCAGGCTTGGGCGTGTCGTCGACGTCGGAGTGCTTGCCCTTTGTGCAGGGTTCGATTGCGAGGAACTCGTCAAAGGTCAGGACGCGTGGTTTGCAGCATTCCCAGCCTGGGGAATTCAATTAGCATCTTTTTTGGTCTTGTTGATATACGCGTTGGTGGTGCTGACCTACCTTTCTGCCCCTCATGGAATTTGGGTGGGCCGGGATGGTAAACACACTCCTCGTTCTCGTCCTCGTACGTCTTGCCGCAGCCCTTGTGAACACACTTCTTCGCCATGATTATCGATTGCTGTGGATAACGCGCTTAACGAGTGGAGGGAAAGGTCGGATGCGCGCTGCTTGTCGTGTTGCGATGCCCCAGATTTTGTTCCGAACATTCTGGAAATCAGCCGTCATCATAGGGTCCAAGCGCGAAGCTTAATCGATATCCTGGCCGTTGAAGCTTTCCATCTTCGGAATTTCCGTCGCGTCAACACGAGTTTCCCCGTCTGTACTGCACGCTCGTAGTCATCGGTACTGAGAGAGTGTGTGGGTTGTCAACACTTCGCCACCATGTTCCGCGCCACATCCCGTCTCCTCGCTTGCCGCATCACCTTCTTCACCCGAACCCCATGCGGCCTATGCGACACGGCTAAAGCTGTCGTGCAGAATGTCAGGGCGAAGAGGCCTTTTGATTACGACGAGATCAATGTCATGGACGCAGGGCAAGAAAAGTGGAAGGGCGCGTACGAGTTCGATACTCCGGTGGTAAGCCGACCCGGACCACGGGTCTATATATGCGTGTAATGCACAGAGTACCTGAATGTTCAACCAGATCCACATCGACAAAGCCGAAGCCAAGGAGACGACCACTTCGTCGCTGAAGCTTATGCATCGGTTCAAGGAAGAAGACGTGATCAAGGTCATGGATCAAGCTGAGCAATCCTGAAGCCTTATCATTTACCTAAGCCAGACTTCTTCTCCATCTGGAACCGCTCGCTACATTCTCCGCCATATCATTTCGAAGACGCGTGATGGAAAAGACCTTTTATCCGCTTGGTCGCTTGATCGAATAGGCCTGTCTTCGGTCTCCCAGGCCCATCTAGTACGCCTTTTGTATCGCTCTTCTCCTCCACCACCATGGTCGCAGATGGCACTACCTCCGCATCTGTCGGTTCATTTTCCTTCTTCCTCAACACCTGCCACTCATTTCCCTTCTCCTCCACGACCACATTCTTAACCCTCCTCCCCCTCCCGCCATACCCCTTCTGATTCGACACAACCAACACCCCCGTCCCCTCATCCCTCCACGCACAACTGTAATGCGTATGTCCAAACGCCCACACCTTCACCGCCGGCGACGTCCAACACACCTCCCTCGACAAATCAGTCACGAACCCTGAGTTCATCGAACTAGCCGCGTGCCGCGGATCCGTTGCGCGCGCATCAACAGTCGGACAGTGGTGTGTCGCGATAATCACCCTGCGGTGCGGTTCGTTGACTTGGATATGTTGGACTTGCGCATTGAGCCACTCCAAATCCCGCGCATGTTCCTCGCAACTTCTTTCCGGCGACCAACCCTGTATACCGCGCTCTTCATTGTAATCAGTCATCCTGGATCCCACCTCAGCGGCCTGCTCGGGTTGGATGTTGCTCCAGAGCGTACAGCCCAGTATCGTCACTTTCTCATTAAGATCATACCGGTCGCGGCACAGCAGACGAAAACGACCCCCGTATTCCCGCCTCGCCAAATTCTCAAATTCCCGCATTCGTTCGACCGCATGCTTGAGAGTCGTGTGGTACGCTTCGTGGTTGCCAAGGACGTAGAAGATACGACATCCGCGGTTCTGGTCAAGGAGATCGCACAGAAAGACAAAGAGGTTTTCGTGGATGACTAGGCCTATGTCTCCTAGTAGGAAGAGTGCGCTGCCGGTGACTGTGAGGTTGACGTTCATGTATTGCGGGTTATTTATGGGGGTTTCGAGGTGGAGGTCGGAGACGACTTGGATTTGGGGCGAGAAGAAAGTCATGTTGGAGTGTTGTGTTGTGCGAACAGTTGTTCGAGCGAGATATCCTTATGAGTGGAGGGATGCGCTAGTAATAGGCTTGTAGTTTCCAAGGTTAGTAGTGGGCTCTTTGGGTGACCAATCGACGGTTAGGCGATGAAAGTCAGGCACGACCCCGGAAGAGACGCCCTCCTAACATCCCTCGCAAACAAGAAGTCAATTCTGAACCCCCTCTCCTCACGTGCATCAGGCATCACAGTCCGCTCCGAAGCCTCACCCGCTCCACCAGCCACCATCTCTTTGACCTGCACAATGCGCTCAGCCAAGCCACGAGACCGCTCCGGATCCCAGAGCCCTTCACGAGGCAGATTCGCGAAAGTAGTGTGATGGCTTCGCGGTGGGTGGCGGCAGCGGAGGACTACGAAACATAACGCTGTTGAATGTGAAGTTTGCCGCGGCGTTTACACGCTAGGCTCATGGGTGTGAGGGTATTGCGACGACCATGCCGTTGATGAGGTGGGTAGCATGATGAACAAACACTTTGAAGCCGCCGAGACGCGCATCGCATGGTCTTTAACGCGCGGAGTGCACGCACGCTACTGCTACCCAGGTACTTACACAGACTGGGAGCTCGTTACGAGATACGCATCACGAACGATCGCCGAAGGAGCCCGGTGGCCCTTGGCCTTCGTCATATCAATCGTGAATGCGCACCCCCTAACGCCTAGGTTCATACCGGGGCCTGGCTTCCTTGCATAAGGATGCACGTTGCAGACAGTTCCTTCCTTGTATCTGGGGGCGTGCAGGCGTATTTCGTACAGTTCATGCTGCGTTTAGCGATTGGCTGGAGACTAGGCTCGGGCGCTGGTTGCGGGCGGCCAACGGCTGCCGAGATGCGATTCGCGGAGTGCCGTGCCTACCTCTCTGTCTTTCGCACTGAACACTGAGGGGTCTTCTCTGTCTTCCGCGCTCGAGCCAGAGAGGTGTTTTCGCCAGGATAACCTTGGTTGCGTACTGTACCCTGGAGATGGGATATTCGGTAACGGTGGTTTGACCCACTTGGTACGACATACGAGCGGGACGGAAAGATCCGCCGGTTCTGATGGTTCTGGGTGATGGCTGGGTACGTCGCGGGCGCAGCACGGCGGTGAGAACGGCGAGCTGGAGCTTTACCAGAGTAATATCGGAGATTGCATCATCAAGGTCTTGGTGGGTAGTCGTATTTCGTAAAGGATGAAAGAGACTGACGATCTCTAATATATACATAGGTATGTGGTAACCGCTCTACTTTTCGTCACATTAGTCTACCTTCTCTTCATTCGTTTCGTTACTACATTCGCTTAGTCCTTAACTAGGACTTCCATCACATCATGGGTTTCTCTCAACTGGCCCTACTGGCTTGCCTGACAGTTGCAGAAGCGGCAACAACACCAAGTCTTCGGTCACTGCACCCTGTGCACCGAGCAAATGGCAGCCTGCCGGCGATATTTGGTTCAAATGATACCACCACCCTCAAAGGGACTACTACGTCTCCAGCCGTGTTTGTCCTCGACTACGGGGCTAATGTCGAAGGCCATCCCACTTTCGAAGTCCTTTCAGCCACTGGCGACACTTCCGGTCTAGAGATCACGTATAGCGAGACTAGAGCGGTACTGGACAGTTTCTACACCGTAAGTCTTACGCCGCACGTGATCTTGGAACTCATACTGATTCATGTTGCAGAGCGATGGTCCAATCGCTTTGGCCGCAGCTATGGACACCTACAGAGTCAATCAGTACAATGTCACTGGACCCATGATACATACCAATCGACTCATGCAGGGCGGCTTCAGATACCAGAAGCTCAACCTCTCGACAGCAGGCGAACTGGTCTTGAAAAACGTCGGTGTGAGGCCTACGATCCTGAATACACCCCTTGATCAACTGCCGGGATACTTTGAGACCTCGGATGAGGACCTCAATCGGATCTGGAAGGTTGGAGCGCGGACAGTTCAATTAAACGACATCCCTGCGCACTCCATTCCGGCATTCTGGCAGGTCTCCTCCGAAGGTTCTCTGGTAGAGAGCCAGGCGCCTCAAGTTCTGTCAGGCGGCGCCGCTGCTGGATTGATGAGTTACCAGCTTGCATTCGAAGTCAAGCCCATTTCCAAAGGGTTCGGATTCTCCGTACTGGCTGACACTCTCAACTCCGGAATCTACATCTTCTGCAACATTGCCAATGGATCGATCTCAGCCCACTTCGGATCCACAGAAGATTCTCCTCCACTTGCATTCACGGAATTGCCAGCAAACATAACCCTTGGTAACTGGCACAAAGTGGAAGCCACTGTGGATACGACAGGCATCGCGGTAGCTTTCAACAAGGTTCCTGTTCTTCAATTTTCGCAGACTTCTGCATTTTTCGGATCCTTTGGATTGGGCGCGTCGTTTGGCCACTCTGCCGTTTTCCGCAACCTGTCTGCTACGACTCTGACAGGTGAATCGATTTATTCAGCCTCTTTGACGGACGAGGCGTTCTTGCCGGACTTTTTGATGGGCACAAACCCGCACGATACAACGGTTGACGGCTCGAAACGCGACCGCATTGCGTATGCAGGCGATCTGGATATTGCGCTAGTGTCCTCGCTGTCGAGCACCAACGGCATCAGCTACATCAAAGGCACGCTCGATCTTCTCGGTTCCTTCCAACTGACCCCAGGATTCTTCGCACCCACAGCAAAGATCCAACAAGAGCCACTTTCCACCCCAGTCGATGCCAATGTCACTGGTCTGATTGGCTACTCTTTCAACCTCCTCACCGCAGCTGCAAACTTCTACATGCGCACCGGCGATGTCGACATGCCAAAAAAGTGGGCACCCAAAGCCGTACGCATGCTGGACTGGGCACACTCTCAAGTTCTACCCGAAAGCGGGTTGTTGAACATCACCAACCCTGCCTTGGGCGGCGACTGGAACTATTACGATCCGTCACAGGCGGGTGTTGTCACCAAGTTCAACATGGTCTACGCATACGCACTCCAGGAGTGCATCAGGCTCCTTGCAGACGGTGGCATCGACACCAAGCCATACACTACCCGCCTTGATGCTCTGCGCATCGCGATTGACCAGAACCTCTGGTCGAATGACCTCAACGCCTACTACCTCTCCCAGTCCATCAACAACAGCTTCGCACAGGACTCAAATGCCCTGGCCATTCTCGCTGGCGTGACCAGGTTCAACCACACTTCATCCCGCGTTCTGAGCACCCTCAAGCAGCTTTCAACACCAAAAGGCCCTCTTGCTTTCTCGAACGGAACTATCGCAGCTGGGTTCTCGGAGTTCATAAGTCCCTATGCAAGTGCCTATCACCTTCGTGCCGCATTCGAGGCCAACGATAGCGAGACGACCATGGATCTGCTCAAAAGCCTATGGGCGCCAATGGCCGACCCGCAGGGAGCAAACTACACCGGATGCTTCTGGGAGACCTTGGACGCAGCCGGTGCGCCTGCACTGGGGAGGGGGACTAGCCTCTGCCATGGTTGGGCTGCAGGTCCCACTGGGGAGCTCAGCGATCATGTCTTGGGAGTGAAGCCTGTATCTCCTGGGTATACTGAATGGCGAGTCGCTCCTATTACGCTGGACTTGAAGTGGGCTAGGGGCAGAGTCCCCGTGCCGGGCGGTGAGATCTCCGTTGCTTGGAATGCTACGGGGCGTGTTATAACTAGGTTGGAAGTGATGAGCCCCAACTGTACTTCGGGCACGGTTGTCCTACCTCTGTCGTCGCAGAAAGGTTATGTTGGAGGTACTTTCAAGGTGAATGGGGAGGTCGCGGCGAGGAACGCGACATTCAAAGTTACAGGGGGAAAGCCTTTTGTCTTTACATACGATGTCTAGCCTGCGCAGTGTGCTTTGATTCTGTTCTTAAAACTCTGAGCGTTGGCTGAATGCCAGTGCTGTTCAGAACTGTAGCTACACTTAAGATATTGATCCGACCCCGACGTCACTAGTAATTTTGTGAAGCAAGCCCATCGCAGCGCGATATTATCCAGTGGACAGAAAGGCTGACCGTTAGTCTGTCATCTGCACCAGGGTCGCATTTGCGGCCGGTGGTCGTAGATCTATTCGGGTAAGCAGGGTCGTCTCCGAGTTGAGGTATGAGGAAGCTTGACTGCTTACTTGAGACAATGAGGTCGTTCCTCGTCGCACTTTACGCGACGTCTTCTAGTATCTGTTGGTAAGTATCTCTCTACAAAACTACCTAGGCGTTGTAATACCTGCATGTCTTACATCCTGTTTTGACCTTTGGGTGTGCTTGCGGGGATATCTAGATACTGGTTCCACGGGGAATGACTATGGACGACATGTTTGTCGGGCGCGGTATGAGATACTTCCATATCCACTAGATGGCAATGCCATCGCGGAGTATGATGAGGATAAGTGGTGCGATGGCCATGTCGCGTCGATGTTGATGACACGAGGTGGATAGGTCCACAAAATCCGGCAGGGCGTCGCATCTGCCGCAACTCGAACGCCCTTGACTCATCTCTCCAGGAGGGATGTTCACGCCAACACGCTTAAGAGCCCAGGTTTATGCTACAATCTATCATTCGCATCTCTTCAAAAGACATCATCCTCAAGATCGTGACGTGTAAACGCAGCGAAGTTGTATTGCCGTTCCCCATCAACCCGCATCCCCTAGCGCGTCCCAGTGTGGGGTAAACCTCTCCACGCGGCAATACCCCTCCCGTACCTACAAAAGCCATGACGATACCGCACGCCCTACGAAGAGCCACAACATTAAACATCCACCAAGCAAAACCCCACGCAGTCTTCACAAGCCGTGTTTCCTTCTTCTCAGGAAACAGACAATTCGCATCTTATCCCCGCAACATGAACACGCTGCAAGAAGCAAGCCGGGTATACAAGGCCTTCCAAAAAGGAGGGCCGACTTTCGGAGGATGGCAGGTGAACAACACCCAACGCGAAGTTGACTTGACGTCAAGGCTGATGGTGTGACAGATGCTTCCAGGCACGAATCACGCGCGGGCAATTGCCCGTTCAGGCGTTGATTGGATATGCGTCGACACGGAGCACGGCAACATCAACGACAGCCAAATGCACGAAGCCGTAACCGCCATCGCCCACGCGGGCGTAAGCCCTCTCGTTCGCATCGCCGCGAACGAACCCTGGATGGTAAAACGTAAGTTACCCTTTGCCACCTTCTCCTCCATGCCAAGGTCTCCAAGTGGAATCTAACACCACCCGAGGCGCCCTCGACAGCGGCGCCCACGGCGTCATAGTCCCGCTCATCTACACCGTCGACGACGCCAAAAAACTCGTTTCCTCCGCCAAATTTCCGCCAGAAGGAACGCGCGGCTTCGGCTCACCACTACCAACACAGTGTTTCTCAAATGAACCACTGACCTACTACTTGCGCCACGCAAACGCCTCGCTCCTCACCATCGTGCAGATAGAAACAGCGTCGGCGCTGGCCTGCTGCCGTGAAATCGCCGCCTTGCCCGGCGTTGACTGTTTGCTGATCGGGCCCTTTGATCTTGGTAATAATATTGGTCATCCTATTTTGACTCCGACCATGGATAAGGAGTTGGAAGAGGCGATTGAGACGATCAAGGAAGCGGCGCATGCGGAGGGGAAGAAGGTGGCTATGTATTGTAACTCGGGCGAGGATGCGAGGGGGTATGTGGAGAGGGGGTTTGATATGGTTAGCGTGTTGACGGATCAGATGGGGATTACCGGGGCGTTCGAGCGGAGTTTGGGGGTTGCGAGTGGGAAGGTGGAGGGGAGTGGGATCAAGGGGGTTAAGGGGTATGATGGCAAGTAGAGGAAGAAGTGATATGATAAGATGATCTTCTCGTAGTTGGCTGTCTACATGAGATGCATTCCTATGTATCAAAAGGTCGGTGAATACACGGGTGATATTACAGTAGATCCCGGGACGCATGTACCAAATCTTCTTCGAGGCGTACGGAGATCGTAATATACAACCGCCGGGTATGGGTTATCATGAAGCTAAAGTACCACTTACACACTCGGCTGAGTTTCATTCGAACGGGTCGCTCCATGTCTAAGGATCTGTCGCGTCGTTCTGATAGCAGACGGTGTGATGTGGTATCGAAGCGCTCCATCCACGTAGAACTTTGACGGTATCCGCTGGCGGAGGACATTAATTTCCCAGTCGTTATACCATTGCTCTTCAGCCCAGTCCCTGCGTTCGAAAGTAAACACATCCTGATCCCACGGCTCACGCACCTCTCCTTCGTATTTGACGACTGATGTGCCTGCCACGATGTCTCGAATCATTTCCGCGAAATTGCTAGGAAGAGACCAGAAGTCCTCGTAATACCGGAGGAGAGGCCGGGGATGAAGGTCGGTTCCGTTGAGCCTGCACTGCTCAAGACGCGCCTCCTGTGTGGCTGCAGCATATAGCAACAGTCTCCACATCTCCGATGTTTCTTGTGTCGATCCGTCAATGACCAGGGTAAAAGAACGAGGGGGCATCCCGCGCGAAGGCAGACTCAAGGCTTCCTCGATCCAAGGTATAAGCAGTCTGAAGCAATCCTGAACGAATAGCCACTGAAACATTGGCTCGCGGGCAACGGGGCATTGGAATTCTTCTGGAAAGACATTGGCAACCAGGCTGATGCGCCTTTCTACACGGAGTTCTGGATTCTCGCGACAGAATGGTATCAAGCCCTCAGCATGGCATTCAGATCGAGACACTGCTTTGAAGTCTTCGTTGAGCACTATCGTGCGCATGTTGTGCCTTCTCTCTGGTGACATTTGTCTCACTGTAAGAGTTAGCGAGCGTTCGCAGTATGCGTTCAAGCCGCGTCATTTGCGACTCACAGAAATCTATCGCAATAGATGCGGCAGAAAAGAACCATCGCTCCTTAGCTGCTTTCATGTGCGTATTCAGATCCGGAAAGTAGAAGGTGCCTTCGTCGTTGATTGGAAGCTGAGTGTCCGTGTCGTCCGGGACGCAGAGAAGAGCTTCCAGCTTAGCCATTTCAGCATCGTCTGGAAGGGACCAAGGCTCGGGGTTCCAGGAATACACATCATACAGCGCACCTTCTTCGAATATGTTGCTTTGTGTATAGTTTGTTGCCCGGTCGATAGGGCATTGTCCTACGCCAAATAGACCACGGGTAAGTCTCACAAAGTCTGCGCGATTGCGATCCTTTGCGCATACCAAAGCATACTGCAGTGCGTGTGCGAATGCGCTTTCAGAGAGTTCATGATCCTCCTCGTCCCCAGAGAAGCCCTCGGTCGCTTCCAGTTTGTCGACTTGTTCAACCACTGATTGCCGCAACGGTATATCGAACCATCTCTTGACCGTAGGGAAGCGAGTATACAGTTCGTGTAAGTCGTCAGGCTGTAGCAGCTCAAACACCTTGATTAACATTCGTCGCTTCTGTCGTTCAACGAGTCTCAACACTACAGGTATAAAGCGTTAGTGACGATAGGGTACGGTTAGATGCTAGTGGGCAACTTACTACACTTGAAACGACCTGCACGTGAGCGTACGCCCATATATGAAAGGCCTTCATCATATGAATGATGTGTCTTGAATTGAAGTTTTCGGAAGACAATGTGCTTAAGCTCTTCGTGTGCAATTCGGCAAGTGATCATCAGACCCAGATGGACCGCTTGTCTTGGCTCGACCGTGTAGAGCATCTTGCCAGTCTCGCTATCGTAATGATAGCCGTCTTGGCCGAGAGAATAGTAAGCGTAGATAGCATCTCGAACTTCTCGAGGCAGGCGAAAGAGAGGTGATTGTAGTTGTGCGGAGTAATAGTTTGTCCGTGGCGCAGTCATGAACGGAAACCCGTTCCAGTGGGCGAATTTCTTGGACGCCATTAGGGGAGGCAATATGAAAGACAAGATGGAGATATATGGAGTATATATATGGTAGCTCTAGGGAGCGTCCGTTCAGGAAGACGTTGTGGATGACTGCACTCGAAACCCCAAAGACTGGGACCATGGTACGCGCTGGCGGTAAGTTGCCGCTAATTGGCTGAGTGCGAGCCCTACTCCTTGCTGTGACTCTGACTCTGACTCATCTGTCACCAGCGCTGCTCTGATAACCGTTCACTGCTCAGCCTTATGCGTTCGTTCGAACTGACCCAGATTTTCGCGCGGTGTTGGGACTCATGCAATCCGAAAGCAGACACGGCTGCCAGAGGATGAATGTGGGCTCATGATCGGCGTAGTGGCGCTAAGCTAATTCCGCCGCCCTTATCCCCGATGACGCACTCTCGATCGCGTTCACCCGCACCACTAATTTCTATTCTCGCACCATGACCGACGAACTCGCAGATTCTTGCCTCGAACGCCGCTGTTTTCTCCACTTTCCATTGCTTTTGATTGCTCTATGCCTGGGCCGAGACGACACTCACAACGTTGTTCACTTTCTACGACGTGCGTGCAAATATGACATGGAACGCACAAGACTGTGTTGTGCTGTCGGCCCAGCCTACACTGAAAGTGTTTGGCCAGGGTGGTCGAGTTGGCAAGGCTGATGTAGAGTCAGAGACCCCGGAAGATACTAGAGAGAGTATGCACCTTCATGCGGTGATTTAGACGATAACGAACAAACTAGCATCATGTTTTGATTGATCGTTGATGCCATTGTTGATGTCTGTTAAGCTAGTAAAAGACGAATCTGCTTCGGAAGTACGTCTACGCTACGTGGTGTCGTCGCAAATCATCATCGCATTCGACATCTCAGTCCTAACCCCAACCTGGCCGTCATATCTACTTGCAACATGAAGAAAGCATGCGTCGACGAACTTGCGACACCTCTTCTAACCACCACACGTCCACCTTCTATGGATTACAATGACTACCATCACCGCGATGCGCCCACTCATACCTTGCCTTCGCAGACAGACTACAAGCCTTGATAAGATCCAAATCTTCCAGCACCTCCGAGCCGGACTTTGTCTTGACAGTCCTTCGAGACGCGTGAAAGCGGTGAAACAGCCCTCGACTGAAGCAACACTGGGACCAATCCATCATCCCTCATCTGACCGGATGCCTGTTGAGCTTCTAAACAGCTGTGACATTTTGCCATGACGTCGTGATCATTGGCTTGCTGTAAATGTTGTCTGTCTTCCGAAAGACATCCAAGGAGCTACTGGGATAGACGACGTTTCTGTACCAATCTCTCCTCCACTGCTCCTCGGTCCAATTCATGCGTTCATGAAAGAAGACGTCAGAATCCCAGATATCACCCAAATCCCCATCTTCCAACCTGAAACAGGATGTGCTTTCCGCAATGCTCCGTATCGTCATGGAGAAATCTTCTGGGATGTCCCAGACGGTGTAATATCGTGGTGAAACGGGCGTGGATGGTATTCGATGTCCATTCCGTCGATATAACTCACGGATCGCCTCTTGCAAAGCTGCGGCATGTTTGATGACTTGCCAGAAATCAGACCCGCCATTGACCACGAGAGTAAAGGATTGGGCGGGCATCCCAAGCTTCGATAACTCCAAGGCCGCTTCGATCCAGGGTATTATCTCCTGGAAGCATTCTGACATGTCCCAGACCCAACCCAAATCTTCCCTGCGATCTGTCTTGGCAGAGCACCTGATGCGTCTTTGTATATGAAGCTTGGGGTTCTCTCGGCAGAAGGGTATGAGTCCGCGCGCATGGTGCTCAGGACGTGAGGCAGCATTCTTGATCTCGTTAAGTATGATTGTACGCATATTGTCTCTCCTTTCTCGTGGCAGCTTCTGCACTAAATTTGTTAGTGTCATGTTGTACCAGGCTGAAGGATGAGAAAGTCTGGATGAGCATGGGAAGAGTTTGAAGCTGTACTCACAGAAATCGATGGCGACGGAGGCTGCCGAGAAATACCAAGATCGGTAAAGATTCGAAGCCTCAAGATGATCCGATACATCGCAAAAGTAGAATGTTCCATCATCGGTTATGAACAACCGGGTATCTGTATCCCCTGGCATGCAGATGAGCGCTTCCAATTTGGAGAGCTCGTCGTCGGTCGGTAGACTCCACGAGTCGGGGTGCAAGGAAAATATTTCGGCCAAGGCGCCTTCAACGAAATAGTTGTTTCTGTAGCACGTGTTGATGCCGCCATCTAGGGGGCATCTGCCCATACCAAACACAGTGCAAGCGAGTCTTGCGAACCTAGGCGGGTTACGATTTTTTGCCAGGATGAGGATGTGTTGAAGAGCGTCACTGAATGAGAGTGAGGCGAGGCGTTCGCGATTGATTTCTGTCCATTCGAGGTCGTCTTCCTGGGCCGTCACTGTTGGGTCGAGCATACGAAGTTAGCGTACCCTGTACATGATTTTCGCACATCGAAAGCTTACCTGACTGCATCAAGCATCGCTTGAACCATCCGTGAACCGATGGGAATCGATCATGCAGATCAAGCCAGTCTTCATCCTGCAGCAGTTCGGCAACTTTGATCAGCATTCGCCGCTTTTGGCGGTCCACATATCTCAGTACTATGATGGTTCGTATTAGTACAATACAACACACCAAGCTGTGAGATATGCATGAACCACTTACAGCACTGAAATCGCCCCGCTCGAGAAGCAAGTCCCAAAAACGCCTGTCCGTCATCCTGCGAAAGATGAGGGCTAAACTGCACCTTACGGAAAGCGCAGTTCTTGAGCTCCTCAGCAGCAATGCGACATGTAATCATAAGACCAAGGCGAACAACGCGCTTAGGCTCTGAAGATGGCGAATGTTCGAGCATCTTCCCGGTCTCACTGTCGTAATGGTAGCCATTGTCGCCTTCTCCTAGCGCGTAGTATTCATAGATGATATCCCGAATCTCGCGGGACAGTCGGAAGAGCGGGGATTGCGTCTGGCCAGAGTAGTATTTCGTTCGCGGGGCGGTCATGAAGGGGAAGCCGTTCCAATGGGCGAACTTCTTGGACGCCATCGTTGGAGAAGGAAGTATCGGTACGAGATCAGAGGGTTATATAGTATGCTGCATCACGAAGCCGGTTGGGTGTGACTGCACTTACGCTTTGGGACGCGATGGCAGACACTGGTACTCGCGGACCCCCATTGGCCCTCGCAGATCAGTGATTGGTTACGCGCGTCGTGACTCACAGTATTGCATCACCAATACCGCTGAGAGCAAGCTGGAAATGCATCAAATCGATGGTCAATCTGGAGGGACTCGTAACTTCAAAATATTCGCCACGTTCTTGTGAGTCAGACTCCTGCTTGAGGCGACGTACATTCTGCGTTCCAATAATTTGGACACTCAGGACGTGGAACTTTGGTACGACCCTCATGATGTTTCTCAAAGTAAGCTGCTGCGATTGGCCGTCGTTTGGATCACTACAGTTGGAGATGACTCACTGCATGTTTGTGCATCAGCTTATTTGTTCATTCGCGTCCCTGCATTTCGTCTTTGGTGTCGTCTTGGAAGTCGGGTTTGTCGCGAGGACGCAACCAAATAACCCTCTCCATCGTTAGCCACTTTGTCTTGCCAAGAAAAAGATTAACACTCTATTACGCACCTGCCCCGTGTCCAAAGCTGAGAGACCGTGACCTCTTAGCGACGACACGCGGCTTCGCAAATATGCATGCCGTCTGATGTTGAAAGACAATCTTGGAGTGAGGGTTTACATCGCATGACGCACGTCTTCCTCGGCATACGAACAAGAAATGACTTTTTTGGGCTAATGATACAAATCTGACCCTTCTTGAGACGCCACTCACTATGCTAGAAAGGACAGGAAACACAGCCGCCATGCAGGGGTATAAAACTACCATAGATGCAAATGCTTTTACACGAATGAAAAGAAAACAGGATAATAGGCAGTGACAAACGCTCATCGGCTAACATCCGGGTGTGAGTCTCAATGCGTTAAGAGATATAGGTTCTTAGGGCAGCAGCTCTGGTACCCGCGCATGACCACGGTCATCGGCGAGGGGTAGACTTGGTCTTCTTGTTGCGCCTCATGGGCATCATCCGTCCACCCTGTGCGATTTGGCCGTTGCCGTTGCTGCGCGACATCGAGCAGGCGGGTCGGTCGTCTTCAGATGACATGGATGCCATGGCGAAAGAGTCGGTATTGTGTCCGTAGTAGAGCAACATGCCAGAGCGCATCTTCTTGACGCCAAGGATGCCGATGGCGCCTGCGGAGTTACTGTGCTTGACACTTGGGTGACCTAGCATGAAGTTAGTATATCGCACGTGATAGCGACAAGAACTGTGTACCCATGAACTCGTTCTCGATCATCGCCTTGAGAGCTTCGTCCTCGGTAACTTCAACGTAGTCACCGCCACGGCTCTTCTTCACGCTCTGATAGAGACGCTCGGCGCATACCGTAGCGGCCATGGTGGTTGCCATGTGCTCACCGGTCCCGCTTGTGACAGTCGCGACAGAGGTCTGCTCTGGGTCGTCGGGGTCCACGGGAATGACTGCAGCACCAACGCCGACGAGAGCTGCTGGGCCCACACGCCCGCGGTACTTCATGCCGATGCCACCGGAAGATGCACCGCAAGCAATATTTCCCCAGCTGTCTATTGCGATAGCCCCAACGGTGTCGGTGATGTGATCTTCCTCGGGTTCATGGCGGCTCGAATTAGATGGCATCGGCGGTAGTGGCGCGGTCTCTTTGACGTGACTCGGAGGTGTCGATGCGGTAGCGAACTTCGAATTGACTGAGTTCTCGTCAAGAGTCTGTGGCAGACGAGTGTCGATACCATCACACTGAGAGCTCTCCACGGGATTGCCTTTTGCTGTCTGCGCGCTCGAATCAGAGTCAAAATCCTCCCCAGACCCATCAGCCCATGCTTTGCGTGGCTTTGGTGCGTAGGTCATGTCCTCCATCTGCGCATCTTCCATAATGCTCTCGTAGCCTGCATCGCGACGATACTCTTTCAAGGTAGGGATCTGTTGCGTACTGTTGACAAAGGCATTGCGAGAAGCATCTGCAATAGTAGGTGGGCGTACGTCATCAGGAGATGGGGCTTGATCGATCAGTTCGGGTGCACTGGTCTGCTCATCGCTTATCCAAGAGCTCGACGACTGCTCGGAAGGAGGAACTGAAGGGTCGGAAGATGCATTCTCGGCTTGGTCGTACATCACGTCGTCGGAAAGCGGAGGTGACTGTGCCTGCAGTAGGGATATGTGGGTGCGTAGCAGGTTCTGGGTGTGTTGTTCGCGCACGCGTTCGTGCGCTCGCTCATCAGCTGGCGCCACATTGTCCCTGATCTTCCAACAGGACGGGTGGGCGCCGCTCTTCCTGGACTTGCGCTCGGCAGACCTCAAGTCGGAACGCCACCGCATCCAGCGCTCTTTCGCGGCGGGTGAAATGAGTGCGTCGTGGGGCAGAATCGGCATACCCATCTCCACAGCAAAGTCGGTGGCACCCTGCGACACCAAGAGGTTCGGAGGGACTCGACGCAGCGTAAGTGGGCTCATCGTGTGATCGTGAACCATTCGTGCTAGCGAAATAGGGTTCTTGATTTCTGCAAACATTGTAAGTGCTGGGCTATGACCTCAAGTTGCTAGACTTACGAGCGACAGCTCCGACCGCTCCGCTACGCCCGTAATGGTCGACTACGGAGGCATCGCACTCAACCACACCGTCCATTGCGAGGTTGCTTCCATAGCCAGCATTGGTGATTTCTCGATCTTCCAATGTCTTGATTGCAGCCTCGACAGCATCTAGCGCTGAGCCGCCGTTCTTCAGAATCAACATGGCCAGCTGCGCGGCACTGCGCATATTAGCATGAGCGTACGCGGGACAACCTAGAGAAAACACCAGAAAACTCACTCGTTACACGCTTCCAGATGTATCCTCTCGTTCTGGCGACTATGGTAGCCGGCGCCAGCATGAACATATATGCAGCATACATCATCGTTTGGCGGACTACGCGAGGCTTTGCGTGTGTGCGTATCAATACGATAAGCTCCGTCTATGGGTGCATAGTGACGACTAGGGACCGACATGCCTTTGTGAGTGGAAAAGCGTCGACAAAGGTCGCGGAAGCGCAGGCCGAACGTATCCAGTGCAATGCAGTGAGAGATGACGGTTCTCAGATGAGGCTTGGCTGCAGTTTTGGATCTGTACAGACGCGACGAGCGTTTGTTGTCGGGCGGGGACGTTTGGCCGATTATTGGGATGATCCGGTGTCGCTCTAGAGTGGGCGGTAGCGGCAGACGGTTGTGAGGTTGACTGTGGAAACGGTCGTTAAGCGGTCATTCGAGACAAGGGCAGGTGTAGGTTCGGAAGAGAAGATAGGTAATTCCAGGACAGACGAGGTGACTGAGGGGGGAAACAATGAGAAATTAATGGAGAGGATGAGCCGATGTAAAGGCGATGGGGACCTGTGGCGGCGGGGTGAGCAATGAGAGTGGGAGAGATGCTCGATGAGCGCTGTAGGTGCACAGTCAGTGGAGAGGAGGTTAGCAGCGATGTCAAAAATGAGCTTGCGATGGCTCTTTCCTCTGTGCATCAGCCTAAGCCATGTGGTTGCAGTATTATGCGGTATGACACAGACTCTGTTGAAGCGGTAGGCACGGCAGATCAGGGAGGTAGGAGCGATCGTGTTGACCAAGTGAGCAAGTCCTTCCCCACTATTTCGTCTCACTCCGCTGCCAAGGGCGGAGCGGGGCGGTGCCTGATTCGACAACGTGCACCGACTGCCGTCGTCACCTCTTTGACGAAGCCACCTCGACACCCAGCCCACGCGCTTCTGCTCTTATACCAGGTACCACCTGAGCTGCGTTGCATATTCGTTTTTGTGCCAAGCAGCAGCAAAGATGGCGTCTCAAACCCCCGCCGTTGTCATGGACAAGTAAGCTACCCACTGGCCATGGGCACCCACGCTGCGATCGAGTACTGACACTGGCTATAGCGGTACGGGATACTCGAAGCTCGGTATGCTGACCAATTCAATTCGTGGATTTGGCCTCTAATAACAATCCACCAGGCTTCGCCGGCAACGACTCTCCCTCCTTCGTCTTCCCCACTGCGATAGCTACCAAAGGCCCAACAGGCGGTAGCGGCGGATCAGGCTCTGGACGCCCAGCCGTTGCGAACAAGCCCTCATTCCTGACTGGTGGAGCTGGGCCGGGTGGGCATCTGTCTGGAAAGCGCGGTACTGAGGACCTCGACTTCTTCATCGGCGACGAAGCTCTGGCCGCAGCTGGAGGCGCGGGCTATGGCATCAACTACCCGATCAGGCATGGTCAGATAGACAACTGGGTATGGAGAGGCATGCAGATAGAGGGTAGGGTGTACTAATGGCATGCAGGACCTTATGGAACGCTTCTGGTCCAACTCGATATTCAAGTACCTGAGAGTGGAGCCTGAGGACCACCACTTCCTCCTCACCGAGCCCGTACGTTATCTTTCTACAATCGCTGGAGGATGGAGCTGACAAGCCATAGCCACTGAACCCTCCCGAGAATCGCGAAGCCACCGCCGAAATCATGTTCGAGTCGTTCAACGTCGCCGGTCTCTACATTGCCGTACAAGCTGTGCTCGCCCTGGCCGCGTCATGGACTAGCTCCAAGGTGCAGGACCGATCCCTCACCGGAACTGTCATCGACTCCGGAGCTGGTGTCACGCACGTTATCCCCGTTGCTGAAGGCTACGTCATCGGTTCCTCAATCAAGAGTGTCCCCATCGCCGGTCGCGACATCACCAACTTCGTACAATCGCTCCTCCGAGAACGCGGCGAACCCGACTCCTCCCTCCAGACTGCCGAGCGCATCAAGGAGGAATACTGCTACGTATGCCCTGATATTGTCAAGGAGTTCGCCCGCTTCGACCGCGAGTCAGACGACCGATTCAAGAAGCACACCGTCAACTACCCTAACGGCAAGACCACATCCGTCGATGTCGGCTACGAACGTTTCCTCGCGCCTGAGATCTTCTTCAACCCCGAGATCTACTCCTCCGACTTCCTCACCCCGCTACCTACCATTGTCGACACCGTCATCCAATCCTCCCCCATCGATGTACGCAGAGGGCTGTACAAGAACATTGTGCTTTCGGGTGGTTCAACACTATACAAGGACTTTGGCCGACGCCTGCAGCGCGACATTAGGCACATGGTCGATGCAAGGATCAAGGCTTCGGAAGCGAAGAGCGGAGGCGCAAAGAGTGGTGGTCTGGACGTACAAGTCATCACGCACAAGAGGCAAAGACACGGCCCATGGTTCGGAGGCAGCTTGCTCGGTCAGACTCCCGAGTTCAAGAGCTACTGCCACACCAAGGCGGAATATGACGAGATTGGTCCCAGCATTGTCCGAAGGTTCGCGCTGCTGGGTGGACCGGGAAGCACATAAGCGACGAGATATCGTAGGGAATGTGTGTAGATGTTGGCATGGCTTATTGAGCGAGCACGAGATGACAGCAAAACATTTGACAATGAGAAGACAATCAACACATCAGATCGACATGCCTTTGATCGCTCACTAACCATACCAAGAGAAACCGTAATCAACTCATGACTCACCGTCCTTAACACCCTTCTCCCCACCGCCCTTCCTCCTCAACACAGCAACCCCCTCCACATGCCCCGTCTGCGGGAAAAAGTCAAAGCCCCTCAAACTCTCAATCTCATAGCACCCCTCTCCCTTCCCAAACCCCCCATCCACACCCGTCATCCCGCCAACCAAGACCCCCACATCCCTCGCCTGCGTATGCACATTACAACTCACATACACCACTCTCGCAGGGCCATACTGCACCAGCTGTCTCAGAAAAGACTCATCGCAGCCCTTGCGCGGCGGATCCAGCATAACGACCGTCTCCTCCGCAGGCGACTTGATCGAAGCGAACAGCCTCGCCGCATCCGCCGCGATGAATCTTGTAGAAGATTCCGGTAAGTTATTCAACTTTGCGTTCGTGCTCGCAGACTCGATGCTGCTGGATGAAATGTCGATTCCGAGCGATGATTTGAACAGCGCTGAGAGCGTGATGGTGAAGAGACCGGAACCAGAGTATGCGTCGATGAGGTGCGTGATTTTGTGGTCTTGGCTGGGTGCAGGCAAGATGTTCTCGCGTATGTACTGTGTGAAAACAGGGAGGATGGAGTTGTTGTTCTGGAAGAAAGAACCCGCTGGATTCACGAATTGGAATTCGTCGGAGATGTATTCTGTAGATTTGGCGTTGGGGTCTGTGATGCAGATTTTGCGGTGGATGTGCGTGCCTCGGTCTTCAATCACGGCATCGGAATCTGTTTCTTGGGTGGCGTCGTAATCGGTCTTGGGGATGCGGGTAGTGGATTCCCGGAGGAGGAGGGTGGCGCCTTTGTGGTAGGTGGATATGGTGTCTGCGACGCGTTTGCGCTCGCGCTTGTTGCCAGCGCGCACGGCGTCTGTGCCGATGGGACAGTCTTCTATGTCGATTGTGTTGCGGGTGCCTTTCTTCATGAAGCCGATGGGTGGGACTTCTTTGAACGTGCGCTTTATGCCGTTGCGGCCGTCGCTGCGGCGGGCGTCGGGTGGGCCGTCGAAGTGGGGGGTTAGCTTTGTGCGGTAGCCGTATTGCAATGGCGATCCGATTGTGTCGCCGATGGTGGGTATGAGCTCTGGAGGGAGGTTGGAGAAGTTCTTGTAGGCTTTCTCGACGATGGTCTTTTTGTGCGCGAGTTGGGTGTCGTAGGGCAGCATTTGGAATTGGCAACCGGAACAGCTGGCGAAGTAGGGACACTTTACTAGAGAGTCATCGCGCTGGGGTGAGGGCGTGATCACGTTGACGAAGTCGGCCATGGAGTACTTTTCTTTCTCAAAGTGCTTGTGTGGCCGTGCTGTTACGATGTCTCCTGGTGCGCTAAAGGGTACGACATAGACCTGGTCCGAATCTGAATCCTTCTGGAAACCGAGACCATCTCCAGTGGAAGAGATTTCCTTGATTTCGACCTCGATCTCCTTGAACTTTTCTGCCAATGTTGTCGAGATTTCCTTCCCTTCTCTTTCTATATTGAGGTTCTTGATGAGCGCAGTAACATCCTGCAGTAAGACCTCCTCATTAGTTCCGTTTGTTTTCAGAATCTTGCTCTGCTCAGCATGTCCGTTCTTCATGCGCTTGTTCTTGAATCTGTAGTTGCCTCGTGGTCCTTCCTCGCTTCGTAGAGGCGTCTCGGCATATCTTTTCGCGCCGTTGCTCTCAACAGGCGCGACATTGTCCGCTGACGAAGCCATTCTGTATCTAGCAATCTGGGTATATCGACTACCGACAAGCAGTGTCCGCAGCGGTCGAGTAAGAATCCGAGAGTACATGCGTTAAATCGTGAAATTGGAGAAAAGAGAAAGTCGCGTTAGTCACTGGGATAGAGAGACGGCGATTGGCTGGAGCAATTACAGCCATCCCGCTTAGTCACGCTGAACTTTCCGAACTTCACTTTGACCATCACAACGCCGCGCAAGCCACCCGCAATTACCGCCTCCCCGCGCTCAATTGGCCCTCACCCGGAGGTCCAAGGCCAACAATGAGCGTCTGCCGCCCCGCAAGATGTCTCTTCACCAAAGCAGCATCGACGACGCTTCCTAAAACGCCTCCGCAACGCACTTTCCACGCTTCCGCACCCAGACAAGCCCGCAAGAGGAGACCACATTACCCGTCAATAAAGGCCGACGACCTCAAGCTCCTCAATCAGGCCGCCGAAGCAGAGTACCCCAAGTACGACACCTCGGAGACGACGCTGCTGGAGAAAAAGTACACACCCTCGCAAATCGCCGCCATCAAAGCCGCCGAATCTACAATTGACGCCCGAGATGTCCTCACGCAGGGCCAGCGAAGAACAGATCCATGGCGTATGAACTACGAAGACGACTTGGCGCAGGTAGACCCCGTGACGGACCGACCTGAGCGCCTAACAGGCGACGACATCGAAGGCCCAAAAACCTTCCGCATTGCCAACGAAGTCGAGCGCGACGAGAACATAACCCGCATCGCCACTGAGAATCTCGCCAAGATGTACCCCAACGGCATACCAGAAGACGACGAGAACCTACAAAAAGCCATGGACGCAGCCGTCACCCAAGCCACCCTCGACCCCCGCGCAACCTACACATCCAAGAACCCTGCCGCCCTCCAAGCCCTAGGCGACGAGCGCCACTCGGTCATCGCACCCGACCTCCCCCGCGTCGAAAACCGCATGGTCCGCCAGACCCGCCGTCTCTCGACCGAAGAAGAAGAGGACCCACGGCAGAAGCGCCTACTGCAATACCTAGGTTGGGACAAGCAGAAGCTGCGCCAAATTCGCGTCAAGACACTGGTTACGCACTTTGTTACCAATCAGACTCGCATGGGCAAGATAAGAAGTATGTACTACCTGACCATTGCGGGTAACCAAGACGGCCTCCTCGGCGTCGGAGAAGGCAAATCTGTGGAACCGGATGAAGGCCGTAAGCAGAGCGTCATGAGCGCCATACGAAACATGCGCCCTGTTCCTCGTTACGAGAACAGAACGACGTTTGGCGATCTGGAGAAGAAGGTCGGTGCGACGAAGGTCCAGATCTTTGCGAGACCGCCTGGTAAGTCATGCTTTCTGTTATCCTAGACTTCTCCGTGACCTACCTTCTGCAAACTCGATTTCTGACTATGAGCAGGTTTCGGGCTCCGCGTCCAACATCTCATTTTCGAACTCGCACGTGCAGCGGGCCTTCAGGATCTGTCTGCTAAGACACCGCGGTCGAGGAATAAAATGAACGTTATCAAGGCGACGTGGGAGGCGCTTACGCAGCAGAGGTTACCGGATGAGATTGCGAGGGCGAGGGGGAAGAAACTGGTGGATGTGAGGAAGGTTTACTATGGAGGGAGCATACATTAGTCTGCATACGTTGGTATATGGATGGCTATGTGACTGTTGTTGGGGCTCCTGCATGTGAAGAGGGGGGATGGAGTAGATGTGTATCATAGGCATGGCATGGTATGAGGTGGAAATGCTCATGTAGAGCTTGTGTAGATATCTTGTATCATATCATGTTATCTTGCATACCATCTGCTCTGTTCCGCTCGCTACGTCGAAGTATCTGAATCTTGCTCATCTAGTGGGGTATCATAATCGTCAAACGCTCTCGTTTCATCCCCTTTCCACCCCCTCCCATCCCTTATTCCCTGCCCCATGTCCCTTCACGCCTCCCTGTAACAGCTCCCTCCCTCTCCTCCCCATTACTCCACTTTAACCCCGACTACTCATCCGACTCAGCCCCTCCGTCTCCCCCGTATCCCCCTCGCCCTCCCCATGCCCATCCCCGCCCTCAGTATCAATCTGCTGATTCAACACAATACTATACACACTCGCCTTGAGCAACGTAAACACCAAACTCGTTTTCCTTTCTAAACCGCGGAGACCATCGAGGATCGCGGCGCTGGGGTTGTTGGAGAGGGTTAGGAGGAGGGATGATAGCTTGGTGTGGTGTTAGTGAGGGAGTACGGAGGGGTGGGGGGGGGGGGGGGGGGGGGCGGTGAAGGTGGACTAACATTGTTCAAATTCCCCAATAACCTTGCATATTCATCCAAGACCTCTTGTTCAAGCGGACTGAGACTTTCTTCTCCTTCAGACATTTGCGAGGCGCCGAAGTTTTGTTCTGCGCCGCTGGATGCTGGTGCGGATTCTGAGGCCATGGTTTGCTATCTTTGCTTTCTTCTGTTTGTTTTGTGTACAATTGGTATACAGCTGGGGTATTCTTGTGGCTGGGTGGGTAGGTAGGTAGGTGGTGTTGTATCTATATCCGCGCGTGGACACGAGAGACGGCGAGCGGGCGTGGGAGGTCAGGTAGCGGCGGGGTGAATTGGTTTGCGCTGGATGCGTGGTCGTGCGTGGATTGGATTGTGCTATGATGTGTCGCTTGCTAAAGAATGAATCCTGGTATACGACCCCCTGAGTTCGATTTCGTATGGGCTGGGCGTGCCGATGTTGTTCAAGGTACTTGCGTAGCGTCGTCCTCGTTTCGTCGCGTTGTTTGACAAGAAACAAGGGTTCTCGCGAATCGTTGTCGCGTCTTCCCCGCAAACTCCGCGTTGGCCCATGCGTTCTTACCCTCGATCACTCCCATCATAACCTACGGGTGCTCAACTAGGAGTTTCGAAACACAACAACACGTTGCATTAACTTCACTGGTCACATCACACAGTACAATTAGCATCTCAAAGATATCTTTCCCATTGCTTCTGCTACGCCCTCCCAGTACCATCCATCCTTCGACCCTCTTCCCTCGACCCATCTTCACTACCATCTCCATCTTCCCTGTCCAAGCTGCCTCCGCTCTCAGACTAACCTACACTAGACCAGCATAATCCACAACCATGTTCACAACAAAAAATATAGACAACGCCAGACAAGATTTTACAGCACACGAAAATGCTGATTGGTAAGAGAGGAAGAAAACGAGCTCGAGAGAGAGAGAGATCCCTGCGCGATCAGAAACGAAGAAAGCTAGAATAAACTCCCTGAAACGCCGCTGTGATGAGGAAGAAACGCATTTGTCTATGATCCGTCGCAACAAATGAGTGGAGTCAAGAGGACGACTTTCGATATACGAGGTCCTCCGGTGAGTGATGAATACAGTGCGCGTGTTTATCATACGAATTATCGCCTGGTCTATCGTTGTGAGTTGGTTTGTGTGAGGTGAAGATGCGACGAGTGTTGGTCTTCATGGTGGTGGTCGTCTCCGTCGTGGTGCAGAGTAACGCTGTTGAACTCCTCAAACGGATCTGCCAACTCGCCCATCGGCGTGGCGAGACCAGAGTCTAGCGGGACGCCCTTGACTCTCGCGGCGCCAATGTCAACACTCTGGGACTCCTTAACATTCCGGAAGTTGGGTGTCTCGACACCTTGGCCTTGATGAGGGACAATCGGTGGCTTCATGTGCCGTAGTAGGGCCCATGACGTCGTCTTGAAGAAAGGTGCCGTCTTGATGTCGGAAGCGCCGGCACGGGATCCAAGTCGCCTAGTCTCGTCCTTGATCAATAGCTTGCGAATGATGGCCTTGCAGAGACTATAGTTGTTAGCACAGAATGCACACCAGGTACTAATTAGAACTTACTTTGACACCTGCGGCGCACCAGAACCTTCGGGGAAGGGCACTTCATCTCGAAGAATGTTGGCAAACGTCGCGTTGCGGTTCTTGCCCTTGAAAGGCGTAGTTCCGTACAACATCTCGTAGATCAATATGCCAAGGGTCCACCAATCGACAGCACTCGTATGTCCACAGCCCTTGATGACTTCTGGCGCAATGTATTCCTCGGTTCCGACGAACGAGTTGGTTCGGAAATTGTTTATGCATGATTTCGTGTCGATGGTTGGTAGGTTGTTCGAGGAAGTACCGCTTCGGCCGCTGAGGATCATGGTCGGGCGACCGCCGGGTTCAGACTGTTTCGACAAATCGAAGTCTGACAACATGATGTGCCCAGACTGATGGAGGAGGATGTCTAAGGTTGTTAGTACAGGGATACGTAAAGCGCAAGATCTAACATACTCTCTGGCTTCAAGTCTCGGTAGATGAAACCCATCAAGTGGAGGTATTCCAACGCAGCCGTGACTTCAGCTGCGTAGAATCGCGCCGCATCTTCGTCAACGCACTTGTTCGGTCGTGTTTGAAGCGCGCGGAAGAACTCACCACCACTGCAATATTCCATGCAGAGGTAGAGGTGGTCTTCGGACTGGAAGGAGTGGTAGAGAGTAACAATAAAGGGGTGGTTGCTGGTCGCCAGGATTTCCTGCTCAGCCAATGCGCGCTTGATCTTGTTTCGCTTGATCATCTCCTTTTTGCTCAACACTGAATTTGTTAGCGCATGTTGTCTGAATTGTAGATGCGATTCACACACCCTTCATAGCATATAGTCTGCTGGACTTCTTCTCCCGCACCAAGTAAACCTTTCCGACATCGCCCTTGCCAATCAACTTGATCTTGTCGAAGCTTCCTGGTCCAACCTCGACGTTGCGGACCTTGATGGAATTCGAGCTGTAGGTTCTCCTGAAAGCCACAGACTGTCGGATCTGGCCTGCCGAGGGTATGGGTTTGCCAGCTTCTATGGGTAGGAGGTGAGTCGGATCCTGGGTGTTCGTCTCGACCATGCTCAAGGTCGACGAGTTGGGGTGGTGTAATACAGGCTGCTTGCCGAGTTCTGCAGTCTGTGGCCTATCAGTATTCTTTCCCGAAGAAAAGAGACCTTGGGCATTGGGTGCGGAAGCCACCCTTCGTAGTTTCCTAGCCAATTCCTCTTTCCCAGCTGTTGTGGCGTGATCGTCGGTAGTCGCTGCGCCATTTACTTGCGTCTTGGGCATTGCGGGGGTGTCTGGGGGTGATGGAGGCACGCTGCCTGCATTGTGATGACGCAGCGCGGGCGGTCCCTGGTGGGCAAAGTACGGGTTTGCGTGCGCGGTCGGCGACACGCTGTCATCCAGGGGGTTGCCTTCGCTGGCGACGGTCTGGGAGCGATTGCGCGAGATGTGGGGAATGAACCGCGATTGGCGGAACCCCGACTTTTCGTTCTTGGAGTTTGTGCTGCCATCGTCGGAAGACTTGTTGGCGTCGTTGCTGCTGTTGATGCGGAAAAAGTTCTTGATGCGCTGCGAGACCTGGCCGTCCTTTGGATTGACTGACTTGTTGGTGGACAGCGCCTTGCCCGAGAAGGTGCGTTTCTCCGTCTTTTCGGCCATGGTGGAGTGGCTGGATGTGGACGAGTTGAAGAGCTGCGTCATAGCAGTTACACACGGCCGGTGGGCGAGTGCAGCGGGCGACTCTGGGGTCTTAGGCGGAAGCTGGGCGGGTGCAGGGAGACGGTGTTTGCGCAGTTGCACGATCAATGGGCCATGTCACTTTGGGTGAGGGCAATGTCCAGGGTCGCGGTGCGTGTGGCTGGGGCGGCTCGGTGAAAGAATGGGTCCGTCACGAAGGCGCAGGCGATGGGAGAGGGGAGTGCGCGTGAATGGTGTTGGCGGCGCTGCAGAGACAAGCAGGGAGGAGTCGGGAGCAGGGAGCGAGGAGCAGTGGTGGTGTAGTAGGGCCAGCCAGCAGGTTGGGAAGGAAGGAAGCCAGAGCCGTGCCGGCGACAAGTACGGACTGCGGCGAATGATGGCGGAGGCCAAGTGGGACCGCCCTAATCCCTGTCTACCTAGGGAAGCCGCGTGCGAAGCCACCTAGCCTCACTCCAGCCAGCCAGCCAAACCGACACCGCATCCATCACCAATCACTCAGCCACCACTCAAACATCAAAACATGGGTTTGCAATGCTTGGAAATCCATATCCTGTGACAATCGCGCCCTGGTGTCGTGATGATTCCCTACCCGCCATCCGAACCCTGTGCCGCGCTCCCAGCCAAGAACGCGCACCCATCTAACCGTTCTAGCACCGTGCCTCTTTTCCCCACGACCGCAGCTGTCGATAAATCACGCTATTTCCCGATTTATCAGCAACGCGCAAAGCATAACGGCACGTCATCGCACCAAACACGGCTGTGCGACTCCGAGACACATGCATCCATCGTGATTCTTGAATTGAGCCAATTGTAAATGAATGACACCAGCCTCCTGTTATACTCGCACACACACATGCTGAACGTAGCTGTACATCGGATACTGGTGATGGCGACGCGCATGTTTCCGCTATTTCGTCCACTGACGACGGCCTCGGACGCCAATCTGTTCTAGAACCATTTTTTGTTTCGGCATAGCGTGGTTTTCGGACCCTATCCGTCACTCCGACACATCGGCCGTGCGCGATTCATCTGGTCAGCTCACTCCGACCACGCACGCCAGATGACTGCGAAGACGGGACACTGATTACAAGACACGCTTTTATTATTATTATCATTATTCTACTACGCAACGGATGACTATACTGACTACCTATTCATACAATGGCTGAAGTTATACGCAAGATGCTGACGGAAAGGAGATAAGACGTGGGTGGCTGGCCAGATGACTCGTCTCCGTCCATGACACGTCCCTTGCCGTGTTCTGCCAGTCCACCAATGTTAAAAGAAATATTGAAGGAAGACTGTCGGAGATATGCGTGGGCTGCCGTGATTATTGCTGTGCCGCAGTGGAAAGTTGTTCAAGGAAGTTCGTGGACGTGGAAAATGTTGCCGTTAAGAGAAGATGTCGGACGTGTCGCGTACTCGATGAGGGTGATGTAATCCTCGGCCGAATCCAACGATACGTTCTGCGACAGAGAAGAGAGTCAAGAGGGTGTATCATACCAAGACCTAACGAGTCCGAAGTCGTATCCAACCAGCATACCAGGCCGTCTGACGAGGACAACCCGACAACGCACGATGAGCACTCAGGTGCGCGAGTTCCTACGATGCGCCTCTATCTCATCGATCTCGGTCCTCTTGAGTTGCTGAAAGCGCTGTCGCCACTTGTCTGAACGTTTCTGCCTCTCGTCGGGAGACATGGTTCGAGGGTCGTCCTTCTTGCTGCGTCGGAACTTGTTCGTCACCTGCTCGAGCTTGGCCTTTGCAGGCGAATGCTCTCCGGACTTCTTGGGGGAGCTCGGTGGATTGGCGGGTGAAGATGCTGCGGTGCCACGCTCGACATCCGACGCTTTCGCGGGAGAAGATGGCGCCTTCTGCTTGCCTTTGCTGCTGGATACCCCGAAGCAGCTTGCGTTGCTCTCCTCGTACTCCACAGACATGGGCGCTTCGCTAGAGCGATTGTCTACCGCAACAGACGAACGACGCTCCTCAATGTGTGTGTCGTTGATCATCTCCGACAAGTCGTCCATGGCGCCATCGAGCCCCGACAAGCGCTGGTTGGCAAAGTGTCGAGGAGCAGGCGCGCCGTAGCCACCAACCTCGCTCGGGCTCAACTCCTTGGGCGTCGGGTAGAAGCGTTGCATGCTGACCGCGGTACTGTAGCTGCGATTCTGGATCTGATTGCCGAAGGACTGGTTGGACATGCCGCCGTTTGGCATAGTGTCTACCCGGGACGCGATACTCTTGTCCTGCATGCCCCTGCTCGCATCATCCTCGATGCTTGGAAATACCTGTCGATATCCAGACGTCATCCTCTGAGGAAACATCACTGGAGGGTTCAGATACTGCGCGGCAGAGGCGACACGATTAGGAATTTGCATGGCTTCGTTGCGAACCATGTACTGAACGGGAACATCCTTAACATTTCCGTGTTGGCCGTACCCTGAGTCGCGGCGCATGTCATCTGGTATACTACCCCTCGCTGATCGAACGTTTTCCTGGGCCCCGCTGGCGTTGTTGTGGTTGAACGTCATCTCGACAGCAGAGTCGTGAGGTAGGGACCCGGCAACAAGCCCTCGAAGCGAAGGCGTCCTGGAATCAGTACCGCGTCGATACTCAGCTTGACGCTTCTTCGACTCGTCTGTAAGGAAGTGCAGAAGACCCTGGATGTAGCCTTGTAGAACCTCGGGACTGTCAGGAATGCCGACGTGGTCGTAACCGGCCTGGTAGCCTTCCTGGTATGTAGACGGAACATGTGTTACAGGCTTGCCATTGAAAGGCCAGTTCTCGTCTGTACCGGTGCGTTGACTGGAGCTGGTTCGCGGCGCCATGTTGCTGCTAGAGGCGGATATTGACATGTTGGGGCCCATCGTAGGAGCGTGGTCTATCATAGTGGATTGAGGTTGCTCCGAAAGGCCTTGACGTATGGAAGGCAGAGAAGGTTGTTTACCAAATGCCTCAGGCCACGAAGTGAGCTTGGGTGCAGGATCGTTATTCCTGGAACGGCCAGAATCGCCTTCGTTCCATGGACTTGCTGGCCAGTGTTTCTCGGGTGTAGATGGTACTGCAGTGTTCTCATTGGATGACTGCTCAGTCTCCTTGATTTGTGGCGCTACTCGTGTTGAGGAATGCTCATGCGTGTTTGTAGGGAAGAAGTCCATGGTGTCAACGCTAGACAGACTATGCTTCTGCGAAGACATTCGGCGGTCATGCTTGCCAGCCACTGGCATTTGCTGTCCTCGCCAAGGAGAGCGCTTCTCTGGTGACGGAGTGGGCGGAACAGTGCCTTGGGTGGTACTAGTCTTTATGACAGGCTCGTATGTAGGGCTCTTCGGGTTTAAAGCAGATCCCTTCTTGACTTCCTCGGGAGGTGGTGGCTTGATTTCAATAGCTCGAGAGCGACGGCTGGCGGATCCTGGAGGGGAATGAGGCGGGTTTGTCGCGGCCGGAACGAAAGGTGGTGGCTCCGCAGAGAAGGCGGACAGCGGGCCAAAAGGCTGAGGTTGGGGTTGATAAACCGGCATGGGCGGATACGGCGCCGCGAAGGGGTACATGGGAGGAGCAAATGGTTGCTGAAATTGCGGTCCGAAAGGCGGCATGGCTCTTGGGTCTGCATTCGCGCCGGAGAAGGCGCCATGTTGAGTGGTGCTGTTGTCTGACTCGACCGCCGTTATCTGCTTTCGAAGTGCGTCGAGCTCGACGATGAGGCAACGCTTCTTCTCGATCATACCCGCACGCCATGTCTCGCTCTGCTGGCCTGCTTGCAGTACCTCAGTCTGCTCTACCGTGCGGAGCTCCTGCTTCTTGAGAGCTTGTTGCGTCTTGAGAGTCGCGAGGTCCAAGCCAACAAACGGTGTATGGGTGTTGGAGCGCGATGGTCCGAACGCGGCTCCCGAAGAGGCTCCATGAGTGGTCATGGTAGACGGATCCGGTATCTGCTTGCCTATGGGATCCATAGTAGCGGGGCCGATGGGAGGTACCGTAGGATTGGTTGCGTTGACTGCTGGCAGTGCAAACATGCGATCGCCAACGAAGATGACAGGTTGGCCTCCGACGACTTCAATGCGAGCGGTGTTGTTGGGGTTCTGGTGAGTTGGTGCTTGCATGACGTTGCCTGGTGCGACGCGCAGTGATGGTTGTGGTGGTCTGTAAGTAGCGTCTCCGTATCGGGACGTGCCGAGCGGTGGAAGGTCGCTAGGAACTATACGGCCGCCTGCAGTGACTCGTATACCGGGTGGGCTGCCGTGCTCTTTGAGAAGCTTCTCCGCCTTGCCGCGCTTGATTGACGGTGTGGGTGATGGCCGTTTGTGAGGTCCGAAAGGAACAAGATTGGCTGGAGTGGGTACACGCAAGCTTCTGTTTGATGCTCTGCTGGGCAGATTCGCCGATGCGGATGCTGACGGGCGAAGGACGTGTTCTAACGAGAAGCGCAATTAGTCACTGCTCGTTGTGTAGCAGTAGCAGGAAGAAAAGAAGGCTACGAGCCTAGCGACAGAAGAGTGTGATATAGTCGGTCGGGTGTGGTGTGAGTAGGGTAAGGAAACACAAGACGCGTCGGGTATGATGTTCCTCGATAGGAAAGGTGAACGGTGAAAAGTGAAAGGGTGAGGAGGATAGGCCCGGCACTGACCTCTGATCACATCCTCATCAGGAAACTTCTCAATCGACACAGCTGATTCCGACACCGAGTCGCGAAGTGCGAGTAGTTCGTCCACCCTGTATGCGAATGACATCATGGCCGGTCCGTCACCCTATAGGTGTACCGAAGGCAACGAGCCGCGGACCTGATTGAGCCGTTGGTATTACGGGGCCAATGAGATGTCGAGCCGGAGAAACGAAGAAGACTGAGATGGTGTGATGCGAATATCCTGTCGCCGTTAGTGTTGGTTCTCGACCTCACATACTGCTCTGATGTTGCATACTCAGGTGGTAGAGGAGATGTAAGACAACGACGTACCTCAAAGCTGATTGATGGGAGCCAATGTGAACAAGCGAGTGACAGCTATCCAAAAAGCCGAAGCGCAGCAATGCGAAAGAAGAAAAGGTGGAACAAGAAGACGGAACCAAAACGAGTGTGTGTTGAGGGGATGGACGGAGGACGGTGTTGGGTAGGTTGTTATAGCCTGCATCCTGTCGCGACTTCTCGTGCAGTAGCCGATCGGAGCTGGCCATTGAGGAAAGAGATGACCAAAAGACGGCGTAGGAAGGGTTGAAGAGAAGCATCGTGAGATTTGTAGAAGCGGGGATGCAGACAAGCGCAGCTGCCAGGTGAGATAGTTGAGGAAAGAGCGGTCGACCCAAGTCGGTGTTAGGCTCCGGCGTGATCAAGTGCGACAGTGACATCATGATACACAATGCAAGGGCAAGGAAGACTTAGAATTGAGACGTCTCGAGCCTTTTAAAGAATGCGTGCACTCACAATATTCTTCAAGAGCAGACTTTCATGGATGCAGACGGTTAGACACTTTGCGTTCCTAGACGCCTGTATACCTTCCTGTGAAACTCCTGAACGCCTTCGCTATGCTTTATGCCATATCAGATACGCTGTGTCGAACCGCCCTTTCCCCTACAGATCATGTGGTGCTACTCATATGTACGTCCATAGTATGGTCTACCTCCTACGAGTAGCCCTCGCACTGGGAGGGGGCGCCGACTCGAAAGCATCATCAGACTCAATCTCATCATCACTCTGCACACATGTTAGCAAACGTAAACACATCATCAAGTATCATCTTCACTTACCGGCTCCTGTACAGCCTTCTTTCCTCTCGAAGCCGCAGGTCGCGTGGGCTGACTGCGTTGCGTGAGCGGCTGCGAGAAGTTCAGCTTCGTCTGGGTCGCCGGCGCTTTCGTTCTCGCGGTAGTAGTCTTCTTGGCCGGTGACTTGGCTCGCGCAGGGGCTTTTGTTGTCTTCGCTGCAGGTTTCCTTGCGGGAGCTTTCTTCTTTTGCGAAGCTACGAAGAGGTCCTCGGCACTGTCATCGTCTTCTTCCTCTTCGGGTACTTCCTCGTCATCATCGTCGTCGATCATGATTACGTCGTCGTCGTCTTCGTCGGACTCTTCTTCTTCTACGACCTTCTTCTTGCCTCGCCCGCCCTTGGCCGCAGGTGCGGCCTTCTTAGGAGCTGCTGCCTTCCTAGTAGCCGCAGCCGGCTTGCGGGTTGTGCCAGCTGCCTTGCCGCGTCCGCGGGTGGCAGCTTTCTTTGTCGGTATGGACGCTAAGCTCTCGTCATCGTCTTTCTCGCCTTCGTTATCAGACCTAATGATAGCGGCTGGCTGATCGACCCAGGACCCATCAAAGTCGCTATCCCATCCAGCTGGCTTGGGCTTGACCTTGGACTTCCGGGTCTTCTTCAACTGTCCTGATGCGAACATGTCTTCTAGTTGTTCTCGGTACTCCGCCATCTCCTTGACGATCTCCTCTTCTTCAACGTCATTGGCGTCCATGAGGTGCTTGAGCTGAGTGCTGAGACTTTCTTTCACAAATTGCTCCATGGCGTGCTTGTCGTCTTTGTCTACAAACTGCGACACTGCGTCTCCGAAGGAATTCTGTGGTAAGATCGTCAAAGTCTGGGCCGTAAGAAACTCCTTCACCAGCTTATCGACCTTGACTGAGTCAATCGAGATCTCCGCAAGTATCTCCGCATCCGGCTCTTCCGCGTTATTCTTCAACGCCCGGTTTGTTGCCTTCTTCTTCCGATGAAACTGTACTATGTCGTTGATGTTGGCGACCTTGCCCATGAATCGATTCGAGATGCGCTGCGGATTTTCACAGTGGAACTCGCCTCCTTGTGGAGCTGTGTATTCGACACGAAGCCGAACAAGCGGTTTCGGAGGGTCGTCGTCATCTTCTTGTCGATCCTCCTGTAGTTCAAGCCAATCCCTCTTCGCTTCTTCGATCAGCTCCTCAATGACCTGGTTCAGATACTGGGTAATCTTTGCACGGTTATCACTGACGCGCCAGAGCTCCTTCTCCTTGATCTCCCTCTCTTCGGCAAGTATGATTTCTTTCATGATGAAGGGTCGCACAGACTTCAGGCGGATGTTCTCAGTCGTGAATTCCTTGCCGGTGACGCTCAGAATGCAGACATGCTTGGGGACCGCTTCTCCGGGCATTAGTGAGGTAGCAACGGAGGAGCCAGGCTGCATGACATGGAAACCCATCTCGGGGTTGTATCGCGGGTCAATCAGACATTCGTGTTCGTGGCCCCACACGACAAGGTCCATGAAATCTGGTAGGAAGTTCTCAGGAAGGTAGCTGGTAGGTGTATGCGCGTGGTGGTTTTGATGTACACTCATGAGGTTGAACCACTCGTCCTTCTGTGTACCAGGTTGAAAGAATTTGACATTACCGTCTCGCCAGGTGTGAAACAACCGCTCGTCGCGAACATTGCTGAGACCGTAGAGAGCAAGCTTTGTGCCACCCTTTTGAAGCAGCACCGGCTTCACATTGATCTTATCGACTTCTGGGGTACGACCGAAATAATTGACGAAGCCAGACGCCTGTAGTAGATCGAGAGGGGAGAATGAGCCTTCGCCTGACGGGTCATCGTGGTTGCCGTGAATGGCGAATACCGGTATAGCGATATTGATATCTTCGTCTTCGTAGTTGACGTGGTCAAACATGCCTCCGAAGTTCTCGCTCGCATCGCTCAGCATTTCCAGTTCGCATGGCTTCTCTCCGAGACAGTTCATACGCAGTGATCGCATGACTTGGTACATGGATTTCCTCGAAGGTTTGTTCTCGTGGAAGAGGTCTCCCGCATGCAGTACCATGTCCACATCGTGCTCTTTCGCTAGGCACATCACCTCGTGGAATGTTCTCCAGCTGTCGTCTTTTCGCTCCGCGTCGCGCTCGTTGTATCCGACATGGCTATCTGTGGCGACGAGTATTCGGATGGTGTCTGCGCCTGCATCGTCCATTAGCATCTGCTTCCCGTCTCATCTCAGGCTCGCTTATACCTCGCTGCTGACCGCGTGCTCGTGGCGGCATGGTCGGTGGTTGATTGATTGGAAGAGACGTGGACTCCTCAAGTCGTAATGCTGGCAGAGGCTTCTCGGCGACTCAAAGTTCCCCTGGGGCACTGCAGATGTATGTTCTCAGCAAACACGCCACTGCAGGCCTGACAGTCGCGAGCAATCACTCACCATCCGCGACGCGCTTCCGCCTAAGCCAAGCCCTTAGCGTCCCCCGCGCTCTCACGTGCATCCTGAAGCCATCGGAAGCCGTCGAAAACATTCGCCGACCTCATCATTCACGCATAACGTCGCAATGTTTCCCACACGGGCGCTCTGCGCTCGATCGGTCTGGAAAGGTGAGATGCCGTCTAGCGATGTTCGTCTGTCAATGACTAGCAAACTAACTTTTTCACAGGCCCCAATATCGTCCCGTAAGCCACTACTATCAAGCCCTGCGAAATGCGCCCTAATCATCTCGAAGTCTCCCGATAGCACAGAAGAAGACGGGTGAACGAATGCCACCGATCAAGACACAAGCGCGCTCCGCTACCATATTACCCAACTTCGTCGGCCTCAAGTTCCAGATACACAACGGGAAGAGCTACCTGGATATCACCATAACGGAGGATATGGTAGGACGAAAGCTTGGGGAATTCGCGCCGTATGTCTGCTACAATCACTGGCTTTGTTGGAGAGTATGAGCAACGGAGTGCTGACTTTGAATCCAGTACGCGGAAGCAGTTCATGTACAAGCAGACTAAGAACAAATGAGCAATGGAACGCATGTGCATCAAATGGGAGTTTGGGTATCATTTTGGTTTATCTAGAAGCCATTCTGTACTGTTATTGTACACATACGATGAGCCCTTCGTTGGGCGGGATGCCTCCATGTTCCGAATGACCAGTCCCTGCGCTTGTGATGCCGTCCAACGCCTAAAATGCATGTCAATGTCCCAAATTACCACATCCCGTCGTGTTCCAGTTTCATGGGTTCCTGTCCGTTGGTTGAAGGCCCTAGCGGTAGAACTCTCCGCGCTTGATGTTGACGCCGTATTCGCCTACTGCCATACCCAGGTCCTCCATAGTAAGCACGGTGCGTCCTTGATTGCCACCCTGACCTCCACCTCCATATCCTGGGCGCTGGATGCCGAGGTTGTAGTCCTTGGCCTTCGAGCCGCTATCCTTGCCGCCAGGCGCACCACCAGGCGCCGCTGCTGCCGGCGCTCCTCCTGCGCCACCCATAGGGTTGTTACTTGTGGTGTTGGATGACCTGATGCGAGAGAACTGGTAGGCGTCGGCTGCGATGTCGGCGATGAATTTCTGTGTCGCGAGCGCAAGGAGACGTGCGAGGTGTTGTGATGTCTGAGGTGGCGGTGGCAGACCGGCGCGTGTCAAGTAATAGTTGGTCACTGCATCGGGTATCTGGAGGCCTGGTTAGTGCGCGATGCTTGGGATGGAGACGGCATTCAGCATACGATCGGCGCGTAGTCATCCATCTTGCCTAGAAACTCGCGCAATGTTGCGTCCTTCTTCGCAGGTATGCGCGCCTCAAAGGCGGCGGCAGAGTCTGCCATGCCGTTGACCGCTGCGGGCTCTGCATCGTTTGCGCCGTCAAGGTTCATAGCGTCGGTTTCCAGTCGTGTCGCGTCTTGCTTGATCTCGTCGTCGACCGTCTGGTCTAGTTCGTCGTTGACCTCCATGTTCGTGTCCGGGGGTTGAGAGTTGGTTTCGGACATAGTTGCGATACGAGTAATATGTGTTGCGACGTGGTAGTGCGAGGTATGACGTGGGGTGGTTTGTTCGGGTTGCGGGCTGCGGAGACAAGCGCGGGAGTGAACGCGCCCGCCAAGCAGCAGGGACGATCACGTGACCCTGAGAGTGATCGCCCAGGTGGATGAGCCAGCTTGACTCCACAACGACTTTACAAGCACGTACAATAGTTACTATCGTGTATATCTAAAATTTCGAAGTACTTGTGTTGCTGCGATCACATTGTGCTTGTTATAGTTCCTTAGTGATTCTGCATCAGGAACGGATACGCCCCGTTCGGGTACTCCGGTCCTGGCGGAAGGCGTTCGCACTACGCCTGGATGGGCAACAACCTCAACGTCCATCCTCTGCTGTCATCTTTCGCTGAACCTCCCAGTTCCCTAGCAATAAAGCGACGAAGCGCAGAGCTGAAGTCGGATGGAGTGGAAAGGAAGAAGTAATACCTGTGAGGGGAGATTTGATGGAACTAATGCAGATGTGCTCAGGGAAGTCAATGCGGCACCCCGCAGAGCCTCAGCCAGACCTCGGAAGATTTCTGGAGCCAGGAGCGTAACAGCCTACGAATTTTCTTTCGCGCAGGAACCCAATGAACGTCGCCGACAACGACACCGTGACGGGTGTTGTGCGAGTCCCGCCTGTCTCTTGACATAGGGCAAGTGTGCAGCAGTCACGAAATCCTCTTGTCCACGACGTCGATACGAGCGAGCGCTGAAGACACACCCAACATCAACAGCAGATGTAGCACACACATGGCCTGTCAAATAAACGGTCTCGCGCGTAGTTGCGTGTCGGAAGGCTTGTCTACCGTGACAGCGTCAGAACGTTGCGGGAAATTCATCTCTTTCCCCACAAGCCCAGGCAGCTTTGTGCCACCATGTCATCCCTGTGTCACCGCTCTCACCGGAACCATGGATGCTATTGGGTCGCCGACCTGACGATACTGAACTAAGTACATCTACCATCGATAATTTAGCCTATCACCACACGGACTTGAAGAGAGGGTACGGCACCGACCACCCAGACGGCAAGGACGAAAAGTACAAGTAAGGTCTGGCAATTCTGGTACGAGCAACACGCGCTGCCACCTAACGAACACGTGAGCGATACCTAGAGCTGGATGAAAGGCTATACTCTCGTACGAGGACAATTCAAGCCGACCAGCGCAGCGAGATGCACTATCGCGCCTTGCGCAAGAGAGCTTGTGTGGCAATTGAGACATATTTCGATACAGATGCTGCTTTCAGCTCCATGATGCGAGACGCCTTCACGCCTTCCAATTCGAGATATAACTAGCCGGATCCAATTTTGTGAGTAGACCTGAAAGGTCTTTCTGCCGCTTGCTGATCAAATTCCACAGTTTGCTCAGATACGTAATTTTGGATTGTATCCGTACTAGAGCCTTACCGGTATCGTGGTAGGTCGGCGATCTTACAAAATCGTACCATAGCAGATAAAGTGCTTTCTATCAAGAAAGCTTCGCATCCTTCCCGTGGCCCGCGTCCGCGTCATGCCTCACCCGCTCTTGCAGCCGTAGCGCTGACACTGTTTTGAGGCGTTCACTTTATTACATCCCTTCACCAATTGTGCAGACGTTGTACAACCGCAACCTGATCTAGATCTGGGGGCCTTACGTCTGCATGTCCACAATTCGGGTGTCTAGCGCAACGTATCTATATTGGAGACAAAAAAGGGTCTCCGAGGCCTGAGGCTAATTACCCGGCTAGGCTAGCCCTCTGCAGGTTACTGGAGACAGCTGTGGCGCATGCGCTGGCCTTGGCCCCACCAGACGAGGCTTGCAATCCACTACCACCATCTCATGAAAACGACGAAGACTATATCGTGCACAAACACCGCAGCAGCTGCTTGGGTGTCTGATCAAATTCTCCAGAAACGAAATTACCGAACTCGCGTCACGATCAGCCACTACATCGGTTCGTTCCAATGATTCCAAGGTCATCTTCATGAGATGGTGCCACAGCACCGCAGAGTCGCGTAGTGTATGGACAAGCCTTGCATCCGCCGCGACTACTAAGGCCCGCTCCGCGCGCTACTGTCAGGCGTTCCCCTTTGCTCCGTTGGCTAGTATCCCTGTTGCAAACCGCGAAGATGACCCATGTGAAGAGTAGAGGCACGCTGGTACTCGGGGCCGTCGATACCACAGTCAAGTCTGACCCACGTCGCACAGCAATCTACACTCGAATTGACCGGTTCGTCTCTAGGGCTTACATGGACTTCCATGCCGGTTTCACTTCGAATAAAGACCTCATGCAAGGCCTCCAACGTTGACATCACATTGAAGCCTCCTCGGCTTTCATCTCTAGTTCAATTCATCACAGGAACGTCGGTCTATGGATGGAGAAGCCCGACGGGCCGATATCTGCTAACGAGAACGCAAGGATAATCCACTTCGTGAAGGGCCACAGCGTCTCGAAGATTGTTTTCGGCCCACGAGCAAGCAGTGCCAGCCTCTCGATGGCTAGACTCTCTCCACCAGGGCTTTCTGCCATAGCTCTCAACTCAAGCACCGGGAGTCTAGCATAGCCATCCTCCATCTATAAAGCAACCTGCCTCCCTCTCCTCAATTCTTCATCCACTCACTCCTCAAACCACTTCATTCACTCTACAACCGCAAAACTCAACCCGCAAACCTTCAACATGCAGTTCACCCAGATCCTCCTCCTGGCTATTGCGCCTTTCATGGTCGCCGCCACCCCAGTCGACGCTGAGGGTGTCACTTCCGTCAACAGCTTCCCCCTCGAGGCCCGCGGCGGCAAGGACTTCTGCGGAAGTGATCTGCGCTCTGCTGGCGGCGCTTGCACTTTCGGTGGCGGCGAGAACGACCCCCACGCTTGCGGTGTCAAGGACAGGCAGGTTGTCGTAAGTGTCCCCAACGTGTAATCTGCAAAACTGAATGCTAACAATTATAAAGTTGTACTGCAAGGGCGGTATCTGGACCATCGACCACCGCTGCGCAGCTGGCCAGATTTGCAGGTGCAACAAGGGTACTCCCAAGCGTGGCGACCTGGTTTGCAAGTCTGGTTAAATTACTGGTTGCTTTTCGGTCACAAGTGTCAAAGAGTGGAGTTTGAGGATTGCAAGAACGTGTGGTGGAGAAGTCTCTCATTCAAGGTTATATACCGCCAACTTATTTGACAACGTCTTGATACAATGAAATCGTTCGAGAAATCATCGTACTCATCACCATGTTTAAGGATCTTCGACTTTCGTGCTGTATCGCCCAGATCGTGTTTCTATATCCTTTTTGCACGATCGCGCGTTGTGTCTGATCCCTCCACAGTTTCGGAGCTCCACTTAGCAATCTAGACTCTTTCTGAAAAAAAAAGTGGTGGCTGAGGTTGGTAGTCATCGTATCATGGTTCCTTGGTATAGAGAGTGAGTACCCAGGTAGTTGCTGATAGCATGGCGCGCACGGACGCGGCAGGCGCGGAGGGGCCAATCGGAGTGGTTGTGCCTCAACTACTTACAATCATCAGATCTCTCTGCGACACGCTCTCCACTTCACCTTGCGGGACTCATTATCGTTTTGATAGCCGAATCTACATGCGATCCTATAGAACCTATCAGAAAGCAAACCAGACGACTTCGACTGGGTTCACCACGACTTGGTTGGGACCCCCGCTTTGACAAACGCTCCGCAGCACCTGACCCAGGCAACGAGCCAGCTTCAAAATGAGGGTTCAGCCTTGTCCCAGCTGCACTTCCAGCTGCGCACACCCCCGGGGAAGACGGCGGCGTGTCATCCGTCCCTGCAGTAGCAACTGCGCGATTCCCATTGACTGACACCCCATATCGACATCAGCCAAATCAACTTAGGATTCTGCTCAGGCCCCAATACATCAACAGAACTATCCAGACGCTGCTAAAGATCCTCCGCTACTGACCACAAACTGCGCGTGATACTGCGCTGTATCCGTTTTCCTCTAACATAAAGGCACCACGCCGCACCACGACACCAAACTGCAAGCGACTCTGCAAGCCTTCTTGTGGAAGGAGCCATCTATCGAACAGGATATTCCAAATCATGGCCGCTCTTACTGATCTACCCCCAGAAATCCTAGAACAGATCTTCCATTTCCTCGGAAGCATCGACGACGTCCACCATCTTGGACGCACATGCACCAAAACCCACAAAGTCATTCAACATCGCAAAATCTACCTCGAAATTATGCGCTCGATTATCTACTTAACACCCCAACACCGCTACGACTTCCAGCTCAACAGAGCCTTGTTCCTCCATTCCAAAATCGTTGGGCACTTCCAACACCACACGTCGCGCTTGCCCGCCAGCCAACCTGGAATCAATAAGAACAACTGGGAGCATTATCTAAACAGTACGGCGAATGCATGCTGCTCGCCACAAGAATGGACAGATGATGCAATCTATGATGTGCTAGCACGTTACCAAGGGTTACGCGTGCTGGAGAACACGTGGATGGAAAGGGAACTCCAAGAGCAGGACTTCTTGTCTGTAGATCACACATCGGATGCTCAGCGGCTCGTGCGTCGATTTCAAACGCTCGTTGGCCGTGGCGATGAGTTCACATACGACGATATGCCTCCACGCAATCCGGAAACGCCACACACATGGGGTTATCGCAGTCTCAACGCCGACCAAAGAGGACGATTCTATGCCGCGGTAGTGTGCATCTGGCTTCTCAACGAGATCAGATGGGTGCTGACACACTTTTCATACCCGGCAAACTTCACTATCCAGATCGGGATCTTGGAGTCGTGCAAGAGCAGGATTGCAGCGGAGAAAGATACTCCGCTGCTGGATGAACTGGACCGTCATGCTGTGTTTGCTTTCATGTATCAGCATGTACTTCCACTTCATGCCTTAGTCCTCGCCGACACCAGTTCCACGCAACTACCCTTCACATTTGTCTCCGACTTCTCCAAGGACATGGCTCACTGTCCTAGGTACGTGTCCCGCATCAACAATCCCATCTCATGCAATACCCGATCGTATATGTACTAACCACAGCGACAGACTACTCCAGCTCTTCCTAATGTCAGGTCAAACCTACTTCCAACCTCCCGATCTAATCGACCTCATCGTCCGCTCCAAGGCATCCCGCCGCCAACCTTACACCCACCTCCACACACCCCGATCGACCATGCTATGGAGACACCCTCGACGAACCCACTTCCAGCCCCACAATGACCTCTGCAATGAAACCAACAAGGCGCATATTCAGCATAATTCGATGCGGCATCTCACGCTCATCACGCGCTCTTCCTTCCACCAACACCGCTACGACATGAGTCAAGGTCAAATTAGGGCTCCGGCGCTTGGCGAGGCGTTGTTCAGAGTACCGGATCACGCGAAGCGGTATTTTTATGATCGCGCTATGGTGGCGTTCGAGATGTGGGAGACGAAGCGGACGGGGTTGAAGGATATACGGACTGTGTTTCCTAAGAAATGGGAGGAGATCAGGTGGTGCATTTGGTGGTGGGCGGGTAGTGAGGAGAAGGCGAGGATGAAGATGGAGAGGTTGAGGGAGACGGTGGGGTCGCAGTAGGGCGAATCTGTGCCGCAAAGTTCCTTACGGGAAAAGGCAGAGAGCCTGTGACTCAGTTATCGGAGTCCTCTGGTACTGGACTCATTTCGACGCGGGATGTACACGATAGTAGAGGTCCAGGTGAAGCTGTAGTCAGCTGCCTCGTATACGCGTACCTGGATGTCCTGGGTACGTAGCGGTTAATCATGGTGCCGAATATCGAACGCGAAAACATAAAAACACAAAAACAGCTCGGCAACTCGGACAACTTGAGTCGTCAGCATAATTGAATCTCCTGTTGCAGCTTGCATTCGCATCGATCGTGTCCCATCATGTGACGTGACTATTTCCGGGTATGTGGACTAAGACAGTTGCGGGCCGGAGCGAGGGCAGTGTGGCTGGGATTGTGGCTGTCGTCAAAAGAAATCATCGATCTAAGGCCCGAAACTTCTAAGCCTCAGGCCTGAATGCCTATGAAATTAGAACAGGGCAGCAATCATGACGCAAATTCTATCGATCATGGACGATACCTGAGATACGCATGTTAGGCATCCAATTGACATCATTGCGGCCTGCTTGTTGCTAGACTGTGTTTGAGAATGACTCTCAATTTACGCGTACTTGGATGCCGAGGCGCATTCGGCCTCGAGGTGTGGCGGAACGTCCAAACCCCATGGCATGAATACCATATCGACGTTGACGTGCAGCAACACGCGCCTTGGTCTTGCTTCATAGAGTTAAACCATTTACAACGGAATTAGCATCCGCAGCTTATCAGTTCCAATGCATCGGGTACAGCGGCTAGGATGGGTGAAGACATAGTGGTGCTCTTGGTAGAGCGGAGAAGGTGGACAGTTGAGGACTAGCTGGCCAGGCATAACTATGAAGGCTTGTATATCGCAGACAGACAATACGGACTGCTAGGAGCTCGCGGCAGAAATCGGGAAGGTCAATGGCCGGTATTCCGTTTTCCCGTAGGCACAGGGATCGATAGATGGCTCGCTCGTGCTGCCGACCATTGGCATAGGAACGTGAAAGTGCCGGCACAACACGGCCCTCACCGAGGCGCCCGATGTCCCAAGATCCAAGGCCAATTGGGTGCAAGCAGGTGCGCTGACATGAGCAGACGGCGGGATTTGCTGTTTGTTGGAGCGCAGGCAGCCATGTATAAAACAGCTTTTGGCAAGTGAGGGGTCGAAGATACTCGCGAGACGTCATTGGCGTGTAGAAGCGCGTCAACTGCGCTGCTGGAAAGTGAATGCAGAACCACGATGAATGCGAGGGTTGTCCACGCAGATGCAGCCATAGAACAGGCCAGCGACATGTCAGCTGCTAGCAGCTACACGGCGGCTCTCGGGCGCTGGGCGAGGGAATGGTGAATGCGCCGAAGTAGCGTGGGCTGTCGGGTTCTGTTAGAGCACCACCTTAACGAAGAAAAATTCGCGCTTGAGAGTGACCCTCTTTCTCCCACCTACGCTTGCTTCTCCCGCACACACGACAGCCAATTTTCTTGCCTGGCGCCCCGTCTGCCTTGATCACGTCGCATCCGACCCTCAGACGCCGCCTCAGCCCGCTCCGTCGCTGTTGCACGCACGCCAGACGAGCCTGTACCGCAACCCTCGTGTGCCTGGAGCCCGTACCTCACTGCACCCTCCAACCCTCATTATCCGCCAAAACCCACCGCCCACCCCGAGCCCTCCGCCGACGCAGTCACAGCTGCCCTCTCTGCGCGACTGCCCACCCCGCCGCCCACGCAGACTCGCTCCAGAGGTTAGTTCCGCCCACAGCACCGCCCACGCCCGCCGCACGCTTGCTTCCTGCCTTGCTCCCCGCCTCGAGTTTGCTCGGCACGCTGCGCAACCCTCCTCCCCTTCTCCGCCTTGCAGCCTCTCCCAGCTGCGCTCTGTCTTTCACTCGCGCTTCTTCCCGCTTAGCCCTCGGCGGCCCACGCAGTCATTTCGACTTTTCGTGCGCTCGCTCCCAGTCCTCCACCACAACTACCCACGTCACTTGTTTCCACCACCACGCCTCATATGCTGCCCACACTGCGCTTGTAGCACCTCTGTCCTTCGCTGACCCCCGTCATTGCAGTACGCGCAATTACCGTCACAGTCGCCAAACAGTGAACTAGGAAGCATTTGCTTTCCTCACATTGTGCGAGACCGCCTTGGTACAAAGCCCTCGTCCAGCACACTGCCCAGCTCTCCATCAGTGCAGAGCTATATCGTCGCCGTACCGCTTAGTCGTCAACGCAAGGCTTGGTAGCAGCAAAGAGATTTGCGTGCGGGGAGGTCAAGAGCAACCTCTCCGGACATACCAGCGTCAACACCTGTTGGCCAGCTTGCCGCAGCGCTCCCATCGGGGACCCTAAGCGCTTACTCTCGTCTTACCAGCCGGACTTTAGTCGAGATCCACACAAATTCTAAAATGGCCTCCACATTTTCATATGCGCAAGCCGCGAAGGGCGTCGTCACGTCTGCCACCACGAGCAAGTCGGCGTCCGGCTCTGCTACACCAGCCAAGGACGGCAACGGCGCATCTGTCCCAGAAACTAGCGCGTCACCCAGCAACTGGGCCGAAGACGTCGAGTCTGAGTCGCGCCCTGAGCAGCCTGCGAAAGCCCGCGAGGCGCGCACAGAGCAAGCCACACCCAATGTGGTCAAGGTTTCACAACCCGTAGATGCCTCCAACATATCCTCGCCGGATATGGGAGCCTCCACTTCGTCGACAGTCACCAAGGACGACGATGTTTCCTCGATACCGAACACCTCCTCTGAGTCGACCACCTGGGACAACAAGTCTCAGGCTTCCACCTCGGTTGACAAGTCGGTTGAGCCAGTCGAGAAGACCTCTGAAAAGGTCAAGAAGGCCAAGAACGTGCCTGCTAAGCCTCTCCAAGAGGCGCCTGTACCGACTGTAAACCCTTGGAAGATACGAGCGGACACAATCAAGTCTCAGGTGCAGAAGGTTGCGCCTCAAACAACCCCCAATGGAGTGTCCCATGGGGCAAACGGAGTTCAGGCCAAGAACGGCGACTCAAAATCTCAAGAGAAGATTACAAACGGCGAGAGCAGAAACAAGGGACGAAAAGAGTTCAAGGGCGACCTCGATGTGAGGAACGGTGCTAAGGGCAGGTTCCCCGAGAAGGATACCAAGGCAGCTCCGGCTTCGAGCGCGCTGCCTCCTCCACCGAACCGCGACCAGGAGTCATGGCCGACTCCCGAGACCGTCATCGACGAGGATCGCAAGAAAGCCCAAGAGAAGGGCGAGAAGGAACAGAAGGAGCGCAAAGATGGCGCTTCGACTAGCAAGCACGAGTGGGTGAAAATCCCCTACACACCAACAGTTGTGTTCAACACGCCTCTGCCAAACGCGGCAGGTGCTAGGAGAGGTGGTCGTCCTGGAGGACGCGGTGGAGCAGTGAACGGCGGCAGGCCTACTAGCTTCGGCAACGGTGCTGAACAGACCGAGAAGGATGGATTCGCACCGAACGGCGAACAGACGAGGCGCGAACGCGCTGAGACAGCTACCCAGGATGCGTCTCCCAAGGCAAAGCGTAATGGTAGCGCGGATGCCCCTACACTTAACGGCCAAGCCCCTGTAGTCAACGGCGATGCCGCCGGCAAAGTCGCTGGCCCCGTACCTTCTGAGTCTGAAGCGCAGCCCAGGCGATCGTCATTGTCCAACGTGCCCGCTCAAAACGGCGCTTACCAACGCCAGTACCCCACCAAGCCTCACAAGGGTCGCCGAGGCGAATTCCACGGTGCCGGAGAGCGAAGGAGAGATGGCGCATCCTCACCTACCAAGGATAACACCTGGGGTGAGCGTCAAAATTCTGCTGGAACGCAGACAGACGCCGCTGGAGATGGTGAGCGTAGAGCGCATACGTTCCAGGACGGCTCCTCGCACGGCCACTCCAAACGCTTTAGCTCGTTCTCTAACGGCCGCGAACGTGGCCGTGGAGGCCGTGGCGGCCGTGGAAACTACACCAATGGACACCACTTCACCAACGGGCACTCCACGTCGAGCTTTCCCTTGGGCCCACGATCGCCCACGACCTTTGTACCTGAGAGCAACAGCTTCTTCCCCGCGCCTCACGGCAAATTCGGTCGCAACAACCACCGTTCACAGTCATTGACCACCGACCCATACAGGTATCCACCGTTCCAGCCCGGCTACCCAGCTCCTATTCAAACGTCGCATGAGATGTATCCTTATGGCATGCCTGCGCCCATGAGCGCTGGATTACCGTACAGCCCATACGGCGTTGATCAGTACTCGGTCTTCGCTATGATCACGACCCAAGTGTATGCTTTTTATCCGCCCATCACAATGGCCATGCTAACAGATTACTAGGGAGTACTACTTCTCTGTTGATAACTTGATCAAGGACTTGTACCTACGTCGCCACATGGACTCTCAGGGATTCGTTGCTCTTGAATTCATCGCCGGTTTCAACCGCATTAAGAGCCTGTCTCCTGATATCGACATGATCAGGCTCGTCTGCCAACAGTCTGCCACAATCGAGTACCGCACCAGCGAGAACGGCCAGGACCGACTACGTCGCAAGGAAGGCTGGCAGCAGTGGGTTCTTGACATGGCCGAGCGTGATCCGTCTGCACAGAACGAGGGACCAAAAGAGCTGAACCAGCCTCAGGTCTCTCGCCCTGCAGGCTTCGATCCATCCAACCCTCCCCAGTGGTCGGCCATGTCCCCAGCATTCAGCCCGTTCGGTAACGAGGGCGCGTATCCCCAAATGAACGGTTTCCATCCCGTTGCCCAGGAAGCTGGTTCAGTGCCGGCGGAGACGAATGGCGTGGCTGCCGAAGAAGTGAACGCGGCCGTCTCGAATGGTCACCCAATCGAGAGCTCGACAAAGGCTGTGAGTGGAGATATTCCTGATTCTTTTTCCGACTTGCAACTCGACAGCTTGACAGTCGTCATGCGCAAGCAACCCCCGTCGCAAATGTCGTTGCCTCCTTCCGTTTCCCGAACGTTTTCTAATGGCTCCATCGATAGTAAACATGGCGTGCCAGATGAGCCGGAGAAGTCCATCACCTGCCAATTGAGGGTCAACGGTGCCGGAATGTCTGATGGGTAAGTTGCCGTTTCAGAGGAACTGAATGTATGCGCTAATCACTTCGATAGTAGCCCTGAGAGCCATCTTTATCACCCACAACTCGACACCGACCCGTTCCGATCGACATCTCCAATCGCCCCTGTTCGCTTGTATTGGGTCAAAGATCACCACAGCCCAGTTCACACTATCCCTTCTGATTCATCGCATGAATCGTATTTTCACCTTCGATCCAAAGCTCTTCATCAGCGTTCCAACGCACCCCTCGGCACAACCCCTTACGACATGAACGTTCTTTACCAATTCTGGTCGCATTTTTTGATTCGGAATTTCAATCAATCAATGTATGACGAGTTCCGCCATTTGGCTTTCGAAGACGCCGCCCACCGGAAGACGGATACTGGCATTTCCAATCTTACCAAATTTTACGGCGAGTCTTTGCTTTCGCCACAGAGCGTGATTCGACAGCGGGTAGCTTCAGACTTTGTTGAACTTATCAGGACCGAAGACGAGCGACGTCCAGCTTTCGATCAGCTGAAAGCAGTTTATCGCAGCAGCAGCATGGACCCTCGGAGCCGACAGCGTATTGATGATTTGCTTGATGCGGATACCTTGGCTCTGTTGACACTGCCATGATGCTTTCGGGGCCCTGTCTCAACTCTGTCGTATGAGCCAAGGTTTATGCATGTCTTCGTCCCGGTCTTCGGTCTTGTTGCTTCTCATCTTCCCCTTGCGAGTTTTCGGACTGTGTATACATTGACAAAAAGTTCATGTTCTGGCGTTTTCTACCCGGTCGGCGGCCGACCAAGTGTTTTTTCCTCCTTCGATAGAATGCCCTCGCGTCTCGGAAACCTTTTCCTTTAATGTTCACACGAATTACCAATCCCACAATACGAAATACCCTTCTCAGGAATATCTGGCTTTTCCCCTCTTTTTCCTGGATCTAGGGGCCTCGTAGCATTGAAAGCTGGCGTTTTTGTGTGTGTGTCTACCTTTTGCATGTTCATCCGACTCAGCATACAAAACTCGATGGCAGCTTTCTCTCCCCTCAGGCATATATGGTAATCATGTTCTTCCTTTACTTATAGGTGGATGTGGTTGCTTGGGAGTCTTGTTTTCCATGAAGCAAAGTATATAAGCGGATGTCAGGTCTGCGGATGTGGCTTTTGCTTTGTAAAAGTACGAAAATGAATACCTTCTGTTCCTGGTATTGAGCTTAGACCCGTATGGTGAAATCTTACCTCGATCTTCCAGGTGTCGCAGGATGAGACGCTCATGTATCGTGAAGTGGCTACTAGTGTCGAGTCGCATGGCTGCTACTCCGATTCCGGTGCTTTACTTCGGTCGTTACCATTCCATCCTTCACGAAAGATTCGCATCCAGACACACTCCGCCAGGCAACAGCAGCGCAACATGACTAAACCACTGCGCCATCAAGCAAACGATGTTTGGAACTTGCAGCGGTAGTTTACAGGCGGAGAAGATCAGGCTTCACTTCACTTGAAACGAAAGCCAGGGTGCGGTGAGTGAGTTGGCATGTGATCGTCGTCATTGCTCGGCGTTCCAGACCAATGGTGCCGATCGGTGGCGACATTGACCCTGCGCCTCATCAACGTCGCCTTCCCCACAGTTGGACGCATCACCACTCTCTCCTCTCTTGGAACACACAATCATCATGGCACCTGCCGTGGTGCATCTGTATAATTCGGTGGCCAAGAACGCGAGAGCGTTTAAGTAAGTTCGCAACACCATTCGAGGAGGTCGCGTACTGACAGACAAAGGGCTGCCTGGAAACATGCCGCGAAACTCGTACAGAAACAACTACCAGAATCCGCACGACCTGCTGATGCAGTACTGCAACCTATCCTCGCTCGAAATGCCCCAAAGCACCCTCTTCACCGCATTGCCTACCTCAAGCAGAGCAAGGGCCGATGGTACACCACCCACAGCCAGATCAGCGCCGCCGTTCGTCGCTTCACCACCTCTGCGGCTCGCAACTCGGGCGTGAAGTATGACAAGGCCTCCTTCCCCAAGTCACGTATCGGAAGCATCGTCAACGCTCAGGCTGGCCGCGCACCCTTCGCATCGACCCTCCGCCCGAACCTTACCGGTGGCGCATTTGGACGAACTGCAGGAGGCTACGGTTGGGGCTCTGGCAGGGCCGGAGGCGCGCGTTACTTTTCGCATGGACCCGCATCGCCCGCCCAAGTCATCAACAACGTCTCCCAGGCTGTGCGAGCGTTCCTCGTCGGTGGACAGAAGGCTCAGTTCGATGGCGTTAACCCTCACAATGGCGAGAAGCGCTTCAAGACTGTGTCCGCGCTACAAGACCAGGTCAACCGTACGCTGAACAAGGTTCCCAAGGCCACCCCTGGATCCTACATCAGCTTCAACGTTAACCCCACCGTCACCGCTCTTACTCCCCTGAAGGCCGTCAAGGGCTTCACCTCTTTCGCCCAGGAGAAGGAGACACTGAACAGCGAGGGTCTCCTCGATGTTCTGTCCGTCGACTTTTCAAGAGCCGTCAAGGAGCTCGCAGCCGTTTTGAACGATCTGCAACGACTGGCGGCACTGGGTGATCTTCCGATCTCGTATGAAAACTCGGTTCTCAAAGTCCACTTCCCAGGCTGCGATGCGCAAACAGTGGAGACGATATGCAACGACTTTGAGGTCTCCAGAGGCGCAGTTCATCAGGACGCGGACTTTGACTCTTTCGTCGGCACCGACATCGCGCTACTCTTCCCCTTCGCACCCAGCCAAACACCCTCCGAATGTTCATTCTACGACAAGCCCGTTGCCGAGCGCCAACACGTACAACCGAATATCGACTGGACGCACATGCTCTCGCCATCACTCGCGGCTTCAGAAGATTTCTCCACGCATTCAGAACAAAGCTACGACCAGCTAGATGACTTTGAAACTGAGCCAAACCCGTGGTTATCTTCTTCGTCCCCTTCAGGATACGATAGCTTGCATACTAGCGAGGCTGATGAGATGGACATGCACACCCCGTTGGAATACCAGGGCGTTGAAGGCATGTACAGGTTCATGGCTCAGTGCGAGTCGCGATAGATGGATATAGGAATGCGTTGACGAATGATGATACCTCTTGGCTTAGATTGCTAGAACAGCGTTTTGGATATTTTCCTCTCTTTTGTAGTAACGAATCAATAAATCAAATAACACTTGAACTCGTGAATCACAGTATGCGCAAGGTCGGGAGTAAAGCTATAACCTCATCGGCACGGCTGTTCATCTCGACTCGCGGTGCCGACAAGCGACATTCGCGGCATGGTTCCGTCTCTGCATTAACCGGAAGAGGCAGGGCCTGTCGAACGTTAACGTAAGAAGTTCGGGTTATGAGTTTATTTCCGGACAAGGGCGTAGGATGTCGACCTCCACTTTTTTTGCTTGCTTCCTACTCTTCAACCGAGGGAGGCGCAAACATGACTCCTAACATGTTCGCACGCGTTTGCGAGCTTCATTCTGTGTGTATCTTGGTGCGCAGAAGTGTGTAGGTGATTCTTTTACTGGTTTTAAGAGATTGGGAAGAGCGGGATTGTGCGATTGGGAAGGATTGTGCTGTGTGATACCGTATTCCCGAGAGAAGGAGAGGACGAAGAGAAACGACGACGAAGACGGAAGAAGATTTGGCAAAACGCGGGGATGGAGATGAAAGCACCGCAGCAACGGGAGAAAGAGGAGGAAGTCAATGGACATGTAAGAAACGACATGTCAACATCAGAAAAGAGCATGATCAATGCGAACTCGCAGCCGGATATCGAAGTCCACACAACCAACACTCCACAATCCATGCCAGAAACCTCGCCAACCCATCAACCACCTCACGCATCAAAATCAAACAAGACTACCTCTCCCCCGGATACTCACCCAGTCGACGTCCCCCCCAACGGCGGCTACGGCTGGATCTGCGTCGCCGCCGTCGCAACCATAAACGGCCACACCTGGGGCTTAAACTCCGCCTACGCCGTCTTCCTCGCGCACTACCTCTCTACCTCCACATTCCCGGGCGCAACACCCCTCCAATACGCCTTCATCGGCGGGCTATCCATCTCCCAAGCCCTCATCGTCTCGCCCGTAGCCACATACACAACCCGCCGCTTCGGCACCCGAACCACCCTCTTCATCGGCGTGTTCTTCGAAACCGTGTCTTTCATCGGCGCGTCCTTTGCGTCGTCTATCTGGCACCTTTTCCTGTCCCAAGGCGTGTGTTTTGGATGGGGAATGGGCTTCCTCTTCGTGGGGTCCGTGGGCATCGCAGCGCAATGGTTTACCACGCACCGTAGTCTGGCGAATGGGTGTTGTGCTGCGGGGAGTGGGCTGGGCGGGCTGATATATAGTCTTGCGGCGCAGGCGATGATTAGGGATATCGGGTTGCCGTGGGCGTTTCGCACGCTGGCGGTTGTGGCGGGCGTGGTGAATAGTGTTTGTGCGTGCGTGATTCGGGATCGGAATAAGGAGGTGGGGAGTAGGCAGGTATGTTCGCTGTTTCTGTTCTTTTTTTGTCGGTGGTGATATGTCTGCGAGCATACAACGTGGCTTGTATCCTCCAACGCACATCCCAAGCACCAGCTCGAGAGCTCCATCACAATCAACTTCGACCTCGTACTAACATCCTGATAGGTCAGCTTCGACTACACTCTCTTCAAAAAGCCCCAGTTCGTCGGACTCCTCGCATTCGGAGTATTGAGCATGCTCGGCTACATAGTCCTCCTCTTCAGTCTTCCCAGGTACGTTATTGCCGTACAAAACGCCTATGAGATATACACTGACTCCTCCTCCCCTCTATAGCTACGCCCGCACAATCGGCCTAACCGCCAACCAAGGCAGCATCATCGGCGCCGTCTTCAACCTGGGCCAGGCCCTCGGCCGGCCCCCCATAGGCTACTTCTCCGACTCCATAGGCAGGTTGAACATGGCTGGCAGCATGACATTCCTCGTCGGCGTCTTCTGTCTGTTAATCTGGATCTTCGCGAAGAGCTTTGGTGTTCTGGTTTTCTTTAGTCTGGTCGGTGGATGTGTGGCCGGCACGTTTTGGGCGACGGCTGCGCCGGTTACGACCGAGGTTATGGGGTTGAGGGATTTGCCGAGTGCGTTGAGTATTACTTGGTTGGTGCTTGTGCTGCCTACTACTTGTAAGTCTGCGTTGTTCTTTTGACTGGTTCTTTCTGTCCGTTCTTTTCTATGATTGCATTCGTTTACGTGGGAACGTGTGCTGACGCGTGGTAACAGTCTCCGAACCCATCGGCCTCGAGATCGTCGCGTTCAATGGGGGAAGCTATACCGGTGCCATCCTCTTCACGGGGTGGATGTACATCGGCGCTGCGGTTTGTTTGTGGATGGTGAGGACGTGGAAGATTGGCGAAGATGAAGAGAAAGCTGCGGCGGCTGCGAAGGGGGGCGTTGATCCTACAGTGGCTGAGGCGGAGAGCTTTCAACGGAGTCCGTTTGTGAAGAGGATGTTTATGATTCGAAAGGTTTGATATCATGCTAAAAATGACATCCTTTTCAAGCATAGGACGAAGTAATCTGACATAGCACGAATCGCGTACTTCACCTTAATCCATCTAAGTCTATACGGACATTCGAAGCTCCACTCAAACACACCTCAATTTTCAAAAGGAACAGTATATATTACCCAATTTGATATCCAACTAATCCTAAATTCCAAATCGCGCAACCTTCCTTTCCTCCGCCCAGTATCCCCCTCCTGTTCATTCCCCAAACATACATAAGAAAAGCTATATAACGAGGAGAAACCTGTTGTGTTGTATACAATTTGAGCTATAACTTCGAAGAAAACGGTCTTGCGGGGGTATATATTCCAATAGCCAACCTAAGTCGCTGTACTGTGCTGTAAAACGACAAAAGAAAAGGCAACGCGAGCAGTAGAAGCAAGCATTAAGGTAGATAACAGACGCAGAACCCAGGATAAGGCAGCGGCAGAAAACGCTCGTGTAGAGCAAGCGGTAAAGCAACGCAAAAGGAAAAAAACTCTTTAACAAAGGAAAAGGTTGTTGGTTTTGCAGTTTCGTTCATCTTGTTTGTAACAAGTCTGTGATGGTCGCAAAATCTACCGTTGTTGTAGTTCCCGGCCAAAGTTCAATGCTAGCGGCGTGAGTTCGCCATCAACAGTGCTTTCATCGTCGTAGAAGCCGCTTTCGCTGAATGGCTCGATTTCGGCGTCTTGGTCGTAGGCTTGTTTGCGCATCAGAGGTGGTGTGCGGGGCTGCTTGCCTAGGGCGGGGAAACCGGCTTCGGTTGATGCGCGCGAGCTGTTCGAGTTTGTGCGCAGGGGCTGGGGACGCTGCGATGAGGATGAGAGTTCCGATCCGCGGCGCGCGTTGGAGGTTGGTGGTGTCATGAGGCCGGAGAGGAAGGACTGGGCGGAGTGAGGCTGCGCACGGGATGGTGTCTGGGTCCGCGTGGTGGATGAAGTGCCTGCGAGAGCGGAGGTAGCCTCGCCGCGGCCCTTGCGCCAGTTACCGATGGCGGCAGCGAGCTGGACTGCTTTGGGGGAAGCAAAGTTGGAGAGCGAGCTCAGAGTTGGAAGAGACTTTTGTCCGCCCGAGATGAGTCGCTCCTTCTCACTTTGCTCCATCTGCAAGTTGGTGCGGATGCGGATTGCGGCATCACGAACGGTCTCGCGATCGAAGGTTGGCTGAGCAAGGGAGTTGATGAGGTCGTTCAGGTCGTCAACACGTACACCAAGTAGCTCACGGAGCCAGTTGATCTCAGTGTCGCGTTCCTTCAACTTAGCCGGGGCCTCGGTGTCGACATCTTCAAGCTGGCGCTCAAGAGCTTCGATACGTCCCTCACGCTCTTGCAGCTGCTCCTGGAGAACGCCAATAGATTCGCGCAGCGCTTGGGGCGAGATCTTTTCTGCGCCACTAGGAGCAAACGAAGAGGTAGACGTAGGAGACTTGGATGCTGCTGCGACAGCGGCGTTGGCAGCTTCCTTTGCGACCTGAAGCTTCTCTTCCAGCAGCGCAATCTTGTCCTTGAAGTGGTCGAGCTTGGAGTCGGCGAGCGCAAGCTTGTCGTTGTGGAAAGCATCAGCACGTTCCTTGTCTTCACGAGCGAATTCCAGAGCGCGAGCATGTTCATGCTGCATGTGCTCAAGTTGGCGTTCGAAAGTGCGCTGCTGCTCCTGCAGGCTGTGTCTGTTGTTCTCGATCGCTTCCTGTACGGCTTGCTTCTTGAGGTCGGAAGCCGCCTCCAGATCCAGTTCGTGCTTCTCCTTGGCTGTATCAGCATCCAGGCGAACCTGGTCAAGCTCAGCGCGGACACGAGCGACCTCGCTCTCAAGCTCGTGGCGAACGATGTTGACTTGGTTGTTAGCTGCGTCAACATCGGCTTCCATAAGCACGCGGGTGCGGCGGATCTCAACGTGCGCAGCATCCCTGGCCTCGCGCATGTCACGTTCGTAGCGCTGGGCGTTCTTCTGGTGCTCCAAAGATTCCCTCCTCAGCTCTTCAATTGTCTCCTCAAGTCTGGCGTTGTGCTTCTGGGTTTGCTCGAGATGAATCCTGAGTCTCATACCCTCACGTTCCTGGGTCTCCAAGCGCTCGAGCTCCCTCTCCAGACGCTCTCGTGTGCGACCTTCAGCTTCAATGCGTGCGCTGAGGACCTCGTACTTGGTTGCGGAGGCCTCCTCGTTCTTTTGCCATTGAGCACGCTCAGATGCGACCTGCTGTGAAGCGGCAACCATATCTTGCTGTAGCTTCTCGAGCTTGGTGCGCATCGACTCGCGTACTCGGGTTGCCTCCTCGGCCTGGAAGCGCGCCTCTCCGATAGCCTTGCGAAGCTGCTCTCCTTCCTCGTGAGCATGCTGGAGGTCACCGCGCCACTTGTTGGCGGACATACGGTGTTCCTCGAGCGTAAAGTTGAGTGCCTCGTTCTCCGCGGTGACCGAATCGAGCCTCTTCTTGAGGTCCTCCTCCGAGCTTTCCAGAGCGATGTTCGTAAGCTTGAGCTGCTCGTTCTCAATATCGAGAGTGGCGAGTCTATCGCGCATGTCGGCTGCATCCGCTTGGTATGAGTTGAGGCTGCGGCGAAGGTCATCTCGCTCCTCTGTCAATGTACCAATCTTGTGTTCGTCATCACGGGAGGTCTGCTGGAGAAGCGTGAGTTCTTCCTCCGTGACCTTGAGCAGGCGCGCAGAGTCCGCTTCACGAGCCTCGAGGGCTTGGCGGGCCTCAGCTTCCTCGTTGAATCGAAGCGTGGCTTCCTTGAGCATTTCCTCAAGATCCGCGATACGAACATCCCTCTCCTGGACGGCCTTGGAGTTCTCACGCTCGGCAACCTCGTCGCCGTGGCGCTTGAGGGCTTCCTCAACAAGCTCACGAACTTCCTCAGCCTGAAGATGGTGGCTAGTGGTCTGCGCAATAGAAGCCTTGAGGCTACCGATGACCTGGTAGATCTCGGACATATCAACCTGTGGCTGAGGAATATCGACGGGAGCCTCGAGAGTGGCGGCAGGCTTCTGGTTTGCCAATGCTTCGGCAACGATTGAGCGGATCATATCGGGCTGTACATTCTCGGTGGATGGCGCACTGGGAGCTGAAGGTTGGTGTGATGCGAGCGCTTCAGCGATAATGGAACGAATGGTATCCGCTTGCAACTGCTCCACAGCTGGCGTTTGTTGTGACGCAAGGGCTTCGGTGACAATTGCCTTCAGGTCGTCAGGCCAGATCTGCTCAGGCACTGGGGGTGGCATTGGCTGAGGAGCGTGCGTCTCGAACGCTTCCAACACGATGGACCGGATGTCATCAGGCTTGACCGATTCCACGGGCTTAGGAAGATGGGTTGCGAGCATGTCAGCAAGGATAGAACGGACGTCGTCAGGCTTGAGAGCCTCAGTCCAGGATGCAATCGTGGTAGAAGCAATTGCATCCTGCACAATGTCGCGGATCTGAGCAGCAGGAACAGGTTCGACAGGTTGTACAGGTGGCTGGTGTTGCGCAAGCGCATCGGTGACGATCTCCCGGATCTTCTCTGGGATCATTGGCTCGGGAACGGGCACCGGAATAGATGTGATCTGTGATTGGTGCATCTCAAGCGCGTCCTGGACGATGGATCGGATCTTCTCCAACTTCCTGTCCTTTCCACGAGATCGGTTACGGTAGTCAACGTCGGTCTCTGCTTCGTCATCTTCGTCGTCGGCATCGCTGTCCAGGCGTGCGCTAGTCGACATGCTACGGCGGCCGCGTCCCGGACGTTGCGACATCATTGCAAGTGCCTCTTGAATGCCTTGCAGGTTTTGCTCTAGCGGGCCAAGGCGGTCCTGCAGGAGACGGCCCATGAGGTCATCAACATGCTTGTCGAAAAAGCCGCTGCGTGTCTGGACCTTAGACTCGTCTTCAGTAAGAAGACCTTCGTCCCAATCGCTCATGGGTCCGGCGTCAGCATTGTTCATGTGGCGTACAGGCGAGTCGTATGGGAGCGCAGCCCGCTCATCGTCAAACGGATCCTGCACTGATGTTGCAGATCCCTGCATCGGGCGTCCCGGGAAGAATCCCCGACGGGGGCTGGGGCTGGGGGCGTCACTGCGCATCTTGAAGTTGGGTTGCAGGTCATTGCGCTCAAACACGTTTGGCGTTCTCTGGGGGGAAGATTGGTCCCAAGAGGCTTCGTCGCGCTCGACGCCAAAGTCCGAGCCCTCACCATCCATATGCTTCATGACAGCATCAATGTCGTTAAAGGAAGCATCACCAAGTTGGTCGAAATCAGCACTTTCGCTTTCAGGGTAGCCTTTGTGCCTGCCAGATTCCATAGCAGTCTTGAACGAGCCGTCGTCGCTAGGCCTGTACGTAGTTGCTGGGCTTCTGCTTGCGTATCTCGGTGGAGACACTTGAGACTTCTCGGGATCTTCAACCTGAGACGGCTTCGTAACGTGGAAGCCGAAGTCGTAGCCAGCACTGTTGAACTGCGGTCGGAACTCGAAGGGCTTGGCGTTGGCAGAAAGCGTGCTCTTGTGAGAGTGCTTGTTGCCCAGTGGCTCGGGCTCCTCGGTAGTCGGCGTAGGCACATCGCTCGCGTGAGGTGTATCGTCGTCTGCACCTAGATCGCTCTCTGGTGCAGGCGAGATAGGCTCCATGATGACCTCTTCCGTTGGCTGCGACAGAGGCTCGGGGCTCTTCGACTTGGCCTTGACCTGCTCACGTACGGGCGACAGGTTCTCCTTGTCTTCTGCGACGGCCTCCCTTTCGACTTGAGGCTCTTGCTTGCTAGCGTTGGGCTGTCTGACTTCTGCCAAAGGCTGCGATGCAAGCACGGGCTGGAGTGCAAACTTGGGGACATCGTCACCATCAGCGCGGTCACGGCGAGCTCGCTTTTCGCGGCCGTCGGCTTGCTTGGGTCGGCCAGACTCATCCTCGTGGTCCTCACGGCCTTCAGTCTCGGGAGTCTGCGAGCGCGTGTTGTCCGGACGGATGATAGGCACGGCCTTCGAGCGTGTGGCGGGCTTGATGATGTCGCTTTGAGATAGGTTGACATCTCCGAAGATCTTCGAGGAAAAGCTTGTGGGAGCAGGAGCCGGCTTGTTAGGGTTGAAGGTAGACACGCCAGGGTTGAACGCGGGCGCATCTGGCTTGAAGGCTGGCGGGCTGGAGAAGTTGAAGCCACCGGACGGGAATGGAGAGCTGTCTGCCGCAGGCTTGAACACAGGAGCTTCAGCCACAGGCTTGAAGGCTGGAGCATCAGGCTTGAACACGGGTGCATCCGGCTTAAAGGCAGGAGCCGACACGTTGAAGTTGGCCAATGCATCAATGCTGGGCTTGTTGTTGGCTGGGACAGCAGCAGGAGCAGCAGCTGTAGGTGGCTTAACTGCGGGTGCAAAGCTAAAGCCCGAGGTAAAGGATCCTGGCTGGAAAGACGCTGCAGGGTTGAACTTGAACTCCTTAGCTTCAACGTTGAGCTTCGAGATGGAGGAACGCGAAGCGTGCTTGCTGTGCATCGCCGATGCAGGCTTGCTGAATGCAAACTTGTTGTCCTTCCATGAGTTGCTGACCTGGGATGGTGCTTGGGAGTGGTGCGCAGAGCTCTGTGTAGGGTTGCGAACCTCTCCATCCTCCAAGCTGGGGTTTGTGTTCTCTGAGATGTTGGTCTTCGCACCGTCGCTGTCGGAGCGAGGGTTTTGCTGCGCCGGGAACGAGAAGGAGACAGGCTTCTGAGACTTGGTGAGCGAATGCGACTTGCTGTGCGGTTGAGGTTGGTGCAAGATCGTTCGCGAGTCCTCCCATGTAGGGTTAGCCACAGCATTGGAAGGCTTGTAGGATACGTTAGTCTCTGGCTCCGTACTGAAATCACCTCCTTCCGCAAACTGCTTGTCGATGGCTTCTTCCAAGTGATACTCTTCGTTCGCCGCCTCGCGTTCAAGGTTCTCACTAAGGTTATGGCGATGACTGCGAGGACGCGGTACAGCAATTTCCGGTGCAGGTTGAGTGGCATGCTTCATAGCCGGAACCTCATCCTCCTCGTCTTCATCTTCGGGTACTTCGGCCAGAGTGGAGGACGGGCGCAAGCCAAGGACTTGTTGCTGTTGCTGCTGAAGAAGCTGGTTCTGTAGCTGCTGCTGTTGCAGTTGCATCTGCAGCTGGAAGTCATCCCTCTGCGTCGGCGTAATGGGAAACTGCTGGCCGGGTCTCATGCCGAATGGAGAATGTGGCGAGATCATTCCGGAAAGATCAGGCCTGCTCAGAGCAAGAGCAGGAGAGCCACTGCGTCCATCTTGAGAGTTGAAGTATCCAGCAGGCGACCAAGTACCCGAAGGTGAGTAACCGTGCTGAGCAAAGTTTGCAGGCGACCCAAAAGTTGAATGGCGATGCATGTGCATGCTGGGACGCTGGTTTCCAAAAGCAGCCGGAGACGCGATCGATTGTCGAGACATGTGCCCTGGCGAGGGCCCGAATGGAAAGCCGGCGATGCTGCCTTGCCTGGCCATGCGAAGACTGCCAGCTGAGGAGGTCGGAATTGGTGGAGTAAATCCTTGCCCCGGATGTTGCTGTGATGACGCTGTTCGCGACATGGGAAGAGGGATATCCTCCTCGCCACCGATACTGACACCAAGTGCTGCCAGTTTAGCTTCAAGCAGAGAGTTCTCGTAGTCCTTCCACTCTGATTCCTTCGAGACGCGGACCTTGTACTGCTTGTTGGAGTTGGCGCGTTCTGCCTTGACATCCTCCTCAGCGGGCCAGATGGCACGGTTATGTGTCTCTAAGCCTCCAGTACTGAAGCCACGAGTGTCGTAGCCCTGCTGCTCGAGCTGTCGGAGCTTGTTGTTAACAGCTTCTGCAGTCATCGGCTTCGGAGGGAACCCTGGGTTGCCCCTGGGAATGTCTCGCGGTATCGAGATGATGCAGCCCTTGCCCTTGACAATGACCTTCTTTCGCATCCGAGGTTGCGCAGGTGCTGCACCTGGAGGAGCCAAGAACGACTTGCTTGGGGTGTCGGGAAGTGGCTTGTTCGACAACTCCTGGTTTACTTTGGAGGCGTCCTTGTTCGACTGCTTGCTGGGAGTTTCATCTGCCGGCTTAGCTGTTTTTGAAGGAGTCGGTACCGGCGTCTTCTCAGCCTGCGCACTGTGTCCGTTCGTGCTGGGACCTGATGCGGAGTTTTGCCTGGCCGTCACCAGCTCAGGATCCGCGTACTTTGAGGCCATCATCTTGCCGAGTGCTTCCTTCTGGTCCTTACTAAAGTGGCGCCAAAAGTCCTGCTGGTTCAGAGTCTTGTTGTTGTTCCTCTGCTTGTGTCCTCTTTTCGGCGGAGGCGCAAGTGGTATATCCGGTTCTCCACCTGATCCCTCTGTATCGCTGTTGTTACTCCGCCAGTCGTTTGTCTCGCGGTTCCAACGCTCTTCTAAGAATCGCTCAACCCACTCTTGCGAAGTCGGGTTCGTGTCGGACGCGCGGGGAGTAGTGCCGGACGCTCGCGGTTCTTTGGTGGGAGTCACTAAGTTTGGCAGTCGAGAGCGGATTAAATGTTCGAGCGTGAACTGGTTTGGCGAGGCGTTCCGTTCTAGACGCGGGATAAGATGCTCGAGGTTGAACTGGTTCGGCGACTCTTCCTGCAGATCTAGCCGGGATGGAAGCAGATGTCCGAGGCCGAATGTGAGTCCGGAGTTTTCCTCTTCAAAGTCGTCGCTGCCGAAGTTGGTCGAGACCTGACGCGACGGATTAAAGACGGGCGGCGGGTGTCTGTAGGGACTGCCCCAGCTGGCCGTGTAGTAAGAAGTGTCGGTTCGGTCGTGTCTCGCAGCGTTGGACGGGGTGCGCGGGTTGTTGCCCAGTATGGAGAAGGACGGGAGCGTAGGGAGCTCTGGGCTCGAGTTGGCTAGGGTGCGAGCCGGCGAGGGGGCCGTCCAGGTGGGAGAGACTGCTTCGCGCGCCTCGGGCGGAGTCGAAGCTTCACCAAAGTGCCCGGGAGCAAATGGAGGCGATGAGGGCGGCGGCTGCGAGGACGAGGTGGACCGTCGAGCGTGCATCCAAGGGTTTCCCGCTACAGCACAACTCGACGAGCTGCAACTCTTCTTTTTCCGTCTCGGATGCTGCGCGCGTCAAACAGGCGACAAATGTTCCGACGACGCTGCAGTCAGTGCTCGGGCAAAGAAACGCGCGTGGAGAGTTTCGCGCCGGGTCTGCAGTAGGATTACAAGGTAATATATCAAGGAAAGGCTGGGCTTGGTGGCTAAAAGAGCGACATGGGGTGGGATAGATGCACGATTCTGGAGACGACAGGACGAGCGAACATCCCGAGGCAGCAGCAACAGCGGATGAAGCAGGAAGAGAGGCAGTCGGAGGCGTGCCAGTGTCGTCGACAAAATGTGGACACGGACAGGAGAGCAGGCGAGGCTAATGTCAGCCATGCACGCTGCTAGCGCCCTCTGCCAGTTGGCGTCAGGGGCCTTTCCGCCGAGGCCACATGAAAGAGCTGCAGCAACGCCATGCATCAAATATCCGACCCTCCAACAACTCGTTCGCTGAAGATCATTGTCGCCTTTACTATTACGTCTCACATCTGAGATAATCTGCAGTCTTCTTACGCCTCCGCCTGGTGCTACGACGCGTCTCCGTCACTGCTAATAACACTACATTTCGACATGACATGGGTGCCTCATTGCCGGGACTAACCCTCGCAGCCAATCGTATAACGGCACGTCATGTCTGGATGCGTCATTGGCAGCTTCCAACGACTGGACGACAGATGCTGATACCCCGCCGGAGAAGCTGCCGGACAAATCGATACTCCAACCCTGATATCCCCCGGCTACCACACGCGTCGTATAAAACCATAGCACGTTCATACGCCTTCTCGCACGCCACGAGCATGGTGCAGCGACATTGAGAAAGGGGACCTGACTAGTGGTTAGACAACGGGAGCTAATGCTGCCCTGCAAGGATAGCGATGTCTTGACAGGCCTGTCGAGCACCCTTCTAGAAAATTCATTGTGCACCCATGTACAGCTAGATGAAGAGGAAAAAGCAAATTCCCCCATTTGAAGCGATTGTGTGCAAATGACTGGATGGCTGGAATAAGAAGCGTTGGAACCTTTTGTCGCGTTCAATGTTACGGGCTGCACTGGCACTGTCCGCCTTCGCCAGTAGTCCCGCCCACGAAAACGACTTGTACGGCGATGAACCTGAACCTGTCAGCAAGAGCCTCTATATATCTCCCAACGTTGCTGTGCCACACGTCAGCTAGGTAGTCAGCAATGCGAACAATCAGCCTGGCAAACCGGTGACACTCGTTTGCAGCCATACGCCCTCACAGTCAGACTTCTTGTAGCCTGGAGTCAGTGATGGAAATGTGTCATGTTAAAGCACAGCCCCGTGATAGATGGAACATGAGGAGTTCTAAGAAGAGAGAAGAGAGTGTGAGGGCCATGTAGCAGTTTAACGATTTTATTATCCCTTTCCATCAAAGTCCTTGTTTTGACAGCATCCAACCAAGAGTAACACTTCAAACAACCACATCTTCACATCAGTACATCAAACAAGATGATACTCAAACTAGCCTACATACTCACCATTCTATGCCACCCCAACTACGCCGAAATGCCAGAAAATCCATCGCCCGGAGATCTCGATATCCTTGTCCCTATCTCCGACCCCCTCCCAACAACGCCATTCCCCATGCGTAAGCAGCAAGAATCTTCCAACAAACCATCCTAAGGTCTAATCACATGCCAGCTCCACAAGACATCCACACCTGCCAGCGTAACAACGCCCAGAACAGACACCCCCAAAGCAAAGTCAACTAACATAAACCGCAGGACTATTTGGTCGACAACACCAAGAAGACGACCAGCCCACGCCGGAAGTATACCAGCGCCATCGTGTTCGTGTGAGACTACAAGGACCGCTGGAATGGCGGGCAGATATGGCGGGGCATTTTTATCGGCAGGTTTATGATGATTCTGGTATGTGTCTTTTCCATCTTGATGATATGCGGGTACAGCTAACGGGAGGTTTGTTAGCTCATGAATGGTATATACAGTGGTGGAGCTATGATCAGGGGCAAGCATATCGCGTTTTGACAGATGTTCATGGTTGGTTGCTTTCCTTCGCGCAAAGCGCTCCCCATCAGTGTATTGACATAGATGGTTAGGTCGTAATTACACTGCATGGATCTGATCCATCATCCGGTCCTGGTCTACTAGTCTGAGACCCAGCTCTGTCAACGCCCTCAACATACTCAATTTCAACATGAATCTACTTCCCCCCCTGATTAAAATTCATACTATACCCCCCACCCCCCTCATCCTTCGTAAACTGAAAATTCTCCGTACTCAACCCAAACGGCTTAAGTATCCCATTCCCCAACTGCTTCAACTTGCCCATCATATCCGCCATCTCCGTATTCTTCGCTTCATCCAACTCACTTGGTAGCTTCCTTAATGCGGCTTGTACGGCTTTCTGATCGAGGCTCGAGAGCTGGTGGGGCGGTTTGGAAAGGGCTTGGTAGTCTTCTAGGGAGCCTTGGAGCGAGGCCCAGCCGCCGACTTCATGTCGGGCTTTTGCGCGGCGGAGGAGGGCTTTTGTGCGGAGCTTGTGGACGTCGTTTATGGTGTGGTGCGTTCGGGTGAGGGCGGAGAGGTAGAGTTCGGTTGTGTCGTCGATTTCGGCGATTGCGCCGCCGCCTGTTGTTTCGCTCTCGCCATCTTTTCCGGAGTCTTTTTGTGATGGCGGATCTATTCGGTCTAGTGCTTCAAGTGCTTGGGTCGCGGATTCTACGGCTTCTTTCCATTCTGAGAGCTTGAGGTGGCAGGCTGCGATGTTGGAGCGGAGGACGGCGATGTCGTATTCGAGGTAGGAGGGGCATACTGCTAGGGCTTTTTCGTAGCCTTGTATCGCGCCGTTGTATTCGCCGGATGTGAAGGTTTTGTTCGCTGAAGCTTTCTCCGTGTTGGACTCTTCAAGTAGCTTTTTCTCCTCGTCTGGAGGGAAGATTTCTGGTGTTGAAGGCTCGATTGCAGATGCGTCTGCTTTCGTCGCTGTTTCTTCCTGTGATGCCATGGTGGCTTGATACCAAAGCAGAGCTGACGCGTAAAGTGTGTATAGGTTATGCGGGTGTGTTTGGAGAAAAGGTCGATCTGTTTTCGAAGTGACGTCTGCAGTCAAGGGTCCGACTAGCGTGCCTCGGCCACGTGGGGTAAACATTCACCTAACCACAACTTTCGACAAGCCTCAATTGGACCTGCATAGCACCTCGAAACAGCCCGATTTTCGATTATAAGCCCCCTAGATACGCCCAAGATGAGCTCTACGTAAGCAACGTCCTCGAATGTAACACTCACCCATACTAACCATCCTCAGTACAACCCCACCACCCCGCATCCGGGCAGCGCTCTTCGACATGGACGGTAAGCCAACCATACCTCCCCCCTCACCACCACTAAAAACCTTCCCAGGCCTCCTCATCGACTCCGAAGACCTCTACAGCATAGTAACCAACACGATCCTCGAACGCTACGGCCGCCCACCCCTCCCCTGGTCCGTAAAAGCACAACTGCAAGGACGCCCCGGGCCTCAAGCAGGCAAGATATTCCACGACTGGGCACAACTCCCCATTTCGCACGAGCAATTCCTGGTCGAGCAAAAAGAACTCCAGAAAGATATCTTCAGCACCACGAAGCCGTTGCCGGGGGTCATGGACTTGCTTGCTGGGCTGAAGCAGAGGGGCGTACATATGGCGCTTGCGACGAGTAGTAACAAGAATAACTTTGAGATCAAGAGTAAGCATTTGGGGGATTTGTTTGCACACTTCAAAAAGGAACATCAAGTCCTCGGCGACGACCCAAGAATACCTTCTGGCCGCGGGAAACCCGCGCCGGATATCTACCTCCTCGCTCTGTCCACACTGAACAAGTCCCTCGAAGCAGAAGGCCAGCCACCCATCCAACCAGAAGAATGTCTCGTCTTTGAAGACAGCGTGCCGGGCGTTGAGTCGGGAAGGAGAGCGGGTATGCAGGTGGTTTGGTGTCCGCATCCGGAGTTGCTGGTGGAGTACAAGGGGAGGGAGAAGGAGGTTCTTGCGGGGCTGACGGGCGAGCATAAGGAGGATGAGGAGAAGCAGTTGCAGAAGAGTGAGGTGGAGGTGGCGCAGGGGAAGAGGAAGGTTGGTATGCCGGGGGAGATTGACGATGGGTGGGGGAGGTTGCATAAGAGTTTGGAGGACTTCCCGTATGATAGTTATGGGATGGGTGGCAAGGCGTGAGGTATGGAGGTTGGCTTATTTACGCTTCTAAATGACGAGTATGGAGCAGTCAGTAAGCCGATGCGTGTACTGTACATACGAGAAAGAGTTTCAAATGTAAAGGAGTCTTGCATCAAATGACCCTACATGTTGCAATCTAGCCTCAGTCATGAAAACATGATTCGTATTCTTTTGTCATATACTCCATGATGTGATCATTAACCCGCACTGCGCACCAGCACGCTAGGATAGGACTCGGAAATACGCAAGCGACCTATAGATGCAACCTCTCTTCTCCATCTTTCAGTCAAAGGTATCAGACTCCAACCCCTCTTGCCTCGAAGAGATTGAGGCAGAAACGCCCGTCACCAGTCATGCGCGCCATGCCCACCCAATCAATCTCGTGCAGTCATACGCTTGTCGCAAGAAGATGGAGCAACTACGCCACCTCCTCAATCTTGGGCTTGTCGCCTGATGCGGCCGCCTCGGGGGTCTTGTCCTGGCTGGCCTTGTTCTCGTCGTCGTTCTCGAGTTCGGGCATGTCGTCGTCATCGTCGTCGCTGTCGTCTCCGCCCATACCGCCCATACCGGGCATGCCTCCCATTCCGCCGGCACCGCCCATACCCTGCATCATGCTGGCCATGTCCATGCCCTCCATTCCGGGCATACCGCCGCCGCCAGCGCCGAGCTTGCTGAAGTCGATGCCGCCGAAGCCACCGTCGCCACCGCCACCGCCGGCCATTGGGTTCATCTGGTTCATGGACTCGTCCTCGGGTGCCTCGTCTTGCTCGTCCTCGTCGACCCACTGTAATGAGTTAGCGTACTGCTCTTGGGTGTTCCGATATCGCTCGGCCTACCTTGTCGAAGTTGGTCTTCAGGAAGTGCATCTTCTTGGTGTCCTTGAGCAGACGGGGCCAGAACTCCTCCTTCATCTCCTTCTTGCGCAGTACCATTGTGACATCGCGACCGCTGTGGCTTATCTTGGACTCCTTGGGGTCGATCTCGGCGAAGAACTCGAGGTCGATGGCGTATGTGCACTTCTTGGATGTTGAGGTACCCTTGAAGCTGAGTGACTGCTCCTTAAGGTCTAGCTTGAGGTCTGACTCGGGTACATCGGCGGCGACGATGGTGAGGTATACGTAGTTCTTCTCCGGGTCGTCGGCGGACGAGCGTTGCGCCCAGGTGACTGTCGCGCGTTAGCATTTGTTGAGTATAGTGGTTGCAGGCTCTGAAGATGGTATATATCGGTCGCGAAAGGCGGTGCGAGGCGCACGTGGAAACGAGGGCTGGGAGCGGACGAGCAGCCATGTGGTGCGCTCCGATAACATCTCAGAGCTTGCATAGCGGGCAAGGCTGCAGCTTACCTTCGGGAGTGACAGTGGACATGTTGAGGGTGGTAGTCGTCTGTTGTTGTTTCCAATCGAGTTCGGAGGGTCGCTCAGGATGTGGGAGTGGTTTTACGGGGAGTGTGGTGTGTAGTTGTGGTGTAGTGTTTGTGTTGACGAAGCAGATTGAAGGTGGAAGAAATGCAGTATGTGGAGGGACTAGCGTGGAAAGCAATAGAAGCTCTATGGAAACTTGGAGTTGAGGGCCCCGGTTTTGGGCGATCAATTACGGAAAGCAACTCGCAGGAAGATGCAGCGGCAGATTCGATAGGTGTCTTAGATGCGCCTTGCTGTCTCTCCCAGTGCTGCGTCGAGGCAATGCTGGCTGGATGCTTGGGGCTAGTGGGTTGTTGCGACTGCCCCGCGAAAGAGCTCAACGTCACAATGGGCCCGAGCTCGATCCTGGAGCGGTTGCAAGGCACCCGAACAACGCCTCGGGACCCTTACACGTGCACTTCATTCCACCACAAATCACTGCGCCGTATTGTACCAACACACTCCCACCGCAACCACATTAGACAAGTAGACGAGACGCGCTATCTGAACACCTTCACCGACACCCGCGTTATCCGCGTCCACCTGCGCATACATCACCTCGATAAGGCATCGATCAATTCAATCGCGCAGAGCACACCACATTGAGCGCCCACCATGGAGACCATCAGAGGTCTCCTGTGGAAGCCCACACCCGAGGAACAAGTACCTACCCTCCCGCATCCCCTCCACTCCGCACCCTCCTCTAACCCACCCCCAGAAGCGCAAATGCAACGCCCTCGTCCGCCAAAACGTCCGCAAACTCGACCGCGACATCCAACAACTCAAAGCCACAGAACAAAAAACCAAAACCCTCATCCAGCAATCCTCCAAACGCGCCGCCCGCAACCCATCCATGGCCAAGCAAGCCAACCAAGACGTCCGCATCTTCGCCCGCGAGCTAATCCGCGTCCGCAAGCAAAACAATCGCCTCATGACGTCCAAAGCGCAGCTCAACAGCGTGCAGATGCAAGTCAACGAGGCGTTTTCGGTGCGGAAAATAGAAGGGAGTATCAAGGCGAGCACGGGTATCATGAAGGACGTGAATAGCCTGGTCAGGTTACCCGAGCTGACGGGCACGATGCGCGAACTTAGCTCTGAGCTTATGAAGGCGGGGATTATTGAGGAGATGCTGGATGATACGCTGGGCGAGAATGAGATGCTGGAGGGTGAGGCGGATGAGGCGGAGGAGGAGGTCGATAAGGTGTTGAGTGAGGTGCTGAAGGATCGGTTACCGCCGAGTAAGGCCAAGGAGGAGGAGTTGCCGGCTGCGCCGCAGGCGGAAGAGGAGGAGGAGGAGGATCAGGCGGAGATGTTGGCACAGATGCGGGGACGGTTGGAGGCGCTCAAGAGCTGAGTGGGAGGGGTTGTATATACAGGCATCTTTTGGGTTTTTAGACTAGACAGAGCGTGCGTGGTGCGCTGATATGGTGTTGAGGCATACTACAGGAGCAGTTGCATACCCCCCAAATCTGAAGTGCGGACACAACGGCACAGTCCATCTGTCGCAGCAAGCATCATCACCACATTTCTGTCAAGATTTACGTGGTAGCAACATCTCTTCGTTCAGAGCGCGCGAACGCGACTCACGACGCCATGTCAAACTACATGTCTCATAACGTGTTTGGTATCAATTCGTAATCAGTCGTCCTCCCACACACATGCATCCACCCACAACAAAGCTTTCCTCCAATCCATCATGACAACACTATTCATCTCTTCCAGTACGTAAACTCACAACAAAGGAGGCTAGCACCCCACATACACATCAATCAATCCCCCCTAATAATCTTGCCAACAAACTTCAACTCCCATTCCTTGGGATCCTCGCCTACAAAGCGCGCATTCGCCTTCTGATCCAGCATCTGGATTGTCACAGCAATACCGTCGTACCATTCCCTCACTTTATCAGCCGTGTCCTCGCTCCATACAGTGAGCACGCCGTCCGGACTGCGAGGCGTGGGTTTAGGAGGAACGCCACGCATCTTGAGAAGCATATTGAGGATGTCGCTGAACTTCTCGCCTTGCTGGGAGAGCAGCGAAGGGGACTTGTCGAGCGGCCATCTAGGATTACGGGGCGCTTGGTGGGGAGGAAGGTCTAGTTGAGGGCCTGGCGGTGATGACGTAGATTGCAGGGCTGTGGCTAGATCGCTGTCAGCGCTGGGTGGGTGCTTGAATGCGTCGTCGGCTTCTGGGGCGGGTAGATTGGTCGAGGGCATTTCCCAGGAGCGGAACAGCCAGCACATGCGCTCTACACAGGCGAGGAGGATGACGGCGACGAGGAAGGTTTCGAAGGGATTGGCTTGTTGACGCTGTAGAAGGCGTCGTTCCAGGTCGTTCATTACGATTCGTGCTAGGCATGCGGCACGCTTTTCCGTTGCGCCCATGAGCTGCGTGGTGATGAGGCTGTAGGAAGATTCGTGCTCGAGGGGCGTGATGGGCGTGCGGATGGCGTCCTCCATGTCTCCTGGTGCCAACGTAGATGGAGTGATGGTAGGCGCGAGCGAGGGATTTGAGAAGAGAACCCATTCAAAGTTCCGGGACGTGAGCACGCGCGTGAGATTCCAGAGTTCTAGGGCCTTTGATATTAGTCCATCTGCGCTTGACGATGCAACGCTCTTGGCGGTCTGTACAGTCATCCTCATGAAGTTCGAGTCTTCGGTATCGGCAAAGTGGCCACCCATCTTTTTGATATAGTGGTCTAGCTTCCCACTGACATCATCATCACTGTCTATGAGTTCGAGATCCGGAGTAGCTAGTCCAACGAAGATCGCAGGATCGATGTCCGAATTCTGCGTTGTTTGCGTCTGCTGACATTTCAGCGGCGTAAAAGTAGCAAAGATACCGGAATGAGGGAAGTGGGTTGCTTCTATGCGCCCCGGGGTCTGGTCGAGCCGGATCTGGCCCTTGGCTTGATTCGTTGCATGGAATGCTAACACACTATGAAGACCTGCAGAGTAGAGACCGAACTCCTCTGCAATCCTTGTCCTGATACATGGCTGCTTCCATAATCGCGCACTCTCGACGTTCTGGCAGGTGTTGCATGGGTTGTCGCCCGAACATGGCTTTTTGAGCATGCGACACCGAATGCACGCGCCTCGCTTGCGCACCTCCTGTACTTCTTTCCGTCTGGAGTCTGTGAAACGTCCCCTGACCTTGGGCTTGGCCGGCTTCTGGTTCATGCTGAAGTCGGTGGTGAAATGGGTCTGGTTGCCTGGGCTCATTGCAAGTGGTCGTTGATGGCTCATTCCCTTATTTAACTGGTCGTTCGCGTGCATCTGCTCCTTGCCATGGTCTTGTAGCATCGGGTCCAGTGAGTTGGGCTGTATGTTCGGCCAATGTCCTCGTCCTTGGGGATGGAAGAACTTGCCGTCTGACATACCCTGCATACCATGCGCGGAGAGATTCATGTCCGACTCCATAGGCATACCATTTGACAGCGGCATGAGGTCATTCGCTGCTGATGCTGCCATGACGAGAGACGGAACCATGTGCGACATCGATCCAGAGTTTGATAGAGGCATATGTCCCATGTGTGGTGAGGCAGTTGGAGAGTGATGCAACGACCCATTAAACTGGTACATAGAGGGCATTGCTGGCGCATGCGACATGTCCATCCCATGTGAGAGGCCACCCATATCAGAGCCATCGGGCCGGTCATCCTGTATCAGAAACTCTTCCAAAAGCCCTGCATGGCTCGCATTGTTGTTGTGGTTGTGGTTGCCATGGTTGTTGTGGGCCTGCGACGGCTGCTTCTCTGCCATGCGCTTCCCAGAGAGGTCCAGATGTTGTCGCGACACCTCCGCCAGCGTCTCAAGCGCAGACAGCTGCTTCGACGGCGCAAAAGGCAGGTTCATCTTCTGTCCATGCTGCATCTGGCTCGGTCCGGGTGCGTTGGTGGTGGCCGTCTGCGTCATATTGTCGGGGAGTGGTAGCTCGTGCATCTGCAGCAGCGCGCGCTGGCGGTCTTGAAGCGGTAAAGCGGGACATTTCTTGACGAGATGGTTCGTGAGACTGTCTATGCGACCTTTGGGAAACTGCCATGTGTAAGCTATTATTGCTCACTCTACACCGTCAACTTTTTTGCGGAGCGGGGTCACTCACCTTTTCGCCGCACGACTTGCACGTGTGCTGGTAGCGGTTGCTTGCATCTTCCAGCTTCGGTCCGCGCTCGAAGTACTCGAGAATCAACTGGTTGGGTCGACGACCCATGATGGGCCCAAAAGTTGCGTTCAATGGTGTGGTGGGTGACGAAAGATTACTGCCGGAAGTATTTGGCGGTCAGTAGCCGGCGGTCCAAGAAAGCTGAGGTCTGCTATGGTTGGTCGGTCCGTTAGCCCTCGTCTGACATCATAACCCATCTTTCATTTGAGCTTCATAAATATCACTACTGCGACAGCGCTATGACTAGATGGCTGAAATTGATCATTGGCAATCATTTTCACGCTCGAAAGATCATGGACGCGTTCCTGACTAGAGACGCGACTAACCAGGATGCAACGCGCCCTGCATGCGTACACATACGGAGCGAGTCAGGAGAGGTCGACGCATCCACCTGATCCAAGATCAGCTAGGCTTTTGTCATGACCGCATGATCAAAATGGCCATTTCCCTCCCTTGGTCTTTCTTTTTGGGTAACGAAATCATGACGTCCGCACTAGTCACGCCAAGTCAAGTAGACTGAAATATGGACTACGACATCGACACATCCGGATACATGTAAACAAATTCCTAATCCATATCTACGCCCACGGCCTCCCATCCACCCTATGCAAACAACTTTTTAAACCCATCAAAATGCCCACAACAAAATCCCCAGCCGCAAACCCAACCATCACACCCGACCCATCTCAGAACGGCTCCACGATCCGCAAAGCCTTTCTCCTCGAAGCCTTCGCCAATCTCTTCACCATCCCGCTAATAACAAACACGCGCTGGACGCTCTCCCTGCTCCTCAACAACCCCTCCCGCGATATCAATCCTACCTCGGTCCTCTTTGCTCGTCTGTGCGGCGGATTGATCGTAGGCGGTCTAACATCCGCTTTACTGGCCGGCGCGACCAACACGCGCAATGGAATCGAGAGCCGACGACCTACGTATATGCTCTTGGGGCTAGGAGAGGCGGCGTTGATTCCGATGATCGTGTTGGATCTGTTGGAGGGAGGGGGACCGGGTGCAGCGCTGAGCAAGAAGGTCGCTGCGGTCAGTGTGGCGTGTTTGGTGCCGCCGCTTTTGTGGAGGCTGTATGTGCTTTTTGTGAGGCCGGATTTGCTTGGTCGGTACACGGAGGGGAAGACGGGTGACGGTGGTGCGAGGAGGAGTGACGGATGTAAGTATTGTGTGCGGAATGGGCGAAAGTGTACCGCTGATCTGATCTAGATGGTACAATTAATACCCGAGAAGACTGAGACGGTGGAAGAAGCTGGGATAATCCATGAAAGTGGCATCTCATTCCTTGCAATGCTCTTTTGAAGTTCGGTGTCTTGTAGATTGCTTTCCGAATTATAGTACTTTTCCATGCCCTATGTGCAGGACAAATCTCCATAAACGCCTCGCTGAAATCATATGCAATGTGTCTCTCAGACCTTCAGATGGTATAGTGCTTAGTCTGCGAAGCCTCCCCACTCTGCCTCGGAATCTTCGTCATCCTCAGCCTCTTCTGTCATCTCCACTTCCTGCCCCCTCCACGCTCTTAACCTATCATCAGCCAAAACCTCCTTCGCGGCATTCCTCAGCGTCTTCAACTTGCCCTCCTTGGCCATCCTCTCAATAGGTAAAACTAACGTCTCCAATGTCTCCTTCTTGTCTTCCTTCTCCCACGCCTCTCCCTCAACCTTCTCCATCTCATCGACCCAAACATCCATGACATGGTATCTCACTCCATTGGGGATCCTCATGTTCTCGCACTCCAGCGGGGTCTCCTCCACAACGGCATTCCATTGTTCCACCAAGCTCTTCTTCCATTTCTTATTGCTGAGGAACGTGAAGGACGCGTTGACGTATTGGCGGATGAGGTAGAGGTACTTGTCTAGTCGGAGGGCTTCGATGCGGGTCCATTCGCGGGACATGGTGAGGAAGAAGGCACGGATGAAGGGGAGTACGACGGGGGTTCGGAGGGCTGAGACGAGGGAGGCGAGGTCGCGCGATAGGCCTTGCTGGAGGGCGGGTTTGTCTTGCATCCATAGGCCTAGAAGTTCATTGTTAGCCTGTGCAAGATGGTTTGCGAAGTGTCATGGGGAGGTGTTCTAAGCCAAGGCACAAGGAGCGCGTACAATAGAAGAGCCCTTTCCATAGCTTCAGCAGGTCTAGTTCTGATATCTCTGATTGCGCGCCGAGGTACGTCTTGAGTGAATCGAGTGCATTGTCGCGAACTTTCTTGTCTGTCGCAAACGTTAGACTTCCGATTGAGTGTCTCTTCAAAGTAGTGATTTCGTACCGCTAGAGGCAAGATTCCTTATGAACGGGTTGTTTTGCGCGTCTGATGCCATGATGTGCTGTGATGTGTCGTGCTATGTCGCGATGATGTCTTTGCTCTGAGGCCTGACATGCGGGCCGAACTTTTTTTGGAGGGCTCATGGATGCCGCTAAGATAGCGATAAGGCACCATGGCCGCGCCACATGCAAATTAGCGCACCTTGGAACACTTGAGAGAACACGCGCAGTTCAGGCACGACAATTCATTGTCCTGCGCCTGATGCTAGAATAATGCCTGAAGAATTTCTTTATGTTAACTTCGGGATTGTGTTCTGGAGCGCGTTACGGCTAGAGACACTGCTTAAGACACCTGTTCTAGGATTCTACCGACTTGGACGCGTTGCAGATGATGCGGCGTCTAAACGCCTTCTTTGTACGAACCTTTCGTAAGGCTTTTAAAACAATTAGAAGGTATTGTAGAGCTAGACGTTTACTACTTAGGTAGTAAAGTGCTAGCTAGCTAGATACCTAGGTAGAAAGCTCTAAAGTTAGCTAGTACAAAGTAGGTAAGACGTGCTAGCTATATCGTCTGTGTATATGCTTACTAAGCATTACCTGCTGTCAATTACAGTCACGCACTAATTCTAGCAGCTAGGTGCCTAACTTCACTTTCCTAACAGCGAAATATCTAACGTAAACTATCTACGTTAGTAAGCTCTTCTACGTAACATTATTGCTAGAATCTAAGATTCTAAGGTCTCTAGCTATCTCGGACTCCGCTGTCTTCTAGGTATGTTTGTCTAACGCTCGCAGTCTACCCAGATACCTCGTAACGCGACACATACTTTATACACGGCTCTATTTCATTACAAAAGATCTCAAACATACCGGGCAAGCCGAGAGAGAAGGCTAACGCGATGCAGCCGCAGAGGGATGCCATCTATGGTCGTAATCCCGGCCAACGGACACGAGAGGCGCCGTGTCCTAGTAGACCGCGTAAATACATTCCAAATCTCAGTCGCACGCGTTTTAATACTAAAACTATCTTTAGGTGCACTCTATCGTGTCAAATCGCGTTCAAAATGCCGTTAGTACGCCTTCACCCTATGTGGTCCGTGCGCGATGCTGATATCAGGGTCTAGGACGAGCAGTACCTAGTACGCTGGACATCAGACACGTCAACCACGAAACCTCCGCTCAGCTGGCACTCAATTAAGGATTTAGTGCGATGCCTAGAGCAGATTCAGGACTACCTCGAGGTGAGGGAGAAGTAAGCGGCATCTTAGTACTAGCTTTCGGCATGTTACTAACCTATCCAGGAACCTACCGCTACCTTCAGACATAAAACCTTCGAGGAAAAGAAAGAGTCCCGATGGGGGTTCATCGTACGACCGCCGCTCTTCACCCTTTGATCGACGACTGCAAGAGGGTCGTACGCCGTCAGCCTCTCGATCTTCATCCGTGTCGTCTGCAGCAACAGTCACGTCTCCAGCCAGTGACATTTACAACGGCGTTTTGGATGCTGATCAATATGGTCATGTCTTTTGTAGACAAGTAAGTCTTCATAGCGAGCTTCCTCTCACCTGCTTCACTGACATGCGACAGGCCTCGGGTCCAGACATACCCGAACTTGATATTCGTACCGTACCCACGCCAGAGATGAACCGCATTGCGCATCGTTCGAGTGTCGACAAAGCACTCATGTACATCCGCAATGAATATGTCCGGAGACTGGCGAAGGTACCAGGCAAACCCATTCACTTGTTCAATGTGGTAGATAAAGCAACTCCCTCACTGCGCTTCAGGTACATATCTGAGTACGTTCTGGATGAGCAACAAGGCGTCTACCGCGCTTCAACAGAGACGCAGCAAGGCTGCCAACAGTGTTCACCCCACATGGGTCGTGACATCGGATGCGAGTACACAAAGAGGTGTGACTGTCTAGAGTACGCAGCAGTCGATGAAAGCCGCCTTGATGAAGACGGCAAGCGAGAATACCAACTTGCTCTCGAGAATGGAGATTCAACAATGGGCTTCCCCAAGAAGTTTCCTTACTTCGCCGAAGGGACAAAACGAGAGAAGACCGGCTGTCTCGTTCCGTTCTATCTCAACTCCCGTCGTCCAATCTACGAGTGTAACGACCGTTGTAAATGCGGCCCCAAGTGTCGCAACAAGAACGTTCAGTTCGGACGACAAGTAGAAGTTGAGATCTTCCGAGCGAATGACGGACGCGGCTGGGGTCTCCGCTGCAAACAAGATCTGCACGAAGGCCAGTTCATCGACACTTACCGCGGCGAAGTCATAACAGATGCCGAAGCCACGCGCCGCGAAACCTCGTCTTCAAAAGCAAAGGCATCCTATCTCTATTCGCTCGACAAATTCGCTGAGTCAGAAGGCCTTAAGGAAGAAGATCTCTACGTTGTGGACGGCGAGTTCATGGGCGGCCCAACAAAGTTCATCAACCACTCGTGCGACCCGAACTGTCGGCAGTACACTGTCTCGTACAACAAGCACGACCCGAGAGTCTATGACATTGCGTTCTTTGCACGAAGGTTTATTCCCAAGGGCGAGGAACTGACGTTTGACTACCTTGATAAGGAAGAGGGGGAGGAGATGGATGAGCCGGGTGAGGGGGCGCTTCCTTGTCTTTGCGGGGCGAAGAATTGCCGCAAGTGGCTGTGGACGTGAGGATCGTGCCATACAAGCGCGCGTGACATGTGGGAAAGTTTAGGTCGGCGTTCCAGAGAGGAGTGGATGGCTGTCAGACTGGTGAGGGGATTGTCTTCATGTGACGACTGCATTGCTCTGCATCAGCGATGAGCGTTCTGGCGTCTGCATTCTCATTTTGTCAAGTATGATACAATTCCATATCGGTTTATCCTTTCAGAAGCCTTCTTTCGTGTCCAACGTTGTCTATGTCCATGCTGATGGGTAGGCGCAATCAATCGCGTACGCTTTTCGTCGTTCGTTTATCAGTGTCGTCCTGACTGAACCGACAGTTGCATCACTGACTTGCTTCCTGAACTACACCCATCACACCGGCACACAGCTACGTTAATCATAATTGCCTAGAACACAACATAGGTGTAGGGAAAAGTGGGTGCGGGCCGGTAAGTTGCCCGGTAGCACAGTTAGCGCTCGGACCACCACCCATGCTCTCACCGAGAACCATTCAGTCCCGAGGTCTCTTGACCCCCAACTGCAATTTTCCGCCCCATCTGCTTTTCTTCGTAATGAAGCCTAACCTGCCTAACGAGGTAGACCGCGAGGATACGCCTGATCCGCCGGTGGTGAATTACCTTGACCGACTCCGAGATGACTTGTTGGAACGACTCCGTTGGGACGTTTTCGGCTCGTTGAACGACATCCAAGTCAAAGATCCTAGAAATGCTCTCACGCCCTTCATGGGCGCCAGCATCGCCTCAGAGTCCCTGGCAAGTCCCCCGTTCACCAAAATCTTGGTCTACATCGACGTCTGCGAGGAGAAACGCAACATGGACGAGCAAGAGGAGGAAGACCGATACGCTGCCCCAGAGCCGCTGATCATCGACAAGGAGGATGGCTCTACTATATCCTTACATGATTTCGTCTCGCAAGTCCATTCATACCTCAATGTCAATAAGGAAGAGATTATGCAATGCGAAGACGAACTGTACATGAACCCGGTGGACTTGGGCGACGGTGTCAAAGCGGTGGAAGTCGTCCCTGATGATGATGATGACAGAGACTGGGCAGATGGATCTAGAGAGGACCCGGAGTTCAGTCATTTCCTTCGAAGCGGCAACATCCCAGAAGGAAGTCGAGTCTTTTTCGATAGGGCTATGATCAACCAAATCGACCAGAACGAATACAGTATTCACGTGGTTCTTTTCGTTGAAGGCGATAATGGGGAAACGCTAGATTCGTTTTGGGAAAGGAAAAACAGGCCGTAGCAGCTTACCAAGACCAAGCAGTGTTAGTGCCAACAGCGACCGTTCCCTTTCCTGCCTAAGTCGATGCCCTGAATCGTGGCATCTCTATAGAGAGACTTTGAACAACTCTAGCATCAAGTCTCCGAAAAAGTACTAATGAACCCCGCAATAGTCTACCATACGTAACAAATTCCTCGAGATTTAACCTCATGCCAGGCCGAGGGGGAATATAGTCTTACTTCAGCGGGTCAGGAACCAAAGTCTCGACTGAACTTAATGTACGCGGTCTTCGCTTTTGGCCATGCTACCCCAGTGACCCCGCTGCGAAAGTGCGCTTACGTAGCGAAGTGGCAATATTGGGCTCACATTCCAACGACATAGACCCTCGAGCCGTGATGAACGAGGATGATAGCGGCCAGCAATCTCTCCCCAATATGTAAGTCGTGATAGCAAGCTCCGTAGGCCAAGTTGCGGCCACTAAGACATGACATCCGGAGAAGGAACAGTCGAGTTTATTACTTGCGCTGTAAGATACCCAAAGGCTTAGCACGTCCATCTGAAACATGACCCTTATGATGATCGTGATCTTCACGCGACCGGCCCCGCGGCACCTGACAGTACGGTTCTGGTACACGGCTACGTACCCGATGATGCACTTGCTGATAAGTGGATTATAGTTTCGTAAGTATACACATAGTAGTAATTCAGGAGCGCTACGATTGGGTGAGGCGATCATATTGTGACTATTGTGCAGTTTTCACACATAGCGCCGTGATCACCCGTCTTTGCGCTGACACGTAGGTATCGTGATATATGGTACGGGAAAAAAGTAAAACGATGTCTACACCGTGTAAGCCTCGATATACGTCAGTTGAGCATGTACTTCCCTATTAAATCCGTAAGCTGTACCCGGTCAGGGTCCCTCTACATACCACAAGTCTACTTTCAAGATTGCGCAACCAAAGCACTTCCTTAACAGTGACTCCGGTCTCACTGTGCCACCATAATCTCGCTGCGACACCGACATGCAAATGTTTGCAACCATTCTAGAAAAGCTCCGGCTTATTCCCAACACAACGAACGAGGGAAAGACACAAGACGAAGAAGGCATACCATACGTCCAACTCAACGACGAATACGACACAACCCTCCGGTTATCATGGACAAACGATCCAAAGAAACTGTACTTGTCTGCGTGTTTCGACCCGAAGCGGGAGGCGAATGTTGCAAAAGACTACAACATTGAAGGTCTTTGTCCAGTGGTCAAGGAAACCAAAGGCGACGAATTCATACTACGGGACAACGACGGCGGGTATTATCTCTGGGACGCATGGGTGGGTGAGTTGATGAAGTTCCGGGATTGGTGGATCGAAGGCTTCACGACAAAAGAAGAGCTAGTGGAGAATCTCGTGTGCAACATGACAGAAGCGCAAGCGGACGTAGAATTCATCGAGCGGAAGCGTAGAGACAGTGTGGTAGACTAGTCTTACCCTGCATCGTGTAGTCGACTTGAAGATCGGAATCGGGATGCATGCGAGGCAGGGCGAGGTTGGGAGAAAGATGTAGTTTAAACTTTAAGCGACGTCGTCGGGAGCCAATGAAGAATGAGGACCCTGACCCACCATTTTTCGTGCCCCATTTTGCTGGTCCGTGACTCCGACGCAAAGGGACTACCACTGATAAAAGCGTCGACGCGGTGATCGTCGCCTGCCATGCCGATACCTGACTGAGACGCGTATTACACGGAAGGGTTCTGCTAGCCTGGAATCTCTTTAATCAAACAACAACATGCCTCAGTATCTCGTCCGGCTTGCGCAAGCGCATGAGAGTTTTCGGAAAGTCGAACTGCAAGCGCTAGCCGATATTGCTGGAGTACCTTTACAGTTTGTCAAGTATGAAGAAGATGTAAGTAGCTTTTCTTTCACCCAGCGGTCTTACTGTCTCAACTTCATCAGTCGCGTCTCTCGCAGTGTTGTTTTGGTTCAGATCCTGAAAAAGCAATCCCCAGTGTCGCGTCACGCCTTACAAAAGCATACATTTCTGACGATCAAAGTCGCCCTACTGCATTGTCGATCTGCCGTCAGAGGCTGCGGCACGAAAAGCCATCGCACGGAGCATCCTCGCACAGGGCATCTACGAGCTATGGGGCCAGGGATCAACATACGACGCCCTTCACGACTCCGTCCGCAGTCTGACCACATCCTGGTGGCCGCAGTACATTACGGCATCTTTCCGCTTTACCATAGAAGGCTATCGTGGAAGCAGATCAAACGATGAGCAGCGCGATATCATCGACAGTTTCTCCTACATGGCCTTCAAGGGGCCACCGCGGATGCGAAACCCAGATGTCGCATTCCGTGTCTTTGAAGACTACGATCTTAATGTTAAGAAGCCGAAGTACATTTACTTTGGTCGCTTCATCGCCGATTCATGTCGGAACGAAGCCAAGAAGACCTTTGATCTCAAGAAGAGACATTACATCAGCACTACATCGATGGACGCCGAGCTTACACTGCTGACGGCTAACATCGCACACGTGGCACCGGGGAAGTTGTTTTACGACCCTTTCATGGGCACGGGCGGCTTCCCGATTGCATGCGCTCACTTCGGAGCAGTGGTGTTTGGGAGTGACATTGACGGTCGCACTATCCGCGGCCTAGGAGGCAGCGCAAGAAGGGGACAGACGGGGAAGTACGACGTCGTCGGCAACTTCAAACAGTACGACTTAGAGTCCAGCTACCTAGGCGCCTTCGTCTCCGATCTCACCAACACCCCACTGAGAATACCGCCACCCAGCAAAGACCGCACGACAGGCTATCTCGACGGCATCGTATGCGACCCACCCTACGGCATCCGCGAAGGCCTCAAAGTGCTAGGATCCCGGCAAGCGCTGCTAGACGTAGAACGCCAATCGCACCAAGACCAGTTCAAAGAACCCGGGTACATACCCCCGAAGCGGCCCTACTCCTTCACCGCACTGCTCGATGACATACTAGCCTTTGCAGTCGCAACACTAGTCCCCGACGGTCGAATCAGCATGTGGATGCCCACGGCGAATGACGAGGACATTGAGCTCATCATCCCGAGCCATCCTTGTCTCGAACTGACGTCGGTTTGCGTCCAGGCGTTTAACAAGTGGTCACGTAGACTGCTGACGTATCGGCGGCGCAGGGAGGAGGAGGTGCCTGAGGGGGCGGCGGAGGCGGTGCGCAGAGAGTATGAGAAGGGGACTAGGGCTAGTGAGTTGAATGATTTTAGGAGGAAGTATTTTCAGGGGTTCAAGGAGTTTGAGAGTATGAAGAAGGAGTTTATTAGAATGAAGGTGGATGCTAAGGCTGGGGAGGAGATGGCTAGCGTGGGAGAGACGCCTGATGCTGGAGCGACGCCCAGTGTTGCGAAGGATGATGATACCAAAACGTAGCTTATGTGTGCTTCAATACATATTCAAGAGCTAGGATGAGCTATTCTGCCCCGGCATCCCTAGTCGATACCCATCATTAATGAGTGATCACTTCCCCTCCCCAGGATCTACCTTCGCCCTCCACCTCCCATCCTCCCCCTTCTCCAGCACAACCCTCTTCTCCGCCGCCATCAACGCAAGACTCCCCTTATTCTTCTCAAACCACACTTGCCCCTCCCTTGCTCTCGATATACACAGCACATCTGTCTGTGCAACCACCGTACCTCCGGCAGCAAGAGCCAGTGCACCAGCTGCGAGAACTGGGCGCATGCTGGACTTTGTGATGTTGTTGTGGACGTGGGTTTGGAGACGAAGACGGTTGATGATGGGCGTGCCCGGTGGGGAGGGGAAGGGAGGCGGCGGGGCTGGAGTTGATGGAGGAGGGGGGTTTGGACGTTTGAGTGGAGTACGGAGGAGTGGATCAGATAGCCAGAAGCGGTGTGTGATCCTGGGCATACAGCTTGACATGGACTTTGGAAGATGGGATAGAAGTGACATATTTCCGACTGTCTGGATGGAATGATTTCAGTAGGAAAGGATGAAGGTTAACCTGTGTTGGTGTGAGGTTGAGTTGGTATGTTGTTTGTCTCTAGGTTTGACAGGCTGGGAAGATAACGAACAATGGAAGACGGAAGTGTATGGGCGCTGTGTGAAATTATGCGTGCTGCTGTTGGTGCTACTGCTGGTGCTGCTGCTGACGATGATCCTGTCTGCTGTTGCTGTTGCTTCACCAGTAATTGCCATAGTGTTACTTTCACTGAGAAACATGAAGCAGAGTTCGATCACGAAGACTTGCATGCTCTTGCATGATCCCTCAACCATCGCCATTGTCTTTGGCTCTTCTGTGGCTGTCATCTGTGATTAGCATTCGATCTCCTTCTCTTCCGCCACCACATCCTTCTTCTCGGCCGGAGTATCTCAGACCATCTCCGTCGCCAATTTCTATCTCTTCTGTCAAGATTCCAGATTCCGCGGTAGTTTGTAGTAGATCCAGCAGCCATAAATCGTTCTTTTGTACAAACAATATGATACAATACCACTCTTCAACTCTACACGATGACGACAGAACCCTACTTCCCACCCCCCGTCAAACTCTCCCTAACCTCCCTAACCCCCTCCTTAACAACCGCACCAACATCCACCGTCTTCCCATCCACGCCCGCCCTCTCCTGAACCCCCTGCTCCGCATTGCCCCCCTCTCTATCCACAAACCGCGGCCTATCCTTCCACCCATTCGCATGCATATACCCCGCCGTCACAAATCCCACAAACATGCCACCATAATGACTAGCATGGTCCGCAGTCGACGTACCCTTCTTGAATGATTGGAAAATCTCCAGCACGATGAAAGCACCCAACAGCATCTTAGGCCAAAACGCCACCTCCTGGTCTTTCACAAAGGGGATCTTGATCTTCTCTTGATCGGTGAGGAGGCAGTAGAGAACGGAGATACCCCATATAGCCGCTGAAGCACCGACGGAATGGGCTGTGATATTTCCGCGGCCGAGATTAGCCCAGTAGAGGGAGAACAAAGTACCCACGGCACCAGCAGAGATGTATGTGCCCATGAAAGTGCCGCGGCCAACGAGGTCGCAGCATGCAGGGCCTACGAGACACAGCATCATCATGTTGGCGAGGAGATGCTCGTACTGGACGTGGCTGAAGACGTTGAGGACGCTTTGGACGGCGCGCGGGTAGCCGGGGACGTGCATGAAGTAGCGGGTTAGGATGGGCCAGAGGGGCATCACTCGCCATGCTACTGCTATACCGACGTTTATGGCCAGCAGCGCGCCGATTGTGGCGGTTGTGGGGCTGAGGTCGGGGAGAAGGCGGTAGGAGGGCGAGGGAGGCAGGTAGTAGTGGGCGAAACCGTAGCAGATTAGGACTATGAGGAAGACGAAGGCGGACATGGGGTAGAGACGTTGCGCCTGCGATGGTGTTAGTGATGGTGTCAATTGGAGAATAAGAGGGGAGATGGTGCTTACAAGCGTTGTTTGTGCGAGTAACTCTTCTTCTGTCTTCGCATCCGTTGTTTGAGCAGCTTTGCTGTATTTCTCCATTTCCTCTTTCCGTCGACTGACTTGTTCGCGGCCGAAGACGTCGACATAGGCTGTTTGACCGGGTTTCATGAGCTGCGTGCCAGTTGGTGTACGCACGTACTCTCCAGTCGCAAGTTTCTCTTCCATCTCCCTCTCCTGTTGCTCCTTCTCTTCTGCTTTCCGTGTAATCTCCTCTAATCGTTGTCTCCTCTTCTCCTCAATGTTGAGCTCAAACTGACTCTTGCCTGCATGCAGTATGCCAATCTTCCGATTGTCCTCTTCCTGTTGTATCCTCTCTGCCTCTTCTTTCTCCATTTGTTCTCGGAAAGCGCGAGCGGGATCCTTGTATTTGGACTCGGTTTCTGGGTCGGCCAGCCATAGCTCGTAGGCAATGCGGTTTGCCTCCTTCTCTGCCCATTCCTCCGCCGCACGCGCCTCATCTATTGGGTATTTCTCTCGCAACCACTCCAGGCCTTTCAATGCCGTATCCCTGCTCACGTGTGTGTATTGTTTCCCCAGATTGTCAACGCCATAGTCGGCGAGCGAACCCGCTGTCCTTCGGTGGTGTAATATCCGCAGAACATTATTACCATCGTGACCCGATAGCTTCCGCCCAAATATCCGATGTATCGTTGGTTCACTGACTGGTCCTTCGGGTAGAGGACCTATCCTGACTGTGCGCTTGCGTGATTGGGGGATGCTCGGGTTCTGCGGGGTGTCTATAACTCTTGCTCGATAGCGGGGCGTGGAGACGAAGGCACGACATTGCGGTCGCGAGGATCGATGTCGCTGTATGAGAGCTAATAAAGGCGACCTCAGGGTTGGCTCTGATAACGGTTGTGCAGTACAGAGTCGCCGCGCGAGCGATGCGCATGTTGGTCGGAGGAGGGACATTGTTAGATGCGCCGGTCCACAACAATTGTCGCACTCAGGATTGGCGCTGAAGAGCGGCTATTGTCGAATTGTCTTGTTGACAGCCGTAGTTCCTGAGGCCGAGCAATGCATGGTACGCACGTCGTGGGCTTTGGTATGCCAAATGCATGATGCGCATCGCCAAAATGTTCCGTCGGCATCTCGGAGATGCACAGACGCTCCCCGTTCATCACTTGCACATGGCACTCACGAGCCAACAGGTGGGGTATCAGTGTGAACAAGATCTTGGATATCAAGTGTACAAGTTTGTGACATTATATCAAATCCCTCTTGCATCAACTCTCCCCCATCGCTTTCATCTTCGCCAACACTCCCATGTTCATACCCACGATCAGCTTGACCAACTCCCAATCCCCATTCTCTCCAACATTATCCATCACAACAACACCCGTACTTCCATCACCGCTTTTCGCCCTCCTCACTACACCCTCGGCGCTCTCATCTGCGACCTCAGGGTGGCGAGGCGTCGTGTTTGGAGCCTCCAAATGATGCCCCTCACAAAGCCACTCCTCCATGCCCCTGTTGACAATTTTGGCGATAGCTCCAGGCCAGCAGGATTTCTTCCAGAAATTACTACCAGAGAGAAAGTTCAGGTACAGCGGACCTGGCGGTACTGGGTTCGTGACATCGGTTGTTATGCCAGGGATGGGATGAACCGCAGCAGCGGAACGCACGAGATGGTCGTTGCAATGCTGTATCTTCGTTGGTATGATATCCGGTATTAGAACCTCGCAGAAGTCTTGGAGACAAAATGTCGGCGCGGAAGAGTGCGATGGGAAGACGGCGTGGGTTGCGTTGTGTGGCCAAGCTGTTGCGTCTAGTCCGCCATTCTTGCAATCTGAACTCGAAGATGAAGCCACAGTCCGGGCTACATTGTACCGCCGTACCAGAACCAGCTTACTCCTTACAGCTCCCAAGTACGGTATCGCGTTCTCCGTGTACCAATGGCGCGCATTGGGGGTGATGTAGTGCTCCTCTAGGATGCGGGCAAGATGCTCGTCCCTCGCGCTTCCCACACCTTCTCGCTTCAAACTCACCAATACTGTCTCGCTGGGGTTGGCTAAGAGAAAGTCGTAGCATATCTTTAGGACAGGCTCAAGGTACTTCGGTCCTGTCAGACTCACAGGGAATGCGCCGTGGACTAGGTAAAGGTCTTTCTTTGATGCATCCGTCGCGTGTGTTGGCTGTACACGTATGTCCAAGAACCTAATTCCATTCTCTAGCTGTGCCTTGACATCGTGAACCTGGCATCGAACAGATGGGAGGGCTCGATAGTGCGTATGTGCGTTGTGTGATCCGGGGATGCTTATAGCTGATAGAGGTAGATCATCTGGTAATGAGCCCATCCATGAAGAGTAGTTTGGAAGGTGGTTGACATGGATCGAGAGATGGGGAACTGGTTTCGATGGGTGAAAGAGGGCTTTGTAGGTTGTTGAAGAATCTGCGGACAGGGGGGTGAACGACTGCGTTGACTTTTGAGTATATGACGGGTGCGTATCAATGCGATGGCGTTCACCATTGGATGTCTGGATGGTGAGACGGAGGGTTGGATTCGATAGTGAAGATGCGGTGGATTGCTTCGAGTTTGCGAATGTTAAAGTATACGACTCGAACGGCTGCAGGACAGTTTCAAGATCTTGATCGTTGAAGCTTTGTGCATGGCTGCTGAGTTCAGGTGAAGTGGGTGCCACGGATGGAGTACTTTGAGCACCGAGGAAGTACCCGCTTGCTTTGGACTGGAGCGTATTTGGGTCCTCAAATCGCTCAAGACGTTGGATCGAGAGAGTGGTAGGCGTCAAATTTCGTACGGTTAGTGGTGAAGCCATGACCGATATTTCCAGCTCTTTGTTACTGCAATGTCCTGCAAGGGTAGGATTTGAGATCTCTCAAGACACGTCAGCGCGTAGCGATGTTGACAAGCTTGAGGTGCCAACCGAAGCTATTCCAATTGAATGAGTTTGTTGCAGGACTGGTGATTGCAGACGATGCCGTCTCGAACAAAGGGTAAATCTTTGTCTCGCCAGGGTGTAGATGCTTGAACAATGAAAGGTTGAGAAATGGTCGTCAGCCAACGTGCACAGGCCGAAGCAAGCGCCAAGGCGCCAGTCTTAAGAAGGCGCGCAAGGGAGGCGCAATTCTAGGGTACAGAGGTTTGTTTGCAGGTACAAGGGAGAAAGGTGCAGCTCTACACTAATAGTTCGTTCAAGTTCCAATTATTGCAAACATCAATAGATTGTCTCAACACTAGGTAATAGTAAATATCTCGCATTTGTCACGAATATCAACAGAGGCCTAAGCCTTCAACTATCGCCGGAACCACTACACTGCGTCGAAAAAAGACGCCAAAGCGTCCGATCTTCCTCTACCAGGGGTTCATCTGGGTATCATGCAGCCAAAAGGTAAGATATGCATGTCCAACAATGAGAAAAGTACTGGTACAACTGACACCTCAACTGTACATTTGTAAAACCGCAAACGCCTCTCATGCAATGCACCGCGCACACAGATACGGCGTCTGTCTGGAAAAGAAAGCCCGCCAACGCCGAGAAATGCAGTTCGCTAGCAGAGAAGGTGATTCATGTTTTTGGGTACCGGGCCAGTCGGGCTCTCGATGATGTGCCGCTGTGCGCTGCCAGATGATGAAGGACGAGAATCACTCGTGGTCGACGTCGCATGCGCGTATGCCATCTCCTCCTGAATTTGAGCACTGGGTGTACGGTCCTTTGTAGGTGTGAAGCTTTCTATTGGTGGTCGCTTCGGTGAGTGGTTGTTGCGGCTATCTGCACTCGAAACAGGCTGGAACACAAAGTCTGACTTTATCTTGGTCAGTCTTGCTGGCTTCCTGGGGGTCGATGGGGTCCGTCGCTTCTCAATGTGAATCGTGTCGCTGGCATTCTCCTTTGGATTGAGCCGAGTCTGCTCGTTGAACTTTGACTCGATAATGGTAAGGGCCGGATCAGATGCTTTGGCCAGAGGCTTGCCTGTGGCTTTGGCGCCGCCCTTGGTAGCCTTGAAGACGTTGTTGATAGCGGGAGCCTCTTTCTTCGGCTCCTTCTTGCCCGCCTTGCTCTTGCTTGTTGCTGTTGCCTTCTTTGGTTGTGCTTTCGGCTTCTTTGCGGGTGCTTTGGTTGCGGGCTTGCCGAACAGATCCATCTGCCCGTCTGCCTTGGCGTCTGCCTTCCTCTTCGTGCCTTTCTTAGACGGTGTGTCTGGTTCCGCTTTGTTAAAAGATAGTGGCAGTATGCGAGGGCTTTGTCCAGGTGTGAGCTGGCCTGCATTGCGTAGAACACCAGGTTTTCGAGGAGTTCCGATGACGACCTCTGCTCTTTGCTTCTCCCTGATTTTGTTGAGATCCTCTTCTGTGACTGTCTTATAGTCCATGGGGTCGTCCCATCGTCGCATGTTGGCATGGCGCGCGACCTCATCGCAAGGACCTTTGACTACTAGGTCCCACTTGTCCTCGAGATCTTTACCCATCGGCTCCGGGTCGTTGTTCAGCCAGACCGTGACTCCATCCTTCCGGTCGCGAACGATGTTGCACATCTCGCGGGCGATGCGCCGCACACCGGGGACCTTCAACGTGGTGCCAGCCACGATAACAGCGTCTGGCCTCATGCGCATGTCATAGGATGCACAAGAACCGATCGACTCATCATCAGGATTATGTTCGTTGTAGAGGACCATACGAGGACGCAGGCGGCCAATGCCGTGGCTGCGCTTGTCTGCGACTTGGCGGATCTCGTCGTTCTCCACACAGCTTGGGCAGGGTGGTGGGCTAGGCCCGTTGAACTGCTCGGCGTCGAAAGGCTCCACCTTCTGACACTTGGAGCACACCATGTAGTCCAGACCACCATGTACTTGGACAGTCTTGGGCCAAGGCCCTTTCTTCGGCAAAGGCACCGTTGTGCTCAGAGGGGGTAGTGAAGTGTCTATGCCGTCGACGTTCTGGGTGTAAAGCCGCATGAGGCGCCCTTCTTGGGCTAGGGTCGCGAGGAGATGGTGGAAGGCGGTGGGCTGCGCAGATTTCGTGTGCTGGGACAGCGTGCGCACCATGTCGTGGAATGTCGACGTGGACGTGTCATCCTGGTAAACAGACGCGTCGAAGAGGTCCTTACCAGAGGACTTGAGCTTGTGCTCTTTTTTGAGCGTGTTGAAGAGGCCAGTAGCTGATCGGAAATCGGGAATGCCTGCCGAAACCGAAATGCCTGCACCTGCTATAACCACAATCTTGCGCTTCTTGTGCAAAACGCTCAGCAAGCGCTGCAGCTGTGGTAGCTCGTCTTGTTCGACGTCGGACCTGGAGAGGTCAAGGTATTCTGCCGTGCGCTCCTTGGGCTCTGCCGTCTTCCTCCTCTTTGCTGGACGCGGGTTGTCGTCGTTGCTGGAGGGGGGAGAAGGCATGTCTTCGGGCGCGGGTGACGTCTTGGCGGATGAGCGTCGCGAGGAGGATGGGGACATGTAGGCGCGACGTTGAGCGAAGGATTTGTTAAGCTCAGCCGGTGGAGTGGGCGACCGAGAAAGAATAGAGAGGTCGGAATCCGAAATCTCGGTCAAGGGCGAGCTGGGCTCGTTGTTTAGCGCGTTGTAAGCCATGGTGAAGGAGCGCCGTAGGGAGCGTGGGGTGGACAGCAACAGGCAGTGACAGCCGTGTGTCGCGAGGGAGGTTCAATGTCGAACGCAAGGCGCCTGGCGGCTTTCAGGGACCCGGCGCGTCTGGTACCACTAGATTCTTTGTAGCTTGAACAAGACGGTGGAATTCCGCATTAATTTCTCAGTATTTGCTCGAGATATGCCGCGTACGGAGGGCGTGTGGAGATCGTGATTGTGTGGAGGGCGTAGGTTGGGGGCTGTCGGTCGTCGCTGCCGTGCTGCCGCTGCTGCCGTTTTGGTCCCCTTCGAGAACCGTCAGATCGGGAAGGTACGCTAGATCATTGTGACGCTTCGTGAAGGCGCGATAAAGAAAGAGCGGGCAGGCGCGCGTCTGGAATAGACGCGTTTGTGGGCGGTGGTGAAGGGGGGTGGGAAGGGTGCAGAGGTTGGCGGTGGATGCGATGACGGGCGAGCGCTGGTTGACCTGGACAACCATGGGCGCCGGGTAGGTCTGCCAAGAACAGAACCTAAACACTCGACCTGTTTACGTTTGCGGCATGTCTGTGCTGGACCGAACATGGCACTATCTGAACGGCAGCATCATTGAAGTAGTAGGCGTGCAAGAAGCATGTTATGCCGTGTACATAGGGTACGACAGCGAGCTCTGAAGCAAGTCTTCGCTCGTCATGCTTCCCACTGGACGGCACGATGCCATGTTCTTCGTGACAGCCACAGCGCATGCAACCCCTCCCAGGTTCATAGAGATCGGCGCGATGCGCTTATTTGACCGTCGCAATCCCGGTGTCGCATAAGCATTCTGAGCTTGTTGCACTATATTCTGAGCTCTTGCGATGACCTTCATCAGCATTCTGAGAAGGATGACTGCCCAGGATGACGATTGTGCGCGAAGCTCTCACGAACAGCACACCAGATGGAACCGCGCTAGTCATCGTTAGCTGCATCGCTTACTGCCGCAACTGATCCCAGACAACCGGGGCGCAGCCTCATCAACCCTCGACCCTCTCCACGTCCGTCTCTGTCTTGAATTTCGTGCCTCATTTCCTTGTATTCTCTGTGATACCCGACGATTCGCTCGTCATCTGTTCGTGTTTGTCTCGTGCGACTTTCTTGGCGGGGTTGTTTCCCACCTCTTGTTTTCTCGACTGATCTCACCTCTCAGCCGACCTGTCGCCGAGCGCAGCTATCTCACCACAATGGACGGCGCAAGTTATAACATGGATGTGGATGATCTCTTCGGAGACTCAGAACATGTCAACATACAGTCTATCAACACGACACCGCCAGTGAAAGGGCTCGACGGGCGCATCGATGAGCTAGCGTCTAGCGGCTGCTGCCAGTAAGTGAGTCTTGGGTAAGTCTGCCAGCTCCACTAACAGGTAATAGAAAGATATCATGGTCCAAGAATGGCTGTGTTGCATACATAAGTCCAGACGGCTATTCTGTCCACCTGAAGATCTTTTCGCGAGATCCTGAATCTGGCAAATGGGATCTCGGAAAGAACGTCCCTCTCGAATTTCCACAGGGCCGCGAGATCTTTCGTTTGACCCATCTCTCATGGAGTCACCTAGGTAACGATCTCGCTGTCATGGACGAAGCGGGCCGGGTGATGGTCTTCTCATGCGCCATGGCGTTGGACCGCATGCATTTCACCAGAGCGGAAGTAGCTCATCCAGAGTCCGAAGTAGATGGCGTGGTAGGCATGCATTGGCTTGCGATCCTACCATACGCGCAAAAGGTAAGGTCTTTCGGACATTCGTAATCCTGTTTCTAATTTTCATCTAGAATCTCATTGCTTGGTCGGCTTCGCAAGAAAAAGGCAAATGGAAGTGGAATATCAAACAGCACATGTTCAACAATGCCCACCATCCTGTAGAAGGCAAAGCATGCTTCATATATCTGAAAAGACATGGCGAGCTCAAGCTTCGCTTCCAGCAGATTGACAACAGTTGGCAAGAAGTCTCCGCTCAATTAGGGCCTATGATCTCAACGAAGGAGTCCTTCACACACGCAGCCTTTACGTCGAACAATGGTACGGTCTTCTGTACGCTATGATGCTATTAAACTGACATCTTCTAGATAACACCCTCCTACTGGCTGCCTACGACGTCAAGAGGCGGTTGCATCTATATCGCATTGAGACAATCTGGAATGTACCAACCGACAAACGTAGCCAGAACGCCGGTCCATTCGAGAAGCCAACCATTCAAGTCTCATTGATCGCTTTGGAAGATGATTGTAACCCCGTTGAGCTTGCGAATGACGACCTGGGCGACGGCACAGCATCAAGAGGTGCGGCTGCCGCTCAACTAACACATCTCAACTTCCTTCCCGTTACGCCGGAGCAAGATGACGGCTCGGTGCCCACCATTCAAGCCATATTTTGCAAGCCACCGAATCCGATCTCGTATGATCTGAACCCGCAAGAAACACGGTACAGCATCATCGTCAAGTGGCAGGTGCATCAAGAGCAACACAGTCAGCTCCATTCCAGCCTCGATCAGGTGACATCAAAGAAGAAGAGCGTAAGCTCGGTATCTGCACAGAACACGTTCCTTCTAAAGAGACAGCCTGACTTCTCATTGCATGCTGTCGTATTAGGGTTCTACCCGATATGGTACAGCATGCTTCTGGCATTCACGTACAGCGATGGGGCCATCGAGTTCAGGAAGCGATCGACCATGGAGATAGTTATGCCAGATGGCAATACAGACACTGTGAACTCGCTATTACAAGCTGGTTTCGTGTTCCAACATGCCGAACCCTCGCTACACGTCGCCCTATCACCCAACCACTGCTTGGCGGTATGTATGCAACTGGATGGTAGCCCAAAGCTGCGCTCTATGGAGTACTCCCACGGCACCCTCTCATCAGACGACGATGATCCCCGCCATGCCGCCGCTCTCGCAGCACTCATTTTACAGTCTTCGTCTGCAGCAAACCAATACTATTCCAGCGACGACATCTTCGCTCTTGTCAGCTCCCTGAGCGACAAGCGCAAACACGACTTCATCAACCTGCTTTTCGAAGGACTCCAAGTCAACATCGACTGTGGCGTGGACGACACATCAAGCAACCACTTCCTTCTCCTCGGCCGCAGCCCCATGTTCGTAAAAACACTCTCAGCCATGAACATCCTCGGCCTCCAAGGCAATATCGACCGTTCTCTGAACGGCAAAATAGCCTGGCAAATCATCAACATCAAATTCGTCACGCAGACCCTAACCTCCATCGTCCGCCTCCACGGCGACCCATCGAAGAGCAACCTCCGACCCGAAGCCGTCCCCCAAATGATCGGAACCTGCAGATGGACAATGCACTTCATGGCCTACATCCTCGACGAGCTCTTCGCCCTCGGCCGCGCCCTATCTGACATCCCCGCCGCAGACCTCACGCGCCCCGTCCTCGAAGCCAAAATCCGCGAACTCAACAAACCCGCCCTCCTTCTCATCCTCTCCGCCTTCCCCCGCGCCATGATGAAACTCTGGTTCCAACCCATTGTGTGGGTCCGGCGCAGCGCAGAAGCCTACGTCACGCTGCCGAATTCCGCAGCCGGGAACCCAAATGCACCGCCGCAAACTCCTGAAGCAAAGAAGCTCTACGCTCCTCTTTATGCTGCTATAACAGAACTCCCGTTCGATTACCGCTACTACGAACAGCTGCTCACCGAGACGCAGAGCCACGTCCGCGGCACGTACAAGCAGCGTAACTTAACGGACATGCAACGCAACAGCATCGAGCGCGAACTGCTCCTCGGAAAAATCCCAGACATCCTCTTCCCTGTCGCCAAACGCCTTGTGACGGATTACCTCTGGAAGAGCACGCAGCAGCAAGTCTGCCTCGCGGATAAACTCGACATGGGACGACTCATGTTCTTCGACACCACGTGGTTAGGGTTCACGGACTCAAAGCGCGCAAGGTATTGGCACGACACGCATGTGGTGGATGTGTGTCAGAAGATGATTATTCGGGGCACGGGCACGTGGACGCATCCTGTGGGGTCGGCGACGGGTGGCGGGAATCGCAGCAGGAGTGATAGTATTCAGAGTGCGGGGGCGAATGGGGAGGGCAGGAGGAAGAAGAATTTGCTCAAGCAGTGTACGAGGTGTGGTGCTTGTATGGAGGATGTTGTGCCGGGGTTGCCGGGGTATACTCCTGCGCATTCTCAGTACTTGTTGGGGTTGAGTAAGCACTGTGTCTGTGGGAATAGCTGGATGCTTGTTGAGACGAAGGGAAAGGCGAAGTAGGTAGACTGGCAGAGGGGTGAGAAGGAGCTGAGTGAAGGCTTCTACTAAATAGTCTTACAGCTTTGCGTAACATGTTAGAATAGAAGAGTAGTCACATATCACAGCATGGGGAAAAGTTGATTTGTTCGTGGTCATGTTTATTCTCATTCATTCAGCGCAGTCTAGCTGCTTTTCATAGCTCATCATAAGACGCGCATGTAGATCATAAACACATACACATAACCAAGACTCATCAAGCTGTCTATGCCTTCGCGGCACCAGCCTTGATGAGGAGGATATCACCATCCTCGACAACGTAGTCCTTGCCCTTGGTCATGATCTTGCCCTTTGCCTTGCAAGTGGCTTCGTCACCCTCTTCCCTCAATGTCGCGTAGTTGTATACGATTGCCTGGATGAAGGTCTTCTCAAAGTCACCGTGGATGACACCAGCAGCTTGTGGCGCCTTGGTGCCGGTCCTTATTGTCCATTGTCGGACTTCGTCGGTACCGGTTGTGAAGAAGCTACCAAGTTGAAGGGCCTTGCGCATGACCTGGATGGCCTTGGGCAGCGCCGACTTGGTACCGAGGTTCTTGAGCTCTTCGGCGGCCTCCTCGTCAGACATGACCGCGATGCGCTCCTCGAGCTGTACGGAGATGGGGATGATTGGGTCACCGGGGGCGTTGGTCTTGACCCATTCGGCGATCTTGGGGAGATGCTTGTTCTTCTGGCGGATGTAGTCCTTCTCGCTCAGGTTGACAAGAGTGACGACGGGCTTGGCGGAGAGGAGGAAGAGAGGGTTGATGTGCTCGACCTAGCAAACTGTTAGTACAAGCTTGCGAAATGTATTCCATGTAGGTAACGAGGTTGGGGTGTTGTTAATCAGAGAAGGACTTCACTTCAGAATAGCCCAGCGTTAATGGGCCATCAGAGAGCTGGGATTATAGAGCAATCGCTCTTTGTCATCTTGTAACAGGGTGTGCAGGGAAAGGAAGTGAGATGTACATACCTCTTTGGGAGACCAGTTGCCCTTCCGGACATCCTTGCCATCCTTGAGCATCTCGAGGACCTTTTCAACTGTGGCTTGCTCCTCCTTGAGCTTCTTCATCTCCAGACTCTGACCGCCTCTCCTGGTCTCCTTGACAAGCGCAGCGTGTGCCTTCTCGGTGAACTCAATGTCCTTCAGGCGCAGCTCCTCGGCGATGATGTCCAAGTCACGGATAGGGTCGACGTCACCCTCAACGTGGATAATCTCGGCATCGTCGAAGCATCGGACGACCTGGAAGATGGCATCGACGGCGCGGATGTGCGACAAGAAGGCGTTACCGAGACCAGCACCAGTGGAAGCACCGCGCGTGAGACCAGCGATATCGTAGATGGTCAAGTGGGCAGGTACGACCGACTTGGGCTTGTAGTGCTCCACTAGCCAGTCGAAGCGCTCATCTGGTACAATGACGCGCGACTCTTCTGGGTCGATGGTGGCATATGGGAAGTTGGCGGGGTTACCAAGAGAGCACTTGGTGATGGCTTGGAAGAGCGTCGACTTGCCGACGTTCGCTAGGCCAACCTGGCAATCACTGTTAATGTGAGAACGCGACAAGACCAGCTAGGGAGGGCTCTCACTCACGATACCAGTCTTCAGGTTGTTTCCCGGCCTGCCGAGCGGGAGCTTCTCCTCCTTGACCTGCTTCTTGGGAGGCATCTTTTTCTTCTTGGGCGCGGACGCGTAGGTGCGAGCTGCAGTGAAGGAAAGGAAAAATTTGGTGGGGGAAGATGAAGAGTGCAAAGAGGCTGGGAAAAAGCAGGCAGTGCTTGCTGCCGGGTTGTAAAAAGTGGGTATCAGAGAAGAGAAAGAAAAGGTGAGAGGCCTGGTGGGGGGCGTGATGAAATAGAGGGGTGGGAGAGCTACCTAGCAGCCGCTCTCCTGCGTTTCCTGGGTTAATTGACGGTGCAGCGAGTCCAATCGAATTTTCTTAAGTTTATGTGGCTAGGGCGGCGTCCGTGCAGCGCTTGCTCGAAACAGCAAGCGCCGAAGCCGCGTCTCCAGCTCTCGCGAGCGCCAAACCGGCGGTCATGGCTACAACGACCTCCATCTCCATCTCCTCCCCCACACCTGTCCCTCCGCATATTACTCCCAGGGCTGGCCCCATTCACTGACCTCCGCCCTGCCGTCATTGTACCACTACCTCGTACCACTCATCGTCCCTTAACAGCGTCCATGATACCCCACCCTTCTTATTCGGTACCGACGTAGAGACCTACCCCAATACATACCACACTCGATTGTACATACATCACTACAACCATAGACAATGTCATCCTCTACCCGTCCCAAACCGTCGCGCAAAAGTTCCAGCCAACATAGGACCACGCTGTCGCTGCAGAGAACCGAGGTCTCCATACACGTCTATGACCTGTTACCGCCCGGCAAGGTCGCAACCGTACTCTGGGCGATTGGAAGCTCGCTCCTTCACACAGGTGTTGTTATTGGCGACAGGGAATATGCTTATGGCGGACATGACCGGCGGGACTTGACAGGCGTGTACTGGACGAAGCCAGGGCAAGAACCCCCGGGTGGCACGTTCAAGCAGGCAATCCTACATGGCTTCTCTTTCCGGCCTGAAGAAGAGCTAGAGGCTATCATACAAGAGGTATGCAACGACACGTATATTCGAGAAACTAGCTAATGATCACAGGCCTCACACGAGTTCCAAGGAACATCGTACAACCTCCTCACGAAGAACTGCAACCACTTCACGTCCTACCTCTGCGAAAGGCTCACGGGTCGCCCAGCGCCGAGCTATCTGAATCGTGCCGCTAGCATCGGCGTCGCTCTACCATGCGTTGTACCACGGGAATGGATAGCGCCACCGGATTATGATACTGCTGATGGAGAGTTGCTTGACGAAGAGTTCGAAGACGAAGGAGCGTCGATGCTACGTCATGATCGAGAACGAGAACGCCATCGGACAACTGAGGAAGCAAGGGGCTGGGAAAACGCGGGCTATTCTGCTGGAAGTAGTCGTGGTGATCAAGGAAGCGCAAGAGGGCCTATTAGGTATGAGGCTGGAAATCTTGCACCCAGGCTTGTCAACATCGCGGAAACGGATTCTAGTGGTCGCACTATTCCACCCGCTGAAAGGGCACCACTGCCGAAAAATCTGACATGACTCTTGAATTGGTCTGATATGCCCTGGCCACCATACACTGCTCTTGTGATGCATGCCCAAGTGCTCATAGCCTCTACCCATGACGCCTGGTGAACCCCACTATCATCGTACACTTCGTCTGATTTCCATCCCCACATGCTCGACAAGCAGTCTCTAACCCAGTCTCCTCGGCTTCTTGCTCCTTGTACCACCAAACTTCAATCTCGTCGAGTCGGCCAGCTTCACAATCAGCGGCCGTATCCTCTTTCCCTCAGCACCCAATATCGCCTTTGTGACTGCCTCCCTGCCTGCGCCAAACCCTCTGTATATCAACTCCAACTTCTGAATCTGCGGCAGCAAGCCCTTGTCCTGAATTCGGTTCATGAGGAAGGCGGCCAATTGATAGGCTGCATCGTATGTTCCGCGCCCCGCTTTCCTGAAGCCAATGTTTCCGCAAGATACCGAGATCAGTGGGTTTCGGTTTGGTTGTGTCAGACACAGATGTGTGTTGTGCTTGGTGGCGTAAACATGGAGTTTGTGTTTGTCGTCTTCGTCCCATTCGCGCGCCGCGAGGTTCTTGAAAGAAGCGTCGCTTGAGTTTTGGCCGGGTATGATATTGTATGGATTGGGGGCTGCGCCACTGAAGTTCTCATCTACATTGCTGAGCAGCTGGTCGAGACTCTTCTCAGGCCTCTTGCGGAAGGAGGGAGGAGTCGCAGCGAGGACTCGTGTGCTGTGCGAAAACGGTCGCAGGGGTTGCGTGTGTCGACATGATGAGCGAATCGAGCATGTGAGGGATCGAAACGTCTGTAGAGTTGTGTTGCTGGCCATGTTGAAGGCGGTAGATGCCCCGATTGAGGTTCGGGGATGCAGCGATTTGCTAGAAAGTCGCAGAAGGTTGCGAGGCTGGCTTGGCATTCGGAAAAAGATGGCGATGCTTCTCACCCACCTTCGCCGCGCCCACCTTCCAACGCTCACTGCTTGGGCCGGTCCTACTTCAATTTAATACCCAGATCCAATTGCCTTCAAGTTCAGAGCATGAGGCCCCAAACAGCAAGCACATTTGCCGCCACTGCGCGATGGAGCATACAACCCGCCGCTGCTACGCCTGCAAGCGCATACGGAAGAGCTGCAGCGTATAGACGGATATCAACACTACCGAGAACATCGCAAGTCTCCTCCACACGCACGTCACTACCGTCTACATCTACACCCTCCTCCCAACGCTTCCTCCGCAGCGAATTCTTACCCCAAGATGTCCTCTTCCGCACGTCATCCGCATACGCCCGCCACTTCTCTTCTCGGCCCGCCCTGTACGAGCAAGCGCAAAAGCAAAAAGACGTAAAGGACCAAGAGTCTGACCCCACCAAATCAACAGCCTCCGAGGGTAGCACCTCAGAGCAGGCTGCAGGCGACCAGGCAAAGAAAGAGGGCGAGGAAGCCAAGGAGAAGAAGGACGGAGAGGAGGAAGCTGGCGAACAGAAGGAAGGCGAAGAGGGCCAGAAGAAAGAGAAGAAGGATGCGCCCCCGCCTCCACCCCACGGCGACAAGACACCATGGCAAGTCTTCACCGAGACCTTGAAGCAAGAGTTCCAGGCCTCGAAAGACTGGAACGAGGGTACAAAGCAGTTGGGTGGTGCGCTGCACGACTTCCAGCAGAATCCAAACGTCCAGAAGGCCGGCCAGATCTCTGAGGCTGCCAAGACTAAGACCACAGAGGCATTGAAGGCGACGGCATCAGCTGTTGGTCACGGCGCGGCGTGGACTTGGGACACTATGCCCGTCAAGGGCGTTCGTGCTGCTGCGAGGGTCACTGGTACTGGGCTTGAATACGCAACTCGGCCAGTGCGACAGACCAAGGCATTCCAGGCCGTGAAGGAGACCATCGACGATGGCAGCTCGTCAAGATACGGTGGCTGGGTCGAGAAGGAGGAGCGCAGGAAGAGGCGTGAGCTTCGCGAGCTCAACGAACTCCAGCGAACTGGCGGCAAACCCTTGGGCCCAATGGAGGAGGATCCAAAGTAAGACATTCTCTCAGAAGATCATGATCTTTGACTAACAACTAGCAGTGCTGGCACAAACGTCACCCTTCACAAGGACGCCAAGTACAAGGAAGTCTGGAGAGAATGGAAGGATAACTCCAAGCTCGCCCAGGGCTTCTTCAACATGAAGACCGTCTACAGGGAGTCCGACAACGCCATCATCGAAACCGCTCGCAGTATCTCTGATCGCATCACCGGCTTCTTCGCCGAAAACGAGACGGCCATGGTCATCAAGAGGTTCAGAGAGATGGACCCCAACTTCCAGATGGAGCCCTTCCTGACCGAGATGCGCGAATACATCCTCCCAGAAGTCCTAGACGCATACGTCAAAGGCGACATTGCCGTCCTGAAGGAGTGGCTATCAGCAGCGCAATACTCAGTATACGCAGCGCTGATGCAACAATACCAGGCCGCTGGCCTGAAGTCTGACGGAAAGATTGTCGACATCCGTGGTGTCGATGTCCTGAACGCGAAACTGCTGGAGCCAGGAGAGATCCCCGTCTTCATCCTTACCTGCAGAACACAAGAAGTGCACGTCTACCGCAACGCCAAGTCCGGAGAACTGGCCTCCGGCATGGACGACAAGGTCCAGCAAGTCACATACGCCATTGGTGTCACCAGGATACCAGAAGACGTCAACAACCCCGAGACACGAGGATGGAGATTGATCGAACTGCAGAAGAGTGCCAGGGATTACTACTGAGCGAGTCACCACTAATCTCTTTTTTCTTCCCTCTGCGTTGCACCCTGTACGATTACACTACCTTCTCACCGCACCTTAATGTTGGTGGTCATGTTCTTGCTGCATCTTTGGCGTCCAAAAAGACAGTTGTTGCTCTGTTTTTGTAGTCTCCGGTCCCTATACGGGTTTGCTATGTTTCGTCACCTGGGTCATGGAAGTGGATAGACGGACGCCGTAGATGAGTATGGCGTTCTACATGACGCACTTCTCTACTCTGTATGTATAGTATGATGACTTGATGGATTGGTGGAGTGGAAATACCACGTGTAAAGCAAGTGGAACAAGGTTCCAAGGACAGGACTGGGATAATCAAATCTCAATTCACATATGATACATCATCTCGGGCTATTTTCGTAGTGATGTAAAATTCCTGATGTAGACTGAAAGGTTTCTTGAGTCGACAGCATACCATGGCGGGCATCGACGACAACCCGTTCAACTTTAAGGGGCACCAATTCATCATCATCGGCCGAAGTACGTACTAAGAGGTGCCAATATTCAATATGACAAAACCCATGAATAGTACACCATCTTGGCGACCATTGTACCAAATTTCCCTTGCCCGCGCAGCCAACAACATCACATCCTCTGAACCTCGGCACTTCCTATTCCGCAGCGTCCGAGCTCACAGGCGCGCACGCGCGGAACCTCCGACTGTACGACGAGCTACCAACGTGCTCACCGACTTCCGTCCAGCCTAGCCAGAAAAAAAGTCTCTGCCGCGAGATTCTAGGCGCTGACTACGTAAGTATGATATCCGCAAGGTCTGCCTTATCTGGGCATGTGGGTCGCAGCAGAGTGTTAGGTTTCGGGGCATACAGAGCATTGGCCCCGCTGCGCGAAGTCCGCCCGGGTTGTATAAAAGGGCAGAGAGGGCCGGCTGGGGTTGGGTTGGAAGATAGGATACGGATTGTTAGGTGGACGAGTAGTGTTTGTGAGTTTGTTCCAATTTCCGTCTGGATTAGACTTCTATGTCCTATCCTTATGGAAGACTCGAGAAAGAAGAATTTAGTAAACTAACATTTCCATAGCAGCAGAACAATCGCAAACCTCACAACACACATCACCACCACCGCCACCACCCAATTCCTCCTCCCAAAAACCCAAACGACCAATCTACATCCGCATCCCCATCGCCCTCGCTCTCACCCTCCTCACACTCACCAGCGGCTTCGTAATCGCCGGTTTCCCCGCCATGGCCTCCCTCCAAGACCTCGCGAACCCGCCCACCGATGCCGAAACACTCGAACTCTTCACACCCAGCACAGAAGCCATTGCCGAGATAGAACGAAGCATATTCGACCATCCCCTCACAAAATCGCTGCTGGAGGACCCCAAATACATTGCTTCACGGCCTCATCTCAAGATACCAGAGGGCCTACGGGCGCAGAACCTGACGGGAGGCACACTCCTCGGCCCCGACAAAATCGCCGTTCCCCCAATCCAATTCAGCACAGCCGACGGCTCTGAATTCGTATCACTGCAATACCTGGGGGAGGCGCTGTGCGGCCACCCCGGTATCGTTCACGGCGGCCTGCTAGCCACACTCCTCGACGAAGGACTAGCACGATGCTGTTTCCCCGCTTTGCCGAATAAAGTAGGTGTGACGGCAAGTTTGAAGATCGATTACAAGGCGCCGTGTATGGCGGGGCAGATTGTGGTTCTACGGGCGGAAACGACAAAGGTTGAGGGCAGGAAGGCGTGGGTTAAGGGACGGTTGATGACGCTGGGGAGTGAGGAGAAGGAGGGTGTTGTGCTTACGGAGGCGGAGGCGCTGTTTATTGAGCCGAGGCAGGCGGCGCAGATGAAGAGGGTTGTTAATTAGAGGTGGTGGTTTTGGTGGCGTTATATGAGCTGGGAAGGTTGGTGGTTTGTGGAGCGATAGACTTTAGACTTTGGATATGGGAAGGTGTTCGTAGAGAAGAGCGTGTGAGATCGCATCGATCAGATATCTCTCGGTCTCTCGGGCGATACCTGAACGATACGATCTCACACGCTCTTCTCTACGAATACCTGTTTTTGATGCTTGGTCAAGATGTAATGATTAGGGCATGGTAGCCAGTTTGCGTCTAGTGTACATGGGGCGAACGACGTGGGATGGGCTTACCATGCAAGCTGACTGTACACTTGACCACTGGAACCAGACATCTCACTAGGATATGAGTTAAGCATCAACACATTTCCATCACAAATGCAAACATCACAGTAGACGAAAGGTTTTGGTACGACACTCGCTTCTTTCATTAAAGTATTAACGTCCAATCCAATCCACCATTTCAGCCACCACGTCAACAATAGACGTTTCCCTCGCACCAGCAACCCAGCACATCCAGGGTCAAGCCAGTCCAACACCCTTCTTCCCTTCCTCCCTCCTTCCCAACTTCTCCCTACTCGACAAGCGAGCTACATGCAACAAGAGGAGACCAAGACAGACAGTGAGGAGATCTTTCCAACCATCTTGCACGACGACGCCATTTCAAAAAAGCAAAAACATATCCAGACCCGTAGATCTGAGACAACAACAACAACAATAACGACGATCATCAACAAGATACTGTGGCATTTCCAAAGATACATTTGGACACAGACCAAGTTGAAAAGTGTGTGGAAAAAAAGAGATATGGGGAAACATGGTTTGGTGGGAAAAGAAAAGAGTGTATGAGAAAAGAAAGTGGTGGGTTGGGGTGTGGGGTAAGAAGGTGGCGTTCTATTTACAACTGAGACTCCTTCGTTTCGAGAGGAGAGTGGAGGAGGTAGGTAGGTGGTGGTGGTCGAGGTATGGGTTGACGCGCTGTGAGGAGGTTGGCGTCGGGTATCTGTAGCGACTGAATGCCAAAAGCTGACATTAGCTTTTCGCGGCTAGCGTTTGGTGAACAAGGGGGATTTGGAAAGAGACGCCCGGCGCTGATGAATGCTATGCTCGAGAAAGAAAGATCTGCTGTACAGGGTGGTGATGATGCGTTCGCTAAGTGATGCTGCTTTTCGAGAGAGAGAGGATGGAGGTGATGTGTATGGTCGAGGTAGAGACGGGTGGGGAGCATGGGCTCATTATAGGCGTGACAAGGCTAAGTTCAAACTCGAGGGCTTTTATCTGCTTTGCCCGAGGTTCAGCCATGACATGTCTGATTGTTCCTTTCCGTTGCCTTGGTTGGGACCTGGGCCGGGGAAGAGGGTGGCTGAGCTCTCGTGTCCGACTTTGGGTGGTGGGTAGAAGGAGTTGAACTTGGGGCTTGGTAGCGCCTGCTCAGGCTTGCTTCCTTGTGCACCGCCGGGACCACCTGGGAACACTGTTGCTGTGCTCTCACGATCTTGTGGGAGACCGAGACGTGGTGGCACGGGGTACATCGAGCTGAACTTGCTCTTGGGCATCTCCTCTGTGGGTGCGGGTGGTGCGTTGCCGGATGGGAACATGGTGAACGTGCTGTCTCGCATGTCGGGAACGGTGGATGGGTTGTCGCCTTGGCCGGGGTAGAAGGAGGAGAAGTTGCTCTTGGGGTAGAACGAATCGGTGCCGTCGGGGTAATACGAGCTGGCGCCATCGTACTTGTTAGAGTCGATGACCATGCTACCGGTGTACTGACTGCTCGTCCGTCGGTCATCGCCCACTGGAGTCCAGCTTTCTACGGGGTGGCGTAGATAGTGATCGCCGTCGTGACTGAGAGCAGATACTGTGCTGGCATTTGAGTTGGCGCGAGCAAGCTCTGCTTGCATAGGCTGAACACCATGTGGAATGACACTGTTGGGGGTTCCAAGCGTTGGACTTCCACTGGCAACTCGGCTTAGACGCTGCCCGTCGTTGAACTTAGGGATCTCTAATGGAGCGATATGTTGTGATGGACGCGAGCTGTACATGCGCGAGTTGGTGTATTGTGACTGGCTGGCCGTGCTTGTTCGGTCTGACGCGAAGGTAGAACGGTCAGCAGGTGGTGCACTTGCGAGGTTCGTAGCTTCGTTGTTGGCGAAGTACCGACTCCAGCCTGAGCTACGTGCTCTTGGTGCAGGCTTGTTCCGACTGGAGTTCTGACGAACCATGGGCTCGACAGGCTCCGGCTTGAGGTCAAACTTGGCGAGCTCGTAGGGCTCGTTGTAGCCTTCGGAGTAGCCAAGCGGACTGCTCTTCTTCACAAGTCCCGCTGTGCTGGCGTCGCTCGCGACATTCTTCTTGTGGCCGTTATTGCTACCACGTCCTTGGATGATGGCAAGCGATGTGACAGAGTCGTTGTTGTGTTTTGGCTGGTAAGTCACGACAGCTCCACCTGCCTCCTTCATGAAAGCAGCGCCGCGGTCCGCAAAACTCATGCGGTCGTTCTTCTCGATGTAACCTGGGTTCTGCTTGCTCTTGTTCTTCCTGTACTTGAGACAGAACAGAATGAGAATCAAGATAGCAGCGATGCCGAAGATCGTACCGAGTGTAGCGCCAAGTACAGTCAACATCTTTCCCTTATTGCTAGGGGGAGCCGGTGGTGGGCCGACTGCTTCTGTGGTGCTGGCGCTGGGCGTCGCTGATACGGATGCAGTCGCGGTCGGTGTCGATGATGCGCTTGAAGATGATATCGAGTTCACTAGGATCTCTTGTCCAGAGAACAGCGCTGTCGCGTTCATCCATGCGTTCTCCTTTGCGTCGAAGACAGCAATGGGCTCATCGGGGTTGCCACCACTTGCAACGGTGGTGCCATCCTCGCCTTGTGCTAACGAGTAACCGTTCCGTGTAACTGTCGGTGCGAGTGTGTCGTTGTACTTTGACCAGTCATCGATGACTACACGCTTCACCTTGTCCCCACCGGCAAGAGTTCCCGGGGCTGCGGGCGATCCGTCCTTGTTCACGAGGAGGATTCGTTCCACGGCGTTCGGTGTTACACTCATGTCGAACTTCTCCAGAGCGATCCTTCCGTCTTTGTTGGAGACTATTGAGCATTTGACAGCGTCGGCGTTAACAATCGGTTGTTCAAGGCTGACGCCGAGATCTTTCCATCCTGATGCTTCGCTGAACTTCCATACCGCAGTGTTGGTAGCGCCACCACCGACTAATATCGCAGAGTTGGCGTCCGAGTTCATGAGCATGGGCTTCACGGAGAGTGGCGCGCCGGACGGCGGCATACTCGATACCGAGTAGGGCTCGACAGTGGACATTAGGAAGGATTCCGACGATGGGCCGTTGTCCCCCTCTGTCTGCGACCCTGCGTAGACGAGAATCTTCTGTGAGTCCTGAAGGAAGACAGCGTCATGGTTGACGCGATTTTGTGTGTTCCAGCTCTCTGACCGTTGCCAGTCCCACTTCTTCTTGGAGAATGTGTAGTGCATCAGTCCGGGGTAGTTCCACGTCGAAGCGGTCTCGTTGACGCGTCCTCCAACAATGAACAGCTTAGCAGCGGCGGCATCCCCCTTGGGCACTGCCTTCACGCATTGCGCTCCGGTAAGCGATATGTCCATAGGCAGCGCCTTCCATTCTGCCCCCTCTTCAAGCTTTAGCGATTGAAATCCAGATGGCGAATATACGTAAAGCGTGTTCTCGTAGATGATTGAGCAGTGCTCGCTCAGCGGGTATACGGGCTTTGGGAGAGCCATGGTGATGTGGATCGTGTGTTGGATCCGATAAGAATAGCGAACGTGATGTGAGTTTATCCTCGACTTGAGACGTAAAGCAATAGACTGATTATAATTCCACTCGACTTCGCATGACTAGGTGTAAGGTCCAAGGATTATTAGTTGTCCGAAGATGGAGGTTGGTCGACCGCGCGTTGGGAAGGCGAATGCGACGACTGAAGGATACAATTGGCTCGTAAAGACAATCGTAATCGTCTACAGTGCGACAAAGCGTCAGTATGGTCCAGCAAGTAATGGTCGTGTCGAACGTACTCGAATTCAAGACAGATGTCGAGACCGAGCGCGACAGTATGTTCGATCTGGCGAAGGACGACGATGGATTGATCCGACTAGTGCAAAGGGAGCGACGGGGCAACCCTCTCTCAAAGAGGCGAAGAGGTATACGAAGGGTAGGGCGAAATGAGAGGCAGCACAGCTCAGCGGTGTGCGGGAGTCGAGATGGAAAGCCGTCTAGGTGAGGCTGTTCAGGCACACGGAGGCTGAAGCTGGGGAGAGACAGGTGAGCCTGAGCGAGAGGGAGACGTCCAACCGGCCGCTGAGAGGGTCCGTTCGCGCTCACGGTCGTGCAAGGGCAGCCATCGGGTGGGCTTGGGCATCTCCCAAATGGCCTAAGCGGCGACGGCACGAGCGAGGGTGTGACCATGCACACGAAGAGTGTCAGGGGCAAATGGTGAGACAAACCAATGACGTCCCGCCGCTGTCGTCGTTATTCGCCAGTGCCCCTGGCCTTAACCAAGAGTATTTAGCGTTTATTTTAGCCAAGAGACATGCTTGCAGCGAGGAAACAGCCCCAGTGTCGGAACATGTCCCTGGGTTTCTGTGCAACCGCAGCACCAGCAGAATCTGCACCGTGAGGATGTTGAGCGCTGCGGGGTCAACGGCGAACAGTACCCGGCACCGTCGAACGCTGCATTATTGCAGTTGAATACATGATGGCATCACTTCGCCCCGACTTTCGCTGCTGCGGTGCCGATCTTGTCGCTCGTTGTGCATCCCACGCTCTTTGCGCATGAAACTCCCAGGCTCGACACAGCAAGGGTTCTGATCATTTCCGCTCCTTCGACCACTTCACGAATCAAGACAGACCGCTCCTCTCCTGGCCTCTTTCTGCTCGCCTGTCGCACGCCATTCCACGATCGGATGATATGCTCCGGAGTAGAAAGACTTAAAAGAAGGTTCCAAGGACTCGACCTCAGTGCTCGCACTCTCATATGCCTAAAAACGTGTGCAGCCGTATATGCATGCACGTAAAGTAGTACCTATCGATAGTGCGCGTCCGGGCGACGTCCCCGGAAGCTATGGCGAACAGTTTGGCGGCGCTGGGCAGACTGTGCACTTTGTGCACTCTCCTAGCCTGTTGTGGGGTTTAGGCACGACAACACGCCGTTTGCTGGTATCGCCCATCGTCGTCACATTTGCATCACATCCAAGTGACGACGATTCGAGATTACTGACTGTGATGGCATGATGGCAATAAAAAGAATGGGAGGCGCGCGCTCAAGTGGGCGGCTTCGTGACGGGAGGGACACGAGAGACGCTCTAGCGGGCACCTGAAACAGAAACACGGCCCTTCTCAAGGCGTGCCTACCCTGACTCAGCCCACAGCACACCAGCTGCTAACCACGCGCCTCACGACGTAAGCGCAACACGATGGCCTCGACATCACGATCTATTGTTGTCTATGAGATCACTAGCGACCACGGAGCCTTTTCTACGTTGCTAAAAACGCCCTGCATGCAGCCAACCTTAACGGTGACCGCATTGGTGGCACAGTGCACATCCTCATTAACCATTCGGATGCCTACCCCGCCAACTGCACTAGATTGGGACAGCAATATCCGGCTACGTACTAGGCACGCATAGGATGCAGTTGGCCGTCATCAATGTCATGCGAGCTGGAAACGACGTTCCTTCAGCAGACTCATGAACTATCGGCAAAACAACTCTCTGGCAGCTACCGACACACCAGGCGATCCCGGTCCGCAACTGTCACGACATACGAGACGGATCTTCTCGGATCTTCAATCTTGCTTTGCCACGTTGCTAAGCCCCGAGACAAGTTGTCCAGACTTTTTGGTGGTGAGCCTATCCCAAGGTTTTGGGCTTGGAGAGACTTTACGGCTCGGAGCGTTTGAAGAAGACGGCTGGTCCCTACCCACATGTTCGCTATGCGAAACAATGCCTCCGCTGGCAACTCGCGACTCTCTGTTTCGCAGTGGTATGCCTGCTAATTAAGTCTTTGCCACGCAACTAAGCCAGCATGTTTCTTCATGCGTGCTTGGGTCTGGGGAAGCACGTGGCTGAGCATTGAAGCCCTCTATCCAGTGTCATGCGTGGGCAGATGCCCATGCATTGGAGATTGGACTGAACGGCATGTGAACGGCACTTGCAGCTGTCACAACCACCATGCCGGGCCATACAAAAAAGCATCGAGACGTTGTTACCCGAGGAGGAAAGAAGCAAAGGAGCGGACCGCAGCGTTCGATCTATACTCGGATGCGTTTCATTGCTAAGTGACGGTTGCTTTTTCCATATGAACTGTCGCGGGAAACCGGCATCGCCGCCACATCTCGTTTTCTCCCAACGGGTGTCATTACACACTGTCGCATGTATGCCAGGCATTCACCATATCTCCATGGCGAAGTGGTCTCGTCATCTATCGGTAATCACAACCGCTCTCTATGCGGAACCGATCAATCATGCACGCGATCAAAGTGCCGTATTACCACTTTACGCTCACGGCACTTACACGCATCTGACGCCGTGCTATTTGGAGACGCCGCGCTTACACTGTACATGTACTTGCGCCTGAAACATCTTTGCTATTCACATGAGTGAGATATAAGATCGACGTTATGTCAGATTCGTAAGGCGTGAGATTCGCGTACCGTACCGCAGCGGAGGCTGATGTCACATGACGCTTGATCTACATTTATCTTTACTGATAGCAAGGATGATGCAAAAAGCAGATTTCGGAAGAGTCTTGAATAGCGAGGTAGAACATGTTCGGTGTGCGTTGCATACAAGAACAAAATACTTCCAATAGTGTTCGTGTCCGGATATAGAACACGAGATGAAGCATCAAGATCTCCAGATCAGGGAACATCACTATCGATACGAACATCCCGAGATCAGTCGTATTATGTATGCAGTCTTCGTATCCAACCCTGGGATGCTATAAACACATATTGCACATGTGTTGGTTGATGTGCCTATCTGGAAAACGGTTTTCCTGTGTTTGTAATAGTAGCTGAATTGCCTACGTGCGCAATCCACGAGAAAAATCACCAACCAACCACACCACGAGAACAGGACTCACCAACCACGGATAATAAACTTATGTCTCGCCTAAAACACGCTCTCTCTTCTATAACTCACCCACCGCCAACCCGAGCGACAGATCCACTATCTGCATCTAGCCCTCAGCCTCCATTAGCACGAGATCTGGCACTCGCCAGACGACATCCGATTTGCCAGCACCTCTTACAGTAGTACATAAACCCAAACAAAGAGTCCCATAGTATCTTATCGATTAGTTATCGTTGGCGTTGGGCAGCTTTTGCTTTCATGGTGCAGTAGGTACACCACAGTTGTGGCGATGTGCAGTAGCCGAAACAGCAGTTTACATGTACGAGCAAAATGTGACGAACGCCACCGTGTGTTTTTTCGGAACGCTAAGCGTGTAAGTCGATGCATGAAGGAACCAGTGAAGATGCCACGGTGGAGATAAGATATGTTGAGCTCTGCAAAGAAGACGCGATAGAGGTGTGGGTTACTGCGGAGTCGAGGCAGATAAATTGTATTGCTACACAACGGCTTCTGCAGTGTAGAAGCAACTTCTACCAGGTCACTATAGCACGAATTGGTAAGCGATGGGGGGATTGATGAAATCCGAGAACCAGGAACCAGAATCTCTAAGATGCTAAGCCCGTAGTGGTGCTACACAAGCGATCATGACAGGTCTGAATGCGTGCGATTGAGCGGTACGCTGCACCGGTCAAACACGGCTGTGGTTTCATTCAAAGTTCAGCAGTTGACACTGTAATCATACTGACATACACAAACTATGATTTGATACACAAACTATGTGTATAGTTGAAGGAATGTGTCTCAGCGTCAAACCATCTCCGTCATGGGAAAATCTCAAAGGTGGTCTGCATGCGAGCAACGACTGCTGTCGTCTGGCGTTCTTCTCCGCTAGTCGTATAACTCACGTCAACCATCAGGTTCGGTTGGGGAGTAGATATACTAGCGTTCGTATCAAACTTCACGTAGAGTGTCACTGCGACGGCTGGAGTAACAAATCTCATTCGTTGCCAAACTCCATTCCATCGTGGTATCATTTCGAACAGAAAACTTCGACGGGGCCGCATGATGGCAAGTCCATTGTTCGAGCTAGAAGCCGGTATAACGCCCTGCTTTTCCATGCGCGTGTCGCATGCCCAAACCGTGAACCCATGATATGCATTTCATCCTCTAGGGACGGGGATGCTCGTGTCGATGTCCCTCATAGCCGTAGTGTATCGTCAATAGAAAGGGACGATACGCTTATTGCTGCTCCCTCTGCTTCTTCTTCTCCTCGCGACCGGCGGACTTGCGCTCCAGGATTTGCTCACGGTCCTTGTCGAGCTTGAGCTTGGTGACGACGACCTTGGAGGCAGCGATGGGGATGGGGACGGACTGGCCGTTGCTCTTCTCGCGAACAACTGTGCTGTGAATTAGTATATCTGCTGGCGAGTGGGAATAGAGGGCTACGCACTGCCGTTGACGTGGAGGCAGTACTTGAGGCGGTAGACGGAGGAGATCTTGCCCTCACGTCCCTTGTTGGAGCCGCGGACGACCATGACCTCGTCCTAGGAAAAGTCAGCATACGACGAAACTGGGGGAGAAGATCTGGATACTTACATCCTTGCGGACGGGAATGCTGCGCACTCCGTGCTTCTCGCGGAGCTCCTTACTCAAAGGCGCCTGAAGGTTGTTAGAACATGTCCCATGCAATGTTCCAAGTCTCTTCATACGCTCATGATGACCCGACGCACACTACTCGGCGCACTGAAGTGCGCCTTTCGGGACTTGCGTCGAGAGCTCGCGACCATTGCGTTAACCTTGGTCATTTTTGCTGTGGGATTGGCGGTTGTCGGGTTAGTAGACAAAGTTCGTGTCGCGATCACAAAATTGGTGTTGTGAGATGTGCCTCTGCTAGGGCGGCTTCGCTTCGCTAGCGCGGTCGGAGCGTGGGTTTCTCCGCGCCGAACAGTCCGGCGCTGCAAGTCGCGTCTGCATCATAGAGCGCATCGCCGAGCCGTCGCGCACTTTCAACACGCGTCGCAGTCAGTCTGCTCTCTCGTCCAGCGCATACCTTGCGCCAAGGCGCAGCCTCGATACGGACCATTCCCGAGTGCGGTATTAATATTGCATCTACACCCACCCGAACCCCGCTCACGCCTACCCGAGCCCCTTCACGCGAACCACGGTCCACATGCAGCGACCGAATCTCTCCTATATAGTGGCTTCGCAAGGGCTTGCAGACGTTTAGGAATACGCTGCTATGTCGTCAAACAACTACAACCCTTATAGCTACCCGTATCAACAAAGTTCGGCGCAGCAGTATTCGGCATACCAGACTGCACCCGCTGCGAACAGCGTCGCGCAACCGTCCCGCCAGTATCAGCAGCCGCCGACGACCCAAGCGCAAGACTACGTCTCCTACCAGCCGCAATCGTACGCGAACCAAAGTAGTGGATATGGAACGGTGCAAGATAACTCATGGAGTAGCAACAACTATGGCGGGACACGAGAGACAACCAGAGGCGCCGCCGAGGTTTTGCGGAATATGAGCAGCTCGACATCGTATACGAATAACCCCGCGCCGACGAATAGCCAAGCGGGCTTCACCGCAACTAATACGGCCGCCTCTTCGCACTCCAGTCGCTACGCCGCCGGCAATTCGCATTCGCCCCAGGTACAGGCGCAACAACCCCACGCAGGCTACGGGCAAGCGCAAGCGCGTCCACGCAGCGTCAACAACAACCGCGCGCAGCCAGCGAGTCGAGGCTTGCCATCACCGGCCGTGACGGCAGGGTACCCTTCCCAGACTCAGAGAACCCAAGCGATGTACACCCAGCAGCAACAGCGCTCTGCCAGTCCAGCCCAGCCTCAGTACAACAATGCGCCTGTTAGCAACTCACGCAGCGCAAGTATGACCACTACGGCGAACCAGCAGTATGGCGATTACAATGCTCGACAGCTCCCTAGCGTTGCTGCTGAAGCCTCGCGTAACTCTCAGAACGCCACATCGTCAACGGCCTACAACTACGGCAACGCGCAAATGCCTTCTGCGATCGTGCCGCCACCACCGGCACCGGCCACCAGTATGGCGGACACATACAGTGCGCAGGGCACCACCACTGTAGACCCCATGGCGGTTTACGATCCATGGCCAGAATATCAGCGAAAGCAGGCTGCGCAGCAGGCGATTCTAGATGCAGCGCGCGCAGAAGAAGAGAGGATCGCCGAGGAGACGCGCAATTTAGAGGAGCAAAAGAGAGAAGAGGAACGCAAACAACAAGAGGAAGAGGAAGCTAGGTTGCGCGCGTCACAACCCAAGCCAAGAGCGAAGAAGGCGCAAAAACAGCAGGCGAATGCGACGGAAGCAGCTTCTGCAGCATCTAGTGCCGACGGCCCTGCTGAAGCACTAGAGAGCGAGATCCGAGCAATGATGGCTAAGATGAGAGAGCTAAACAGCAAAGATCCGGCACTCTTAGCTCGAATCTGGGAAGAAGAACGCAGAGCGAAAGCGCCCAAGTCTCCGACTGCGCAGAACAAACCCGCTCCTCAGTCTGCCACCCCGCAACCCGCACAGGCTGCTCAAACCGCCACGCCCCAAGCGACGAACTCGAAGAAGAAGGCGACACCCAAACCAGCAGCGAAGCCAGCTACGCCTGCCGTACCCCAAGCTGTCACCGTCAGACAAGCACAGCCGACCCCCACTCGACCCACAGGCAACACTCACTGGCCACCCGAGAAGAAGGCACATCTGGCGAGCGCAGCAGCAGCATATCTCAACTCCCAAAATGACGTTCGCAAAGTTGAACCCAGCCAGATATTGGGCCTACTCAACAGCAACCCTTCCTACATCGAGTTGTGCGAGCAACTAGAGCAAATGGGTCTGAAGCTAGATCGCGCAGTGTTCGCTAAGAGCCTACTCACAGCAGTACCAGATGTGAATTCTGCATCTCGTAAGGCAGTGCAGGCGGCGCCAGTTCCAGTTCAAAAACCGCCAGTGCCGCCTGCCGTCATGAGAAAGGAAGTCGCGACCCCCGTTGCGCCGACCCCTCAATACACACCAGCAACTGCCTCACCAGCGAACAGGAGCTCTTACCCGTCGTTCCCAGGGAGCGCGTCGCCCGCCCCTGCACCAGCGCCTGCACCCGTCGCCGAGATGGTGCCAATCAAGCCCGAGCTGAGAAAGCCAGCAAACAAGGAAGAGGCTGCTCGCAAACGCAATTTGAGCGATCTCATCGATTTGTCTCAACTTTCAGAAGAGGAAGACATGGGTCCGCCGCGCAAGAGAATGAATGCAGACCCTTACGCACCATACTCGCATCCAGATGCCATGGCTGTCGATGAAGAGCCTTCCACCCCGAACTTCCCCATAGCAAACACACCTTCATATCAGCCACAAGCATCTGCGCCGCCGCCAGTCCATCCGCCGCCTAACGAGCTCCGGTACCAGGTCTATGTTGAACCACTTGAGAAGAAGAATGCTCTCCGTCGAAACACATACAACCCTGCCACGATTGCAAGGGATGTACTCCTCGCTTGTGGACGCCATCCGTCTGAGCGCAATCTGAATCAACATCTAGATGGGCTGAGGACCACATTACCACAGATAACTTGGGAATCGGATCTTAGTACAATCAGGTGGGACTTGATTGATCCAGGACGACCTCCGCCAGGGTATTTCAAAGACGGCGTTCAAGCCTTGACTGAGGATGCAGACGATGAGGAAGACGATTCCGACGACGATGAAGCGCGTCGTGTCCGTGCTCCGCCCAGTGCGATTGGTGAAGGTGGGGCTCAGAAGGTCCAAGCTCTACCCGAAGCCATCAATCCGTTTAAGCAGAAGCGCCGCGGTCGCCCTCCTCGACACTCCCTCCCCAACGGTGCGGGTCCAGGTCCAGCGACACCCAAACGTCCGAGCAACCCTGTTTCTATGAGCCAAAGTGCCCCACGCCCTACTTCCGGTGCTGCTGGTGTTGGATATCAAGCATTCCGCTCCGCTACGGAGTATGGGCCTGATGGCAAGCCACTGCCGAAGAAGAAGGGCCGCCCAATTGGGTGGAGGAAGGCAATCCATGGATCCCCGGCTGCGCAGTCTCGTCCAGCTCTCAACGGTCACACAGGCCCTCTCAAGCACCAGCCGCCGCAACCAAGCTCATTGCGCAACGAGCCCATCCGTATCAGCTCCCGGTCGCCGAGTGTTGCAAACCATATCCCGCAGTACCGATCGTACAAGTGCAAGTGGCAGAACTGTCAGGCGGATCTACACAATCTAGAGACGCTTCAAAAGCATATATACAAGGTGCATCGCAAGGAGACTCTGGAATGCTTGTGGGATGATTGCGGCAAAGAAGTCACCAACTACGACCCTATGACGAACATGAGCATCGAGCGTCATCAGCCTCATTCCTTTGATCTAGAGAGCAACTGGCGCAATCACATACACGAAGCCCATATCAGTCCTCTGTCATGGCAGCTTGGTGATGGGCCGACTGGGGGTCTCTCTGGTAAGGAAGATAATTGATGGGCTTAGATCGTCGTTGAACACTTGGAGAGAAATGATCTAACGCTCTCATTCATAGACTCGCATGATTCTGAGGCATATCTCAGCGATGCGCAGGGACGTCAAGTCACACCACGTATCACAGTCGAGCCCGAGCGAAAAGAAGCACTGAGCATGTCACCACAGGCACCTGTTGGCCAAGGTCGCGGTCGCGGACGTCCACCCAAGCGTTCAGCGGAAGAAGAAGCTCGCGATGCGCACGAAAGACTTGTGTCACTCAAGAAGCGCATTGGTGGACCCGGCATGGATCGTGGAGGCGTAACGCTTGCCAACGAGAAGCGTCGAAGGGGTTTCATTGAAGGCGATGAGGAGGAGGAGGAGCTGGTAGATGCCGAGGATTGAGGACTGCAAATAACTCCAGATTTGATAATTTTGTATAAGTACGCGTATACCCATAGCGAGGACAAGGCGCATTGGGAGTCTTTATGGGTGCGCAGTAGAAGGAAACCGAAGTATGTCTCCATACGTGTAAGCCATAGCCAACTCGACCATGTTAAATCCATCAGCGACCAAACCGCTATATTGATACGCCAGAACTCCATGCCCCATTCGATAGAAGCCTCCGAGCTGCAAGTGGTATCCTTTGTCCTCACTCCAGCCTCTCTCCTTGTTGTGACCCTCTCCCACGTATGCACCGCGCGACTCATGCCTTGACCTTGCCTGCTGCGGCCTTGGGCTTCTCCTCAACTTTGTGATCGTCGGAATTGACCTCGAGGAAATGGTATAGGACGATGAGCAGCATGGCAGCGCTTCCGAGGAAGATGGCGAGTGAGTAAAGTTGGCTGTCGGTAATCATCTTGGGTGCGACCGCGCGTCGAGTGTAGCTGGGTGACAGGTGTGATGCGTCAAGGGCGCTGCGGAGTTGTTAGTAAATCCAATGGCGGAGACAAGAATGCCAAGAGCTTACGGAAGCTAGATGCGACAGAACAATTCGAGAGACGGGAATGTCGCGACAGTATTGGATGCGCAGCGATTGACTCTTGGGGTTCATGTGAAGGCCACCTTGAAGCTTCGGGAATGTCGGCGAAGGTAGGGCTGGCTCTAGCGCCAGATGCTCCGCCACTCGAAATTCCACCCCACACAGCGTCATTCTCACTTTGACACACACGACCCAGGTCCCATATCCCCCGCCAGGCACCGAATTTTCGACTCTCCAAGGCGCCCGGATCCTTGGAATAACCCAAAACACCCACCCCACTGTCACTTCAACGTCCGCACACAATAAGCCAAGATGCCACCCAAAGGCAAGGGCGAGCAGCCCAAGGTGAAGAAGGTCGCCGTAGACAAGACCTTTGGAATGAAAAATAAGAAGGGAGGAGCCGCCCAGAAGCAGATTGCGCAACTCAAAGCCACCACCGCATCAGGTGGCACACCTGAAGAAAAGCGCAAGGCCGCTGAGAAAGCCCAGCGCGAGAAGGACAAGGCGGCCGCAGAACAAGCCCGCAAAGAAACCGCTGAGCTCTTCAAGCCAGTACAGGTCCAGAAAGTACCTTTCGGTACCGACCCTAAAACCGTATTATGCCAGTTCTACAAGAAGGGAAACTGCGAAAAGGGCAAGAAGTGCAAGTTCAGCCATGACCTGGCCATTGAGCGCAAAACAGAGAAGAGGAGTTTGTATACCGATAACAGAGACCAAGAAAAGGAAGAGGAAGAGGAGCGACGGAAGAAGGATAACATGGACGATTGGGACGAGGACAAGCTGCGACAGGTCGTTCTCAGCAAGCACGGCAACCCAAAGACAACAACAGACAAAGTGTGCAAGTACTTTATTCAGGCTATCGAGGACCAGAAGTACGGTTGGTTCTGGACATGTCCGAATGGAGGTGAGTCTCGACAACGAAACGCATGTGAGGCGCGCGCTGACCTGTATCTAAGGCGACAAGTGCATGTACAAGCACTCTTTACCACCTGGGTACGTATTCTCAAGTCTCTATCGCCATACAACATGGACACATCTGGAAATCGGAATTAACGTGTTCTTCAGATTCGTCATCAAGACTAGGGAACAACGCGCCGCCGAAAAGGCCCTGATGGCCAACTCGCCACTCAACACCCTCACCCTCGAAGACTTCCTTGAATCTGAACGACACAAGCTCACCGGCAAGCTCACACCTGTCACACCCGAAACATTCGCCAAGTGGAAGAAGGAGCGTGTCGACAAGAAGCAAGCTGAGGAGGAGGCTAAGAAGATGAAGGACGCCACTGGTAGGGCTATGTTCGAGAAGGGCGACTGGGCACAAGACAGCGATGCGGATAGTGATGATGAGGGCGGCGATGAGTGGAACTTGGAGACCATGAGGAAGGAAACCGAGGCAGCAAGAGCCCGAAAGGAAGAGGAGAGAATGGCAGTCGCACTCGGCAACATGACAGTATCTTGAGGATATCCATCCACTTTGGATCGAACACCACCGGGGGAGATGAAGCGGGAAGACCTCGCCGGTTGCCACACAATGCTGCAAAAGCTTGCGGGGCATTACCGGGACCTGGCTTCGATGGAAGTATATGGAGGCGACAGATTGACTTGGTGCAGTCTTTTTGCATCATCAGCATGTTTGGCCGTGTCTGGGCTTCAGCGTTCATGCGGCCTGTCCTGAACATCATTCGCAAAGCTTAGTCGGCTTTGTGTGAACGGCGCTGGCGTCTGGGTTCTGGTATATATTGGTGTTATACATGATTGTACGAATACAGAAGTACATTCACCGGGGCAAGTTGCTCTACGGACTCACATTATCGTGGTACTCAATGGGTCTGTCTGATCGAAAGTGAGATGAACGTCAATGAGGTCCAGCATAAATGCTCATATCGAAACAAGCTATTGTAAGATGCCTTGGGTCGCAAAGATCATAATGATCTACATGATATGAGCTTTCCTTGCACCCAGAACGTTTCGTAAATCATGATACATACCACCACGGCCAATTTCAACATCTGCGCGGTACATTTTAGAATCAAGACGGAGGATTTCGAGACCGTCACGGCGAAATTTAGATCGTGTTCATTCACTAGCAGCAAAGCTCCTACTGGAGCTATGACATCCTGCGGCAACATCCTCGATGCAAACTCCACGGGAAGCATACTCGGTACTCGCAAGCGTAGTCTTACATACACGTGCAGCCTTATCTTCATCTCAACGACAAGCTTCGGCGCTATTACCACCCCTCTCATTGGCAGTACACACACCCTCGTACGAAGTCAAAAACGAAAAAGAATCCTACTCACACACCGAACACCAAGGGAAGAAGAAGCGGTAAATGTAAGCGGCCGAAACACTCCACTTCACGATACTCCATGCCAACCTCGCCTGCCTCGCCCAGATCGCGGCTGCGCGTCACCTAACCCGCATGCAACTACACTAGCCCTCCAAAAGGTAAAGTGTGAGAAACGTCTTGGCGCTCAAAATGCCGCGCATCAGTTCCGCCAACGCCTAGTCAGACTCCCCGCAACATGACGGCACGCCCATTCGGCGCACGCGGCGACCCACGTACCCAGGTCCCCAGGCCCTGGTTCCCTCTCACGCGCATCCGAAGTCGTGTGCCGGCGCGCACTACGCACTCCCGAGTTGTCTTGCCATGACGAAGACGCGGCCGAGGCTAGCCTTGGTCCGTGGTTTGATGGCGTCGTTTACTGATTCTTAAAGAGCAGGTGCCGGTCACTGGGATCGTCGGTTACTGTTCGAGTTAATATACTTTATACCCTTTTTACATCCTTTACGCCTCTTTCTTTACGCCCTGTTGCCTGCATTGAGCATTTCGGTGTAGCTGAGAGCGAAGAGATTACTTACATTGATCATTGAGTGTGGGGCATCATCCGTATTCCCGGATCGTTCCCGACGTGTTTGTATCTGCTCGAGAGACTCTTCCTTGGATCTAGGTTAAAAGAATAGCAATGGCGGTGGAAAACTACGATATCGTCATTGTGGGCGCAGGACCCGTTGGTCTTTGTCTGTCAACATGTCTCGCGAGATGGGGCTACAAGATCAAGCACATCGACAATCGACCGGAGCCGACCGCCACTGGACGCGCAGATGGAATCCAGCCGCGTTCTCTCGATCTTCTGCGCAACATGGGTCTCAAGCGAAAGATTATGGAATATGAACCTGCAAAGGTTTATGAGGTGGCTTTTTGGGATCCAGCGCAAAAGGGTATTCACAGGACAGGTACTTGGGCTAGTTGTCCCAAGTTCATCGATGCGCGGTATCCGTTTACCACGCTTCTCCACCAGGGAATGATCGAAAGGACCTTTATTGGGGATATTGAGAAGAATGGTGGTCAGATCCAAAGACCCTGGACAATCAAAGGCTTCAAGAACGATGGCAAGGATCAGACTTATCCTGTTGAGGTCATTCTGGCGCATGTCGATGGCACCCACGAGGAGACTGTACGCGCAAAGTATTTGTTCAGTGGAGAGGGAGCGAGGAGTTTTGTGAGGGATCAGCTGGGTGTCAAGATGATCTATAAGGATCCTATTGCGCATGTTTGGGGTGTCATGGATGGAGTTGTCCGGACGAACTTCCCTGACATCAAGGTACGTGGGTTCCAATGTTCTTTGCTCTCTTGGATACTAACAGCGGTGTAGATGAAATGCACAATCCACTCCGACAACGGCTCCATTATGATCATCCCACGCGAGAACAATATGGTCCGCTTGTACATCCAAGTCGCATCTTCCACAGACAAAGACTGGGACCCGCGGAAATCCGCCACTGCGGAGGATGTTCAGGCGCGTGCCAAAAAGATCTTCGAACCGTACACCATCTCTTGGGACCGCGTAGAATGGTACTCAGTCTACCCGATCGGCCAAGGTATCGCGGAACGCTACACACTAGACGAGCGCGTCTTCATGGGTGGTGATGCATGCCACACACATAGCCCCAAGGCTGGCCAGGGAATGAACACAGCGTTCTTGGACGCAGTAAACATTGCATGGAAGATCCATCACGTAGAGAGCGGCTGGGCACCCCGATCTCTTCTCTCGACATACGAGTCCGAACGCAAACTCATCGCCGAAACGCTCCTTGACTTCGACGCTCGCTACGCAAAGCTGTTCTCCGCGCGGATACCCTCAGCCGGTGAAGTCGCCGGCGCATCCGCAAAGGAAGCCCCGGAAGATAATGAATTCATCAAGACATTCAAAGCAAGCTGCGAGTTCACCAGCGGCTACGGCGTAGCCTACAAACCCAACATGATAAACTGGGGTCCGGAACACTCCGCCCAGCACCCCCTCATCCTCTCCTACCAAAACGGCACAAGCCAACGAACAGGAAGAATCATGACCCCCGCGACCGTCACGCGAGTCGTAGACGCCAACGTTGTACATCTCGAACAAGAAATCCCTATGAACGGTTCCTACCGCATATTCATCTTTGGCGGTAGCTTGGACAAGAGCGCAACAGCACTTAGAGATCTGGCGACGCAGATGTCATCTCCTACATCCTTCTTCAGCACGTTCCTCCATCGCGATATCAAGGAGAAGGACCGGTACCACGAACGCCACAACCCGCACACCGATTTCCTCTCTCTTGCACTCGTTTTCTCAGCACCGCGCTCAAGTATTCACATCGACGAACAACTACCCCAGCCTTTCAGCCGCTACGCCGATCACGTTTACGCCGATGATGTCTGGGACCAGAGGGTTCCTGATGCAAAGGCTGCGGCGCATGCTAAGATGGGTCTTGATGAGGAGACAGGTGGTGTTGTCGTTGTACGGCCGGACGGCTACGTTGGTGTCGTTGTTAAGCTGGCGGAAGGCAAGGGCACGTGTGAAGCGTTGGATGCGTGGTTCTCGGGGGTTACAGGGAAGAAGCTCGGGGGTGAGAGGGCGAGTTTGTAGATGTGTCGGATTTGCATAGCGTTTCAAATTCAAACAAGTTCGAAATTACTCAGAATCAAACAAACATGCAAATACATAATTGGCGTGACACTGAGGTTCATTGCGATGATGGCTTTCATGTGCAGGGAAACGATGACGTCATCATACATGGTCGTGCCGCTCAGTTGAAGACGCAAGGGAGGTTTGCAAGCCACTCAGACACTTTATGCACCGTGCTGAATACACACGAACTATTTTGAGCGGCTATCGCGACTCATCCTAGCCTTGCACCCAGATAGGCAAACGAGGAGTATACGCGCCGTGCAACAAGCGATGTAAGCACTACCACGAGTACTGATACGGCCACCGATGATGATCTCTTCCCGTGTTTACTCATTGGCTTTGAATGACGCGACAACGAATTTACGCTCACACAAGGAACGAGGCTTGATCTAGGACGCAGTAGTTGCTGCGAATGGCTTGAATCTGTCCCCGCAGAATGAGAATCGGGAGTAAGCCAAGTATGTTGTGGGAGGCCTAAATGCCAGCGCGGCGTGCCTACCTCCTGGGCGTAAGTTGCAGGAGAGGGGGTGATGGAGACATACAAAAGCATGGAGAGATACCTTAATCGTTATACCGACTTCTCTGTGCGCGAAGAAGTTGACATTGAGCTCCCCGGGGCCTAATAGAGACACCATGGCGCAGAGATCCCTCTACGTCGCAGGCCTGGCGCCCCTTCTCTTCGCAGTCCTCTACTTCCAACTAGGCAACCTCACCTCCCTCTTCAACCATGTCACACAAATCCTCGTTCAGCAGCCCTTACCCACCAAACCCCCCATCATCATGGCCGCAACCCCGGCCTTCAGCCACATGGAAAAGATCACCACAATAACCCAAGGCCTCATCTCCCGCGGCTACCCCGTTTACTTCATCTCCGGTCCCGAGTTTCAAGACTACATCGAATCAATCGGGGCAACATACATCGGCATCGAAGGCCAAGGCCCGCAAATCATGTCTGGAGAAGACCTAGGCCAGTTTATTAGTCTGCAGGGTGATGAACAGGAAGTTTTTGCTTTTAAGAATATCTTTATTAAGACGATTCCGGCGCAATACCGCACGCTGCAACGCACGTTTCGGGAATTTCGAGAACAGTATGGGGAGGAGGAGAAGATGGTGTTTATCTTTGATTGCACATACGGCGGCCTTGCACCTGTTATACATGGCGCACCTGGTATCCGGCCTGATGCTTCCATCGCTATAGGTCTAGCTCCGTATGCAGCAGCCAGCAACGATACCTTCCCCTTCCGCTCAGGAAAATACCCAGACACTAGTCCTGAGAGCCAGAAGATCCATTTCGAAGCCCAGCAAGCTCATCGTAGGGAACATCCGATTGATACGCCCGTCAACGCGGCGGTCGATGCTCTACTGCTGGAAATGGGCGCTACGACTACGACGCCGAGTCTGTACGATATGATGATGCGCGCTTCAGATGTGTATCTGCAATACGGGATCCCGGCTTTCGAGTGGGAACGCAGTGATTGGCGTCCGCATCTTCGGTTTATGGGCGCGCCTGTTGCGGTGGGTATTGCGGAACATAGTCTGCCTGAGTGGTGGGGTGATGTGCTTGAAGCGAAGGCTGCGGGGAAGAAGATTGTGGCTGTGTCTTCTAGTAGTGTGGTATATGACACTGGCGCGCTTATCAAACCGGCCTTGGAAGCGTTTGGAGGGAGGGAAGATGTTTTTGTTGTGGCGACGTTGGTTACGTCTGATGTGGAGATGTTGGATTTCGTCATACCGGCGAATGCGAGGGTAGCGAAGTTTATTCCTTTGGATTTGGCGTTGCCGGATGTACGTATACCCAGCGTTGCAGGTGCGTATGTGTTTGCTGACACTGAAGCAGGTAGACGTTTTGGTCACGAACGGCGGATACGGCACCATCCAACAATCGCTCCGCGCAGGTGTACCTATGATCGTGTCGGGTAACGGACAGGATAAACTGCATACAGGCACTCTGATCAACTACAGAGGCTTTGGTATCTATCATGCTTTGCCGCAAGTAACGCCGGGACTGCTGACGGAGCCTTTCGACAAGATTATGGGCAACGCCACATACAAGTACGTTGTCTCTTACCTATCAGTGTTGTGGGACTGAGTGACGGAACACGGAGCTGACGAGAAATAGGGAGAGGCTCGACACCATCAAGAAGGAATACGAGACGTATAACGCGGTGGATGTTGTCGAGGATACTATCAAGAAGGTAGTCAATGGTGAACTGGTCTTCTAGGTATCTGAGTGGATGTCAGCGACGTACGAATATTGCGAGAGATGCCTAGTGTCCGCGCGCTTAGTTGATGAGGAAATGTGAATAAGGACTTGCATAACCTATGTCTTCTGCGTGTAACTGTTGGCGTGCTTGCCGCCCTGTTGACGTATGCTACTGCTGCGCTCATGAAACTAAGTAACCCATCTACATTGCTACTATGTCGCATAGTGTGGGCAAAGTAAGAAGCTGAGTCCGGTAGTCCGCTAAAATTGTACTTTGATGCAGCTAGCAAATCACTACTATTTCAAAGTCTCTACAAGTTACGTGTAAGTAACACCTTAGCCTGTTCGTCAAGAAGCAGAGTGTGCGAAGCATTTAAAGAAGTAAAAGAAAATGCAACATCTCCTGCAATATCCATGTCACGCAATTGACATGGTCAAATGTAAAAAACAAAAAACCTAGAAGCTCAACCTCGTCGACACCAGCAGGGCTGTATACCTTGCTGACGCCGCGATTGGCAAAAAGAATGCCCTCTAGCAGGATCGAACTGCTGACCTCGGGATATCTGCTCTGTCGAACAGTCATATATGAAGATATGAGACCCACGTGATAACCAACTACACCAAGAAGGCTTTTGCGGGGAGGCTTGAAATGGTGACATAGGATGCCACCTGCTGCGAAACCGCTGCACCGGAGAGATGCTGCTTGATTGATGAGAAAATCTTCCAGTAAAACGTACATAATGTCGACATTTCGAGCGGTGGAGTGCGTGTGGGGCGTGAAATCATTGAAAAATCAACTGCGAATCTGATAGGCCGTGTCGAATCGATGTGCTGGTCGAGTGACACATCGCTGTTTGAAATGTGGGTAATTACCGCGATGTGCGCTGGCTCCCGAGGTACGCTGCAGATGTGGACCCAAGTCCTAAGCCTCTTACCAATGAAACCAAACAGAACTGTGATAACGAAACAGTGCTCGTAAGGGTGCTTTCCGTTGTGTATCGACTGGAGAATGCATGCAGACTTGAAGGGGTGCTTCTCTTCAGTCCAAAAATATGCGTTTTGGACCAATTTGCTCCGGCAAAAAGCTACAACTTCGCGGGCAAGCCTTCCCGGACGACAGGAGCCTACGCACGCAAAAAGAATGGTCACTACGAGGGTCGAACTCGCGACCTTGGCGTTATTAGCACCACGCTCTAACCAACTGAGCTAAGCGACCGATGTTTGGTTGTTTCGATGGTGGTTTGCTGACCTTGACGGGTCATCAAGGAAGAACATCAACAGCACTCCTCTAGATCGCTCGAGTCTTACAAGCCTTGCTGATGATGTTAGCATTGAGCAGACGGAGTTTGGTGGGGTGAAAATTCCACTTCGGAGATTTCGGATGACTGTCATGGTGGGGCAACCACAGAACCTGCAAGGTTGGGAGCAGGCCTGATAAGTCTGACATGACCCCAGAACTCACGTTGAATGGTCGATGTTGAGGTGGATACGATGTATTCATACTTGACGTAGTTGAAGGAAATGTTGTTGAAAGGGGCTCAATTGTCGAGCCACGGGTATCTTTGAACGCGAACCAAACCAACGCCAGCGCCATGCGCTTGTAAAAGAAAATCTATAGGAAATATTAACAGTATGCTCGTGAATCGTATCTGGTAGATCGTGGCAGTCGTTGTGCCAAACCGTCGATGTGGAGTACGCAAGAGTATCCGATGAATGGCGATCATGCGCCGCGATGCGTCCTGGCTATTAGCCAACCTGGACGACTGGGCGAGATATTTTGTCGTGAATCGTTACTCGCCAGTCTTCTTTCAACCACCTAGCTGTCCCAAGTACTTCTCAACCTCGTCGTTGCCGTAGAACATCCTTTGCAACTTCGCATCCTTCCTCTTTTGGACCTGGGCAAGCTTCCTGACTTTGCCGGCATCAAGCCTGCCCTCTCTCACATCTGCACGGCTTGCGCCACCTAACGACTTCCTCTGGATGTGCTCCTTCTTGTCTATGCCCAAGCCCAGCTTATCGCGCTTCTCCTTGGGAACCAATGGGAAGAGCATGCCCTGGCCACTCGTACCCAGACCTTGTCGCGCATCGACGTCGTAGCCGTGCTTCTCCATGTATTTCAGTCCCATTCTTGTCCGATCGATCGCGGAGGGTATGGGCGCTCGCGGTAGTGCTGCCTGGTGTGCAGGGCTTAGGTAGTGTATCCGCTGGTCGGTCTCTTTGACGGGTTCGCCGCATATGCCGCATCGAGGGTACGCCTCAGGTTGTGGTTGCGGCTGACCATTGGGAAACATTATCGCAAGGTACTTCTCCGCCATGGTGTTGCCGTTTGTGGATGTGGGTGCTGGCTGTACTTCGGGGGCGGAGGAGACGAATTTGATAGGGTTCTTCCACAAACCGCGTCCGAAAGCGCGTTGTTCGACGAAAGGCTTTGTGGAGATATCGGGATCTTCTTCAAGAAGCTCGTCGGCGTCGTACTCGTCTGCGGTCGGTGTTGTGGTGGGAGCTGACATCGTGGCGGTCTCGTTGCGAATCGCGCGTGGTGGTGACAAGACGTCGTGGATTTAAGGTTTTGCGGCGGTGGAAGGAGCGACACCGCTGGGCAAGAAAAGTCGAGGTGAAAGTGAAATCTGGGTGGTGAAGCCAGGCGACAATCTTCGACGCGCAATCACATGCTATGACGCCACGTGGATCCGATCGTCTTAGCGAGCCACCATAGATCCGCGTTCCTGAACCTTCCCGCTTCCCGTCCCACCAACAGCCAAGATGCCCGTCAACATCCTGGCCACAGCCTTCGACGAGGGCATCGACTCCATCCCATACGGCTGGGCCGTCTTGAAGTTCGCTTCTGTTTGTGCAGTCTTGTACGTGTTGAAATGGTTCTTCAGTGGCGCCACGAATGGATCGGAGAGGAACATGCATTCCAAGGTGGTTATGGTGACGGTAAGTTTGAGCCACAAGCATGCATTGAACTACTGTACTGACAAGGTATAGGGAGGAACTGCTGGCATAGGTGCTGAAGTCGTAAGAGGCCTGGCAACCCGAGGTGCTCAGATTGTTCTCCTGGTTCGACAGCCCCTTGTCGACCCCTTCCTCGTCGACTACATCGAAGACCTCCGAACCCAGACAGGCAACGAGCTTATCACCGCCGAGCATGTCGACCTCGAGGACCTGTACAGCATACGTCAGTTTGCAACGAAATGGGTCGACAACGCACCGCCACGACGTCTCGACACAATCGTCCTCTGTGCGAACACGATGACACCACCAGGAGGCAAGGCAACACAGACTGAAGATGGGCTGGAGTCTACTTGGGGGCTGAACTACATGGCCAACTTCCACCTGCTGAGCATACTCAGCCCAGCACTACGTGCTCAGCCTCCCGATCGAGACGTTCGAATCATCTTCGGTACATGCCCGGCATACGTGGGCGGAAAGTTGCCAGGTGTCGACACAAAAGCAAATAAAGACGGAAAGAGCGATCCTGGACAACTCGATTTCACACCCTCCACCGTATACGCAACGTCCAAGCTCGCCCTCATGACCTTCGCCGTAGCCTTCCAGAAGCATCTCTCAAACTATGTCCGCCCCGACAAACAGCCCATGAACGCACGCGTAATCATGGTCGACCCGGGCTGGACACGAACACCCGGCATGCGGCGATACCTTACCTTCGGCTCGCTGTGGGGGCTGGCGATATACCTCATCACATGGCCGCTGTGGTGGCTGGTGCTGAAGAGCCCTGATCAAGGTGCACAAACTTTCCTATACGCGGCTATGGAGGCACAGTGGGGTCGTGGAGAAGGAGCATACTTCCTCAAAGAATGTAGGAGAAAGATATGGACAAGGAAGGAGATCGATGATGAGCTGCTGCAGAAGAAGCTGTGGGAGAGCAGTGAGAAGACGATCGAAATTCTTGAGAAAGAGAGTGCAAAGAAGAGGGCGGCTGAGAAGAAGCAGAAGGAGAAGTCTGAGGGCAAGAGTACCGCAAAGGCGACTAACGGTGATGCTAAGCAACGGAAGTGAAAAGTGGCGGTCATCCTCGTCGAAGCTCACAACGTTACTAGAATCACTGATATAAGACCCAGATATTGTTGCTCAAGATCTCTAGCAGGACTCAAAATGAAGCATCTGGAACATGCTACGAATGGTGCGATCTTGTGATTCCGTTCAAGTTTGCTCACAATCGGCAAAGCTCTCTGCGTTCATATATCAATGCTTGCGCCGCCGAAGGCTACCCACAGCACCACGACCATGAGCGGGCCCAGTTTCGCAGACCTTGCGGTTGAGCTGAAGGTAATGGTGTTTACCGATGCATGCCTTGGATACTACGACTTGTTCCGATCCTCCTGGGTAAACCAAGAGTGGCGTGACATCATCTGGAAGACAAACGACATCCGTGAGCGGATGTTTCTGCCACGCCTTCCGAGCACTGGAACGCCAGCAGTACTGCCATCTTTTGCCAATCCGAACAAAGGAGCAATGGCAATCAGTTGGTGGCTTCCGCATAGGCTTCGAGTGGAGTCTGGTGAGCTGGAAGCCTCCGACATGCAGGAAACAAAGTTGACGGCTCCGCCCTGGTCTAGCCTAAAGATACATCCGCTTCTCGAAGGCTCACTCACCCGCTATTACCCCCGACACAAAGGAGGAAATTTTACGCAAGAACCATCGATGAGCTACCGGCTAGTAAAGCATCTCAACAAGCCAAGCTCCAAAGCTCTTTCAGCGACATGGCGCCAAATGTTCATCACTCAACCCGCACTTCAGTGCTTGACTCTTCACTGGTCTGAATGGTCCTGCAGCGATAGACATTCTTTTCCAAGGGATACCCAAAAGGTCTTGCGAAACCGTGGTGGAATAACACTGGGGGACATCGTCGACGCTGTATGGCAGTCTCTGCTACCACGTAACGCTGGCCTTGTACCAGATCATATCCTACCTTCTGTTGATATATATAATTGTTTCGGTAGGAATTGTCGTTGCTACCATAAGACTAGGGGTACAGAGGGAACGTATGGCAAACGAATGGAAGATTTGGAGTGGAAAAGGGAGAAGTTTGAGGCCAAGGTGATCAAGAAGGGAGGTAGCAGTCTTGAGGGAAGAAAAAGTGAAGACCTTGTTATCCAGGTCTCGGGTAAGGTCAGGCATGCTAAAATTAGGGTTATCGTGAAAATGGTGGACGGGGAGTTGAAAACAAGAGTAGAACCACACCCGACCTGGTATTGAGTTCAGAGAAGCGATAATCAAGAAAGCGTTTCGCGATAAAAACCCGACTAACCTCATTATTCATACGATATTCATGCAACTAGCTCACCTCTTCTACTCATGAATAAGACTTCCAGACAACGCTTCTCACTTCCATAGCATTGCCTGCCCTGCTGTACAAGCTCGGTGCGAGTCATACCGATAACAGCCACGAAAGAGCTAACGACAAGAGCGATGCTGGAAAGATTATGCAATAGCGATGAATCTTTCCAGCTGTACTCTGCTTCACTGTTCCCAAGTTTGCTCACAACCAGTGAAGCAATCCGTGATTATGTATTAATACTCCCACTGACGACGATTGGCAGCACTATCTTAGTCATGTCTAGCCCGTCAAGTGCACACCTTCCAAACGAATTGAAGCGGGTGATCTTCAGTGATTCCTGTCTTGAGTACTACGATTTGTTCTGCGCCTCCTGTGTCAACAGAGACTGGCGCTCCCTCATCTTGGCCGCGGATGACATTCGCCAGCGTATGTTTCTCCCGTGTCTAGAGCGCTCTGAAGACACTATAATATCTCCAGCTGTACTCGGCCCAGACGCCGAGATACACATCGATCACAGGCTCCCGCACCAGATGAAATTGAAAGCTGTCATCCTAAACGGTGACCCGCGCCAGCTTCCGGGTCTGGAGGTCGCTCCGTGGGATCGTGTAGAAATGCATACGTTACTCAAAGCGTTCCGTACTTATCGAAGACGGAAACATAATGAGGCATCAAACCAGCCAGTCAATCTGACCGTCAGTTACCAGCTACTTAATTACTGCAAGAAGCCGCACATCGACAGGAACTCCGCAACATGGCGCGAGATGTACGCCACCAAACCTCCACTGATGCACTTGACTGTCATCCTGGAGACTAAAGTGTGCTCTACCACCCATGGCATCCAAATTGTACACACCAGATTCCCGATCTACAACAAGAACGGGGTAACGCTCGGGAACATCGTCGACGTCTTGTGGTACCCTCAACTGATGCGAAACATCGGCCTCGTGCCAAACGATCTCCAGTGTTGGGGCTACAAACCGCACCGAGACCACTGGAACGTCTGCCGATGCTATCATACTACCAACGGGCAGGAGGTTTACTACAGGGTGCAGATGGCGATAGCGAAAGGAATAAGTCCGGCAAAGGCGCGCAGGATGATCTGGGAGGGAGAGCATGGGAATGAGCATGGTACTTTTTAGACGCGGTTTACGTCTGACTGTCTTGAAGATCAGCGGAGTTTCTGGTAATAGGCGCAGTGACTGAGTTGCTTTTCACAACTATGTGTTTTCAAAGTAGCACTTCGACGCAGCATTGCGCGGTCAATTCGTCTTGTTCTTTTCTCCTAAGCTATATGTAACATAGCAATAATAACCATCTTACTCCTTCCTAAACAGTAGGAAAGATATAAACACCCTCCTGCAGCGCCATCTGCACACTCGGCACCGGCTTAACATACTTCCTCACACTCTTCACCGCATCGTCCAACAACATCGCCACCAAATTCCCAAACACCACACTCCCCTCCGCATTCAAATGCGTGTTATCATCCGCCTTGAGATTATACGTATGCGCCTTCTCCGCGCCAATCGCATTCAAATACGCCGTACTCGCCGCATTCAAATCGATGATATCAGCGCCGCTCTTACTCGCCGCTTCTTTCGTCGCAGCCACCATATCCGCGAGATTTAGTTTGATCTTCCCGTCGGCATCGTAGTTGCGTCGGCTTAGCGATGTAACGAGGATGGGTGTTGCGCCCACATCCCGTACTTCCTTCACATACGCAATTAGATTGTTTGTGAGATCCACAGCGCTGATGTTCTTATCAGGTTTCTGGTCGTTGTGCCCGAATTGGATGGTAACGTAGGGCGTGTATTTCCTTGACACGTTTTTCGCGGAGGATAGTACGCTTGCCCAGTCGCCGCCTTGCCGGAAGGATACGGTTGTTGCGCCGTTGTGGCCGTAGTTCGTGCCTGAAGCCCCGTTTTGAAGCGTTGTCGTCAAGAAGCCGGTGCCCCAGCCGCCGCCGCCTGCGGATTGTACGGCTGTTGTTGAGTCACCGGCGAGGAGGAAGTAGGGTGGCTTTTGGGCGCTGGGTTTGGGTTTGGGCTTGGAAGAGGGTAGGGCGGATGCGGTGGCGAGGAGGGTGAGGTAGGTGAGGGTTGTTGGGAGATGCATCTTGATGCTATTTGGCTCTGCCGCTGTGAGATAGATTGAATGGAATCGCAAATTTCGAGCTGCTGATGGTTTGCCTGCCGGTTTCGATGAAGGATGCTCATTACTTATATACCCATGAACTGATCTCCTTCATCCCTACATCGCCTACCTTCTAGATGACGGTTCTCGGGAATTTTACCCCATCATTTCCTTTTCGCGGCTGATGGTCGCTGCGGTAGGGTAGATGGTCTGGGGTAGCTTGCAACGTTCGTGTTGAGGCATTTCCACCAATCGGCCCCAGTTGGTGTGCACAAGCACGTCATGGGTGCTGTATGGTGGAGAAACACCGACGATGTGGAAAACAGGGATGCATCCGGGTAGATGCACGATTCCCGTTGATCCGACTGCGTGCGCACGTTGCTTTTCGTAGATGAAGGGGTAGTTGAACGCGTGATTAGTGAACCGGTGTAATTGGAAGCGTAGAGTTCCATCTCAAACCCCAGGGTCCGGTGTCGGCCCGGTACTGTATCTGGGGATGCATGAACGCGGCAATCAGGTACAAAGTCATCGACAAGAACCTAAAAAGATACATAGATAACCTAGAAGTATCGCATTAAGCGATACGGATGCGTGACCAAAAGATACGGTGAATCAAAACTGCTGCTTCAGCGACAGCGTCCTCTGTGACTGCGCGTCGCCCTCACGAATACTCACGTGCGTTGTCTTCATAATGCCCGCACATTGTATTCTGTCCTCGAGCTCCAGGATATGACGCTCGCTCTCATCGTCTCCCTTATTGTCCAGCTTCGTGCGTGCCTTGGAGATGTAGTGCGAAGAAGCTGGATAAAACTCGCTGGTATTTCTTCGCGAAACACCGAAGCTGGTAGCACAAGTTGCAGGTAGGAATCTCGAGAAGAGACCGAGGATTGTTTGTTCGTGAAATGTAGATCTACGAGCGTCTGATTAAGCCTGCTGCAGGTGCTCAGGTGAGGTTCCAGCCATGCTCAGGTGCGGCTGAGCAGACCGGTCGAGAGCGAACACCAAGGCTTGTCAGTGAAGGCAGTGTGGAAAACCATAGGACAGAGCAGGTTCGAATCTCTTTGCCCGAGGCAGTTAAACTCAGCCAGCCAAACCGCATCTTCTTACTGTACCTAGGTAGCGCAGGTGCGCAATTCTTATTCCCTCCCAACCATATCCGTAACTCCTCCAACATTTCTTTGCTGTGGATTACCGATACCCTACCCATTATACTGCTACCTCGTTACCTCACATTATATTCCGTTTATCGAAGACTTCCGAAGATGCGCACCCTTGCTACATGGCTAGACAAGCTTCAGCATGTAACCTCCGAGGATGAAGGCCAAATATCAAGATCAGCTGGACTATGCAAGTCGTGCGCCCAATGGGACTTTGCGACCGTGTTTCTTGGCAAACGATACCCTGCTCAAGAATATGGAATCATTAGAGACAAGTCAAGATGTCCACTCTGGGATATTCGCTCCCTGGAAACACTCAGACATGCGAAGACTTGCCCAATGTGTAACTTCATCATGGCTCTGCTCGTTGACCGGGGACAGATAACAGAAGAGGACACATCAGCCTCAGTAAAAGACGTGGTCGTACAATTCAACAAGGGCCTGTTGAGCAAATCCTGCGGGGTTGTATACATACGGATAATCGATCGGCAAGCCACCCAAGCGTCACAGTTTGACTCTTGGCCCGATTACGACGAAGCTGATTTCAACCGCAAATGGATCACTGTGTTGCCAGAGCTTGGCTCGGAGCTCTCTCGCAAGATACCGCTGACGGACTACGCATGGGGAGGCAAGCATTTGAAGCCGTATTGTAACATCAAAGAGTTATCATCGTGGGTGCGAGAGTGTTCTGGGGATCTGCATGACACTCACTTCGATTGTGCGAAGGGCCACTTCGAGACACGAACATTGAATACACTTCGGCTGATCGATGTGAAGGCGATGTGCTTGAATGTAAAGCAGTTGCCAACGAAATACGCCGCCCTGAGCTACGTCTGGGGCCCATCTCATCTACCACAATTCAAGTTGCACCAAATGGACGTAGAAGCCATGTCAAAGCGCAATGCATTGAGGAAAAGGTGGACTGAGGTGCCAACAACGATCAGGGATGCCATGAGAGTCTGTATCGAATGCGGCATTCGCTATCTCTGGGTCGACGCTCTTTGCTTGATCCAGGACGCGCCAGATCTCCCACAGCATCTAGAAAAGATGACGGAGATCTATGATACAGCCGTCATGACCATTATAGCCGCTTGTACCGATTCGTCTTGGACGGGCCTTAGTGGTGTGTCGAAAGCACGACCCATGTCGCAACACCGAGTGTCTATCGGAAACATGGCTCTTATTGAAGCCTTGCCACCACCAGGAGCTGAGTTGGAGAACACACGCTGGACTCAGCGTGGCTGGACGTTCCAGGAGCACATCTTCTCAAGGCGATGTCTGATCTTCCTGGACAGTCGAGTGGTCTTCCAGTGTAATCGTGGGTGGATCGACGAGAGCATCGAATTTGACTACAGCGGACGGAGGCTCCAGAAAGCAAAAGCCTCAGTTCAGATGTCTTTGCCAGCGGAAACAGAAAAGTTCGATTTTCTGTCCTTCGTGGAATGCTTCTGTAAGCTCGAACTCACATACGATTCAGACGCTCTGAATGCATGCAGGGGCGTCATAGCGTGGCTGGAGCAGAATGGTGCGCAGTTTTTCTGGGCAACACCTACCGACCGCATACTGGACGGTGTTGATTTCAAAACTGGAGGTTTGGAGCGACGACCCGACTATCCTAGCTGGGCCTGGTTAGGCTGGCGGCGACCACACGCTCAAGAGAACAGTTCCCAGAAGTTTTTCGGCCGCAGAAAGATCGATTTCGGGTTACACCCCTTGTGCAAGATTGACATCCCGTCACTAAGAGATGACCATACCAGTGAAACATTGGGCTTGGGCTTTGAGACACTGCAGCTGTCTGCGAGTGATCTGGATAAGGTTCTCATATTGATGGCTCCTGTCGCGGACTATTTAGATCTGGAGGGGGCATTACTATCTCGCGACAACTTGGAACATGGCGACATTCAGCCACACTTCTTATCTCACAATGTCGAAGAGGTATGCAGGGTTGAGCTGGTGGGTCTTGCGCAACAGTTCGAATATGAGATTGGCGAAGGGCCCCTCTATGTGAACTGCTTGATCGTCAAGACAGATGTACGGCGCGTATCAGAGCGGATCGGTGTAGGGCGAGTCAAGCTCTCTAGGTGGCAGACAGCTGGGGTGGAAGAACGGACCGTGTATCTCATTTGACATTTGGAAACTGCGGAAGTCTACACCTCAGATACTGCGCATGGAGGCCGTGAGCCCTGCACAGGTAGCGTCGTATGTAGGTAGCGCTCCCCTTGCTTGGTGGGCTCGGGTCGGCCTGAAGGCGACATGCATTCCTCTCAATGGAACAGAAGCTTATGGATGTGAATATTTCAGGCATGCAGTGCCCTGGAATATCGACGCGGGCTTGCGTCCCGCCCCTGGCGAGGCGGCTCGGTTGGAGTTCTGGGACGGCATTTGGCTCCGTGGGGGTGGATGACATATCAGATACACTATACCGGATTGGGCGGCAAGATAACTCCCCGACGGGCAAGCTAAGACCGAGCAACATCTCGACGACGCAGCTGCGGAGGACACATCTCTCTCGAAACAACCTTGGAAGACGAAATATATCGCGGTCACGATCTTTCGACAAATCTATATAGTGAGAACGTTGACACTCCATGATGCGGACCGTTTCGTAGCTTCCGTTGCGGGTTGCGCGTGGAAACGGCACAGACAGGCGCCTCGCGTACTTATCGCCATGGCATTAGTCCCATATTCCGGTTGCTCATGGTAGTGATGGTCATGACTAGTAATGTGCCGTTTCTTCTATTACACATCAACATTTCCTTCGGCATATTCCCTCCGATACCGACCCGGCCTTTTGCCCCAGTTCATCGCTCGAAGTCGCTGGTCCCTCACCATCCATGGAAGCCTGCTGCAAAGAGGCCGGCAGATGAACATGCATCCGAACATCGATGGAAGCCAGGGGTGCAAAGCATCCAGACCCTACCATGTGCGATGATCTCTTAGCAGCGGCACCGTGAGAGCCTTTAAATTATTACTGGGTGGATCTCATATTCCCTTCTGCACGCCGTCAAGCCTTTAGTTTCGCGGTCGGTCTTGGTTATTCAGGTCAGCGAGCGACTTTGTTTGTGTGATATTTTTCGTTCGCCTCATACTCAGCTCGACATGCATTTGTTCATCATTCCTTCGTTCTTTGCCGCTGCGGTGTTGGGAGTCGCATCAGCCCAAACCACATACGACTATGTGATTGTTGGAGGAGGCACCACGGGCTTGGTTGTTGCGAACAGATTAAGCGAAGATCCCAAGAGCGAGTACTGACAGGTTTAGAGGTGCTTCGAGCAATAAGCTGACAATTGTTTACAGAGACGGTCCTGGTCATCGAAAATGGCGCGCTCAGCAATAGTACCCTATCCAGTATCCCTGGCAACTCGGGCGGCCTCAACCTCGCTGCAATGTACGACATCTACAGCGCACCCGTTCCGAATCTTGGCAACCAAACATTCCTAGTAACAGTCGGCAACGTCGTCGGCGGCGGGTCGTATGTGAACGGAATGCAGTTTAACAGAGGTGCTGATGCTGACTATGATGCGTGGGGTCAGCTCGGAAACAAAGGATGGGATTGGAAGGGGCTGAAACCATATTTCATGAAGAGCAATGACTTTGATGCGCCTTCGAAGAACACAACCAAGGCTTTTGGTATCACGTACGATGCCAAGGCTTACGGCAATGGCCCGTTGAAGGTGTCGATACCGGACTATCAATTCCCCGATATGAAGACTATCTATCACTCGTGGGATAATGTCGACATTCCACATCCACAGGAGGGTTTCGCAGAGCCTGTCGGTCACTACTGGTCACCAAACTCAATCAACAAGGCGACCGCTATGCGTAGTACTTCGCGCACTGCTTACTACGATCCCATTGTGTCGAGGAAGAACCTGAAGCTGTTAACAAACACTCATGTCGACGAGATTACGTTCTCGAAGAACAGAGTAGGCGCCTTGGCTGCTACGGGTGTTAAGTATACACATACCCTAGGGTAAAGTAGCCGCCACGACTAGCACTTATTGTATCTTGCTAACTTATTACTAGTATGTATCTCCCTTGCTATGCTTTGCCAACGCGGTTCTAAGACATCTTTCTATTTGTGCTAACGCTTAAAAGAAAACAACAACAACGAGCAAATTGAAGCCATCGCCGCGAAAGAAGTCATCCTTGCTGCTGGTGGCGTGTTTACGCCACACTTGCTCATGTATTCTGGTATTGGCCCGAAAGACGTTCTGACAGCTGCCGGTGTCACTGTTAAGAAGGTAAGCACGTCAACCTCGGAAAAGTCTGAACAGGTCTGGAGCCTACATCGACGTTAGGACACCTACTTTGCAGGTTTCCATGTTAATGTAGGCTGCAGGCCTGTTCAGGTTTTCCTTGTATGAGGTGTAGGGATGGTCATGATATTCCTGAGGCCTGCGCTGAAAATTCCTAGGACCTCCCAGCCGTGGGTTCAAATTTCCAAGATCACATCGCCAACTACATGAATTTCGACCTCCAAAACCTGAATCCAGAGAACATGAACGCACTCAGCACGGATTCAGTCTTCAACCAAACAGCCTACGACCAGTACCTGAAGTCGCGCACCGGCCCATACTCTGTCGGCAAAGCCAACGGCCTCGTCTTCATCGCACTACAACACTTCGATTCATCGTTCAAGAAGACTGTCGCCAAGATACGATCTCAAGTAGCTTCCAAATTTCTTCCCGAACGTTATGCGAAGGACAAAAAGCTCCTCGCCGGCTTCACAAAGCAGCGCGACATCCTCGCGGAGCAATTCTCCGGCACTGACGCCGCTGTTGGCGAACTTGTCATCCAGCCATGGGGTTTCTCTGGTATCGCAAACAACAAGCCCCTCTCACGAGGCACTATCACACTCAACAATACACATCCTGCCGCCTACCCCGTCGTCCAGTGGAACACGTTCCAAAACCCAGTCGATGTAGACGTTATGGTAGCCCTTACGCGATACAACCGCGCACACTGGGCATCCAAGGAGCTGGCACAATACGAGCCGGTAGAAACGGCTCCTGGCCCTCAGTACCAAACCGATGAGGAGATCATTCGGGGCGGTGTTGCCTCGGGCTCACTACAACCGACATTCGCGCATCCCAGTGGTGGGTGCAGTATGATGCCTGAGGAGCTTGGCGGTTGTGTAAGTGATGAATTGCTGGTGTATGGGGTCAAGGGATTGAGCGTTGTAGACGCAAGTATTATTCCGATGATTCCTGCGACGCATCTACAGGCCACTATGTACGCGATTGCGGAGAAGGCGGCGGATATCATTAAGAAGAGGGCTTAGAATGAGAATAGTTGATACGTAGCCGAAGATGTGTTTACTCATGTCTTACAATCAGCTTTCAAACTACAAAGAGACCTGACGTTCGACTGAAAACCGACTGTCTTTAGGGTTTGGTAAAGCCCAATTTCGCTTCTGCACAAATGATCTCGGCAGCCTTCTCCGCGAAAGCGTAGACGGCCGTCAAGATGTTCCCTCGTGGTATGATCGGCAAAACACTAGCGTCGCAAACCCTCACATTCTCCGTTCCGTAAACTCTCAGCCGTTCGTCAACAACGCCCCCTAGTTCTTCCTTCATCATCGAACAAGTGCTGGACGGATGATAGTTTGTTGCTGAGTTGATGGGAAGGATCCCCTTCGCATCTTCAAGCGACTTTACGGGGTGAGGAAAACTTCGAGGCAACCGTCTTCCGTTCGGCTTTGCCATGGCAGTAAAGGTAGGCTTCTGGAAGAGCCTCTCGATGAGACGGAGATGGCGAGCGAGAATTCCCACATCAAGAGGATGAGAGAGGTAGTTGAACTTGATCTCTGGCTTGAGTGAAGGGTCAGGAGAGATGTGACAGCTTCCGCGCGAGAAGGGATGCGCCAACATAGCAACAACGGTTATGTAGTTGCCATCAACCACAGATGGCGTGTTTGGAGGCATTGATTCGAGGTCTCTGTGACGCTGTGAACGCAGCATGAAGGTCGTGGCTGTTGCTTCGCTAGGGCTCTCGACGGCCTTTTGGATGACGGAATACTGGGCCTTTAGGCTCGGTTTGCTCTCTGCTTCCACCGAATGCTTGACCATTGCAACGAGTTCCTCCGTCTCTGAGTGAGTCTCTAGTAACTGCAGTGGCGTGAAAGCGAAACTGTACGCTCCTCCTTCAGCCAGTCGACCCGTGCGACTTTTCCCGTACTCTTCTAATGCCGCCCTTTGCACCATAGGGTCTCGTAGTCCGTCGTCACGAGTTGGAGTGTCATCTCCAGCTTCGATGGACAGACTGCAGTTCAGATGATCCTGCAAGTTCTCGCCAACACCTGGCAGCTCGTAGAGAAGCGGGATGTTCGCGGCCGCGAGGACGTCTTTGGATCCAATTCCTGATCGTTCCAATAGCGCGGGAGACTCGAATACGCCTGCGCAGAGGATTATCTCTCGACCATCGATCAGATATTCCTCGCCTTCGTGTGTGAAGTGAACGCCCGTGGCATTGAGTTTGCCTTCGGCGGTCAACGCCTCATCGAAAGCAATCTTGTCGACCTTTATGCCGGTTCTCATTACCACATTTCCGCGTTTCAAGGCGGGCTCTAAGAATGCTTGACCTGCATGGCTTCGCTCGCCTTTCGATGAATCGATCGCATTGGTGACAGTGACTGCGCCGGCATTGCTCTCGGCAAATCCTGTAGTGCCCGTCGGATGACCTAGCTCCTCGAAGGCTTCCAACCAGCGGGATTGAAGAAAGTCCATGGAACGCGGGTATGATGTCTTTATACCATCGTCCACTTTGGGGTCGAGATGTTCTGCCTGCCATCGGCTGTAGCAATCTCCCATGCTCTTTGCACTCCACTCTTCTTTGCCCGAATCTGACAAGAGCTCATTCGCGATACGGTCATGCCATTCGTGATTGGGGAATACCACACTGTGACTATTGATCGCACTGGTCCCCCCAACCAACTTCCCTCTCGGATGCTTCACCCTCCTGTTGTTCAGACCCGGCTCCGGGGCGGAAACGTATTGCCAATCGTACTTAGATGACATCAGCCTCGCCGATAGACCGGGCGTTTGGACTATGGCGTCGTCGCGAACATGTTCCCCGGCCTCCAGGACAAGAATTCGGCGATCAGGCAGCCGCTGAGACAGACGTGACGCGATCAAGCATGCCGCTGATCCAGCTCCTACGAGAATGAAGTCGAAGTTCTCGGCCTCTGCGGTACGGTCTCTGACCGGCATTGTTAGAGGAAAGATGGTGGATGTTGAGAGACGGAAAGCTTGAAGCTGCACAGCCATCTACGGCAACCTCATACATAATAAGGCTAAGCATTGCGCCCTGACTAGGGGACAGATAAGCACTACAACATACTAGCAGGATTGGGTAGGTGTAAATGGAAATCACTGAGCCTCATACGCGCCTGGCGCTTGTGCGATTCGTTCAAGAGAAGCCTAGGCCCCCAGATCCGCTGCTTTAGTAGTGGTGCGTACAAAATACGTTAATTTACCCGTCGGATCAGACCACTATTGGTGGTCAGAAGAGAATGTCCACCGATAGCCTGCATCTAGAACTTGGGCTACGTGTCTTAGATGTCGTGAGAGGAGTTTGCGGGGTTAACGGAAACGGCATGAAAATCAGGGTCCACGGCAGCACGTGGGCCGCCGCTTCCATGTGTGAGCGGCGATGGCAGCTGCAAAACTACCCGCAACTTGAAACCACAATGAAGACGTGTTCAATATACGAAGTAAAAGTCAAGGCTAATACCAGACAGCATCAAAATCTCCGCACAGTGAGTGGTGGAATATGTAGGATACCTACATATCCAACTATGGTGTGCAGACATAGCATCATCATGACTCACAGTCTGATCACAACCGATATACCATGTCTCTGCCCTATTATTGGATACGATAGATGCCTTCATGTATATTGTTCCACCTATCGTGGTGCGCAAGCGGTATTCGATCTGTGGAGCACGACATTTCTGCTGTCCGGGGCCTCGGTGGTGAGGGTAGGAAGGGAACCGGAGGCCGTTGGCGATGGATAGGAACCGCACTATTCAGTTAGGTGGTACTGGCTGCGACGAAGCCTAGGGCGATACGCTATCGTGGTTAAATAGTCAACAATCTTGTATCGAGAAGATGCGCGAGAAATGGCCTCGGGACAATGGTAACCTCAACGAACCCCCGAGGCCGTTTGCGCTATTGATGCCTTCGCGCGTGAAATGCATTTGGCGATAATGCTAATCAGAGAGCTCGTAGTGGTCGAACGGTATGAAGTTGGACGTTACAGGCTCGGACTAGGCGCTTCTGCAAGGCTGGTGGTATCTGGTGCGCGTTGAAGTCGAGCGGTACAGGCTCGAATGAGGGCCGGGTATTATGTGCGTTGATACTTCATGGTTAAAGCAATTTTGTCCCAGAGGAAAGCAAAAGGATCTCTCTAGCGAGAAGCGGATGGGGTGTCGTGACGAGGAAGCAATCGTGCTAGAAAGGGAAGCGCGCCTGGAGCGCGATTGGAGCCATACCGATCTTAGGGGGTTCTTCACAATTATCACCCCACTATTCTAGGAGCGCTTTAAGGGCGAATTATCTTAGGGCTAAAACCTATATAACATTATTTTAACTCTAAGATCTAGAAGAAACAAAAATAATTTACTACAGAAAATTACTTTTTTTTAAAAATAATTTAAAAATAGAAATAACCTAGTAAAAAAGAGCAGCAAAAAGCTTGTTAGTAGTTACCTACTTAGCTTTTTTGCCTTACTCTAGCTACTTATAGCTAGTAGACAGGCTACTACTACTACTACTAGCTTTTTCTAGTAGTTTTAATAAAGATTTTTTAAACTAAGCATAATATATAAGTAGAGCTAGCTAGTAATAATGTGTGTAATAATCTATTTTTAAATACAAGTATTTCTATATAGTAAATATTCGCAAAGAAAACTTATTTTCTTAGTATTTTCTATATAAATATTTATTAGCAAACTAATAATTCTACAGCCTGTAAACTAGTTCTAAAAAAGTAAGGTCTGTTGCTAGCACACTAAAGAACGTATAACTAAAGGTTTTAGCACCCTAGAGGTAGACGGGCCGAGGCTCTATATAAATATATTTTAAACAAGAATAGCTTCTATAAATAGCAACTATAATTACAATAAGCTATTAATTGTTGTACAGGCTAACCATCCTATGTCGATTTTCAATTACCCCCCTAGGGCCGTATGGAGGCTTTCGACGCGCCTGCGCACGGATCACATGACGTGTACCGACACGGTCCGTCGCGTTCACCAGCTACCAGGTTATTCGCATTGTTCAATCGGTGACTACGATACACGCAACAAATAAAAGGCATAGGATCCTCAAACTCTTTATTCGCAGTGCTTCTCTAGTTCCCAAAAGTAACACACAACGAAAGACGTATCCCATTCTATGTACGGCCCATCGCGGCTTGATGGTATGCGCTCTTCTTTCTGATGGCCGGCCCATAGCGATAGAAGATCCACGGGATGGGCGCCATAGCCGTGGCGACGAAAGCCAACAGACTAGTTCCCCACGGCACACCCAAGCTCTCATACAATCGTTTCGAGAAGAGCGGAAATGCTGCGCCAAAGAGTCGGCACAGAAGTCCGTTCGCAGCAAGAGCGCTTGCCCCGTATATACCATAGCAATCGGTGAGATACGCAGCGATATCAGAAAAGCCGTCAGAAGACCGATACCTAGTGGAACCCCAGCCAGAATGGGCACAACGGCCGGTACAGACGCTGTTGCCGTCCATGCGAACCAGAAGAGCCCAATAGGTGTTAGCCATGTGAAAGCTATCTGCAGTGGGAAGCGCGCTTCAGGCTGCGGACCTAGTTTGCGTACAAAATGTGTATGAGCGCGGTTGAGCAGAGGCGATAGGACTGTTGGAAGAGCCATGCCCATGGCAAGCCCTGTGTATCCTGCGCTCATCTTGGCAGTCGACCAGCCCCGGTATTCTTTGTAGACGATGGGGTAGGCGACAAGTACAAGACACATGATTCCGTATAGGAATGCCATGTATGTTGATAGGGCCCAGACGATCGGCTCGGTGAAGAGCATGACCCATGGACGAACTAGATTATCGCGTGCGCGTTTCTTCCAGTCAATGTTCGAGAGATTGCTGCCGGCTTTGATTTGCTTCGCGCGGACCAGTTGCGGGGCGTATGTTTCTGGGAGGAAAAGCAGGGCGCAAATGTAGGTTATGCCACCGAGGATCATAGAAGTCCAATAGCCCCTTGAGGTACTGTTAGACGCCTTTTCGAGACATTTGATAGAAGGAAGAGTTGTTCACCATTGCCACGACGCGTACTGGGTTATCGGCCCGCCGCAGATTGGACCAATGACGAAACCCAAGAAACTTGCTGCGGTGAAAAGAGCGAGTGGGACAGCTCGTTCGTGAGGAGCCCACATGTCATTGAGCGACCCTGCTGTGTTGGTAAGGATTCGCTGCTGAGCTTTTATTTTGGGTGCTCCAGCGAACCAAGTCGTTTCATGATTGTCAGCTGCATCTTACTCGGCCCCATCAACGACTTTGAACTTCAGCCCGCTTTCCTCTGACTGGATAGGAATCGGTATCCAACATTTTGAATCCTCCTTCTTGTTGAGGATGATCCCTTCCCAATCCTGCGCGGTGGAAACAGTCAGCAACTGCCCGACATTGGATGGCCAACCCTAACAATAACTCGGTGACGTACCTTCAACCCGCCATACTTCCAGCTCCACAACGTCTTCGGATTACCAACCGTTCCACTTGGCGCCCAACGCAACCAATAATCCCGCCCAGAGCTGACCCCTCGTTGCCAAGCAACAGCCTGATCAAGCTGTAACGTCACGCGCCGGCTGACTTCTTGTCCGGGAAACAGCTCAATCCATCCCTCAGCCTCGCTGACAACATAAGTCTGCGCCGCTGCGTAATGGCTATCGCTCGAATCGATGAACCGCCCGTTTGCATCTCTTGGCCGCCGTAAACTCACATTGCGCCATTCAAAGGGAAGGCGATGTTCAGGGAGGTTCTCAGGCGAAGCAAAGATCTGGTACTGGCCCCAGTACACTGCGTTCTCGGATAGTGGGCCTCCAGCTTTAGGACCAAGCAGGTGTAGAACGATTGGCTGGCTAGGTACAAATTCAGGAGTCGTTGTGTAGCATAGCGTCGCCGTGAAACCCAAGGTTCCATCCCTGAGAGACAGAGTGCTGGCATCCGAGAGTCGAAGCGTGAGGCGAGGACATACGGCACTGTACACAACATCAGATCGGAGGAACCCCTTTCATAGACACATAATAGACACCCGAGACCAGGTAGAGAATAAGGAAGCGCCGGTAGAGAGAACATACAGTTTCTCCTCCTGCAGCGCGCTCTTCTGGCTCCGATACTCCTCCAACGCACGTCGATTCTCCGTCTCCCCCGCTTCATGCCGAAGAGACTCTTCATCACGCTGTACAATCCTCGTCGACGGTCTTTCAGGCCAAGGGGTTTGCAGGATTGCGGGAATTGAGGGCACCATCGTGTAGATGGCAGTATTGATCTTAGGAGCTTGACTTAGCCCACAGTATCGGTCTTGGGTATACGTCGTAAAAGCTTAAGACTTGAAAAATTCCGTACAACAAATATGTGGTGTTCCAAAGATGAGGAAAACGAATAATCTTGCTGTGTCGTGCTGGGCAGGATATATCACTGTGGCACGTTGGTGCGGGGCGCTGATTGGTCAGATTCTACGTCATCAAACCTGTTCTTGGGTTGGTGGCTGGCGCCACACGAGTCTGTGGGTGTAGGATGCGGGACGGGAAGAAAGGCCGCCGCGTCACCTTGACACACATATAGGTAGATGTTCAAGTAAGAGTACTCTTAATAACTAAACCCTGAGTAGAAGCGAGGTGTGTACAGAGATTGGCGCCTAGTTTCGTGCACATATAGGCGATGGCCCCGCACTAAAACCGCGCTAGCCCTTCCCGCAGACCCTGCATATCTCGCGCGAACCTGTTGATCACCCACATTTCTACAAGTTACGTCGAAATCTAAGCACGCATTTGCATCTGGACAGCGTGGCATTTATATTTACGCCCTGCATTTAATCTACTTGCCCATATGCAGCTTCCGCCACGCGTACCCCGAGTTCGGTGCCCGCCACTGCGACCAGTAGCACCGGAACAAATCTTGCGAGCATCGAGAATAGGGACACATGGCTTCGGAGATGACAAGAATGTTGTGAAGATGTTATAAACTGTTGCCTGATGGGGTCAATTAGCATGCATGTGTTTAAAGATCAGTTTGTGATGGAAACGTACGACACCGGCAAATCCCGCACCGGTGGTAACGATGTCTGCTTCTGGTAGGAAGATCATCCGTACTCCGTTGGTCATCAAGAAAATTGGGTTCAGAAGTCCAGAATGAGTGTACAGGATCTGCGACCGGTGTGCGGTCGTTCTTCATGTTGAGCCGACGATGTGTGCGGTGTTGAACGAGCTTGTGTCGGATCGCAGAGGACTGCCAATCAGAATCAGGACCACTGATATTTTTCTTAAATGAAGATTTGATACGGTTACGAGAAGAATGCAGAGCGCTTCCGACATCGATAATCAGATATGCACATGATGATGCACGGATATGGCCGCGGCGCAAAGCGCGCTGGTGGTTCCCCCACTTCCTGAACATCTCAACGTCTAGAGTCTTCCAGGGTGTTTAGCGAGCTGTACTCCATGATTCATTCTTATCGATGATAGAGTGGGGGATGTGCTCGATAACGGCGACGGAGAACATTTGCCGAAACGTAGATCAGCAAGGGTGATTACTCGCTTCGCTGAGGAGGTCATGCACATATCATCCCATAAAGTATACGAAGATGTTTAGCGGCGTTCTGGGCAATCCTTCTGCACGACGTTGACTTGGCATGACTGTTCGACACTCTAAGTTTCTGCAGCTGACCAGACCGCGTGAGATGTCTTGACATCGCTATGTTTCGAAATGCAAACGGCTTAATTTGAGTTGGCATCAGATGCAGCTATGATGCCACGAGCCATCTCGGGAAAGGAGTCCGCGGTCACATCCATTTCGCCGAAGAGATTGTCGCAACGAATCTTCTCCCATATCGTGCAATATGCAGCTTTGAATCTGTTGTTTGGTTAATGGAGCTGCGCAGGTAGACGGATATTGTCAACTCACCCGTGAATCTTAGCAGCCGCAACATCCCAGTTGTGCGCAGCTGCAAACCATTTCTCATCACTGCCCAGCTTCTCCATCATCATTTGATACACTTTTGGATCCGGTTTACCAATCTTGGCCGTGTCGCATGAGATGAAGTTCTCCTTGGGCATATGGATATCATTGTGCGTGAAGTACCCTCCAACACGCTCAACATCCCCTGCCGTCAACGCCCAGACCGTGAAGCCAGCATCCCTTAGCATTTGAAAACATTCGGCTACACCAGGTCGCGCTTCAAGCTTCTTGTACTGCTCTAGAATGTATTGCAAATCCTTGTCGCTAGCGAAAGACCGGGGGTCCTCAATGCCGGACATGTATAGCATGCGGTAAAATAGGCTGCTGAAGACGTCGCGGAAAGCGATGTAGCGACCATTCATGCTGAGATAAGTGTACTCTCTTTCGGTGACTTCAATCCAGAGGTAGCCGAATAGTCGTGGTTTGATGCCTTCGGCACGCATCTTGTCGCCTAGGCAGTGGTCCAGAGCATCGAATATAGCATCGTAGGAGACGCAGGTGCCGACGATATCGAACACTACGTGTTTACTGGATGTAGACATTGCGGTGATGAGAGGCTTTCGCCGATAGCCAAAGAATTTTCGAAGTGTGTGAAAGTAGAAGCTGACAGTAGACCGTGCTTCTTGGTCAAGATCGCAATGTTCGGTTGACTATGGTGAATTAGCATATGCCATGACAATGTCAGGATAGAGCTGAGCGAAGTGTCAGGCATGATAAGCGCTGCTCCACTTGCATCTTGGCCAGGTAGGGGCCTTGTCTTGGCGAACTCCGCACCATACCAGCATTGCTTCGGGACACGACCACTCGCAATCCTGTTGGGCTTCACTAGGCCGATAGGGATAGATAGAAGGCGGGGACATGGAACCGCAACAGTGGCGGTCTCATTACATCGCGAGTAGGATTGCGATAACGTCGAGCTGTTGACCAGTGCCATGCGAATGATTTCCGGAAGGCTGCAGCCATTCAATTTAGAACGTATGTACATATTCCGAACCTGTCGTCTCTGTGAGTTTCCTGGCTTCGATGTACATTCGTGGTGTACCGAGATCGCCTTATCGTTCCTCTGCAAGTCCGGAAGTCGAAAACCATGAGCTCCAAAGATGATGAAGCAGTGGATTTGGCACGTCGAATTGCCTCTGACCCAAACGATGAGAAGACCCCGAGGATACAACATGGAGAGGTGGAGGACGCAGCTATCATAGCGGCATTGCGAGCCCATGTACCGGGTACGGTGGCAGAGAAACGTTTAGTCCGAAAGATCGACTTCATCTTGCTCCCGATCCTCTGGTGGATGTACATACTTGCCCATCTCGACAGAAGCAACATCGCGAACGCCAATGCGGCAGGCATGAGTGAGGACCTTGGCCTATCGGATAATCGTAAGTCTGTCAATGCAGACTACACAATAGTGGTGGAGGTAAAGAAGCTGACGGTGTGTAGAATACGCAATGTTGGTATCGCTCTTCTTTGTGGCCTACGTCATTTTTGAGGTTCCTTCGAACATGATCCTCATGAAGGTGAAACCGTCGATCTATTTGTGTAAGCGTACCCAGTCAACCGAGCGGTACTAAGCAAGTACTGATAAGATGCCGTCCAGCCACGATTGTATGGGTTTGGGGATGCGTAGTTCTCGGAATGTCGCAGACGAAGAGTGCAACAGGACTCCTCGTTGGACGTTTCTTCCTGGGCGCAATCGAGGCAGGACTGTATCCGGGCGCGTTATTCATCCTGACCTGCTGGTACACGAAGAAGGAAGTCGGTGAGTACCTAGCCTCAGAGTCTCCGGGATCTGAGATGTGGCTGACATAATGCCCCAGGCAAACGCTTTTGCATCTTCTACACCTCCGGCTGCGTATCTCCAGCGCTAGGTGGTATCATGGCAGGTGCCATCATATCCAGCCTGGACGGTGCTCGTGATATTCCGGGCTGGCGATGGCTGCTCATAATCGAGAGCATCATTACTATTGCTTGTGGCTTTGGACGTAAGTGATCTCCACAAGCCGAAGGAGGGAACACTGCTAAAATGCCCGACATGTTAGTGTATTTCATCCTTCCCAATTGGCCAATCGAATCGAAGATGCTTTCCCCAGAGCAACGCCTTCTTGCTCACGTCCGTATCCTCCGCGATCGAGACCCATCTTGGGACACCGACGAGGCAACTCTCACCCCATTCCAAGCATTCCTTGCAGTGATTAGAGACGGACGAACCTATCTCTTTATGATCATCTACACCTCGAACTGTCTGGCATTGACTGTTTCGTATTTCATCCCGACCATACTTCGAGGAATAGGCTATACGAGCACCAGTGCCCAGTGGATGACGGTACCCATCTGGAGTTGCGGGGCTGTGTTTCAGCTGTTCTGGTGAGTAGACCCTTGCAAAGGCACGGCAAGAGACATCCCCTAATCGCACACCCGTTGATAGGTCCTGGACTTCGGACAAGACCCAAGACCGAAGATGGCACAACGCGGGATTACTTGCCTTCGCCGGAGTTACTACTTTAGTAGCTCTCCTTGTCAGCAACAATACAGTCAAGTATGCCATGCTGTGCCTGCAGACAGGTGCGATGTACACAACGGTACCTCTGATTCTCAACTGGACAAGCGAAGTCATGTCCCAACCAGCACGCAAGCGATCGATAGCCATCGCGCTGGTCAACTCTTTTGGTCACACGAGCTTCATATATGGAAGCTTTTTGTGGCCCAGCGCTGAGGGACCACGCAACTTGAAGGGATTTGCCGTATCGACTGCCGTTCTATGGCTTGGCGTGTTGATCGCTGCATTGATGCCAGTGGTTGCGAACTATCTGCCGAAGCCGCAGTCTGATGGAGTGCTGCGCGGACATGAGGTCCACATTGCTGACAACGACCAGCTCAAGAAACGGGATGAGTAATCTGGGACGGACCGAAAAGCAGACGGGAAGATGCGTTCGATGGGAAAATGAAGCGAGGTCTGGTAGCGATGGTGGGAAGGAGAGATTCGAGGACCGGGGTCAGTGACGTCAATTGGTCTAAGCTTACCAAAGTTCCGCGGAACGCGTCGCGGAATGCGCCCGAAACGGTAAAGCGTGCCCTGTTCTCTCGCTCTCGTGCTGCCCAGCCTTCCGAGCCTCCTAGTCAGCTCAACAACGACCGTGAGAGCCATGTCAAAGCTCGTCTCCAGACTCCACACTGTACAGTCATCTCCAACTCATCAAGCCTCCTGTCGATCTCCTGTTCATGCGGATCGCGCATGTATGCTCTGGTAAGCACGCGACGAACTGGCAGCGCGATCCCTACAGCATAGAACGTTCGCCTGTATAACGTACAACAGTACTGATGAAACCGTTCTACTCCAACGTCCTTGTTTGCTCCCGGACGTTATGTGGTAGCGCAACTCAAAATCGTTGCGCAAGGCAAACAAACCTGATTGTGCGTTCATCGCTTCAATATTGGCTTTGAGCAACAGTCCCCACGTGCACAAGCTTAGACTTCTCTAACAAAGATAGAACTCTCTTGCGAGATTGGCCAACCCTGCACCGCGTAGTTTACATAACCACAACTTTATTAAGCCCACGATGTCATTAACGACGCTCTCCGAGAACCTCAACGCTGAGGCACTCGCTTCTTGAAGCAGCAGCATGAGCTTCGTATTGCGCGCCACTTCGGTCAAATAATTATGGGTCCACGTTGGGCATAAGTATCAACTTCCATGTGAAATGAGTTCTCGTGGACGGGCACCTCCAACTTCGCCAGATCCTGCACACCTTCGGGGTTCGTTCGAGGTTCCAGCGCAGTCAGTACAACAACTACGCGTCGCAGTCAGCGATCATCACGAATTAGACCATTCGTGAACATGAGTAATCTCAGCGGCGCTGAGTTCAACCGTCGTTTGCCACCATGGTATCGGGCATTAATCAACTTGCGATTCTCAACATCATACCCTGATCTCTTGGGATGTGATGGCGGATTGCTCCCCGGACTTTGTGACGCCCTTATTGGTGCTTTAACTCCCACTTTGTTGACCACACGTTTGAACGCGGGCGATCGTTCAGCAGTGCGAGTTCTTGGGAGATCGATCATCACCTAACTGGGTACCCAAGGCGAACATACACGGGTGGTCCGGTACTTCATCGCAATACGTCGGGCCTTCTGTATACTCTCCACATGATTTACGTTGCCACTTGCCTCGGCTGCGCAGATGTCCTCTTACGAACTGCCGTCCACGATCGCAGGGCTGGTGAGGACCATTCGTCCTCATCCAAGGGACGTACGACCTGAAGGAGTGCGAGGAGTTTATCTAGAGCGTTGTACGAAGCGGAGAACTCGCCAAGATCGTACCACATCTCTAACTTTCTGGAAATATGCTTCTGGCAGCCAGTAGTACTTCTAGCGTACAGTTATTTTCAGCGCCTTTGACATCAACTACCGAAACCCTTTCTTGTATAAAGTTTGAGGTAGGTCCGAACCTTGAGGCTCCAGGGTCTGCGGGGATTAGGGTCCCTGGGATGTCGGGCTGTTAGGATTAGCTTCGAAGACACATGGTTTCAGTCGGGGCAAAATGTAAGGCAACGGTGATACAGGTTCAACTCTCAGAAAGAAGTATATAATGCCGTCCAGTGGTTCTCACTCTTTACCTCATTCACTGAGGACAAATCTTTGCATTCTTCATCATGTTGAACGAAACTATTCACGACTTGCTGGTCACTGACAAGCCCAGCATGGTTCAAGGCGCGATGTCAAACGCCTACGTGCTTCGCTGGCAGCTCGTTGGGGCCCTTTTGGTTTTCATGGTTGTTTCTCAGATCACCAAGATGATCTACCGAGCTCACATCGACCCTTTGCGAGCCATTCCCGGACCCTGGGTCAGCTCAGCAACATCAGCTTGGATCCGTTGGCAACGATGGCATGGCAGACTGTCCTTTGAGGCAGACAAGCTCATGACAAAGTACGGACCCATCGTCAGGATCGCACCGAATCTCGTCATTCTCAACGACTCCGAGTCGGTGGAGAAGATCTTCGTTAGGAAAGACCTCGACACTTCGCCAAAATCTATCCGAGCCCTTCGCGTCGGCGGTCACGATTGGACAGTCACATACCCTCAACATCCCATCGCACGGCAAAGACGTCACCCCGTCATGATTGCTACCACAACGAAAAACATGAAGTTCTGGCACGACACCTTCGTGACCAACATCGAAGCCATGGTCCGCGATCTCGGAAAGACGGAGGGCCAAAAATCGGAAGACATTGTCTACCACCTCCGCATCTGCACCCTCAAGAACTCGCAAGTCGTCATGGGCGGTACAGGTGTCGACCTCGAGTCCAGCGAATTCCCACACGTTGTTGGCGAGTACAACTTCCTCGTTGTTTGGCGTCTGTGCCTCCCAGAATGGCTATTCGCATGGCTCCAGTACGGCCCGTTCGCCCATGCGCGCTTCCGCGTACGATCCAGTGACAAGCTCTTTGACCTGGGCGCAGCGCTGTGCAAGCAGGCCAAGGAAATGGCTGAGGACTCAACCGCCAACGTCTTCAAACTCTTCACTGACCCAGATGCAAAGTACCCCCTCGAAGACTCATGGACGGACCCGGAAATCGGCGCGGAAATGGCAGGCCAGGTGCTCGCTGCTACTGAAACCACGTCATCGGCTCTCGCATTCATTTACTACGAGCTGGCAAAGAACCCAAGTCTTCAAGAAGAACTGTACGAGGAGGTTGCTGCCCATGAGGGCTACGAAGAGCTTGACTCTTTAAAGCTTCTTTGTGCATGCGTTAACGAAGGCCTGCGTTTCCGCCCACCAGTCGCTCTTACAGGTTCCCGCCTCGTACCAGAGGGTGGCATCAATGTCCTCGGCTACCACCTCCCCGCCGGCACCGTCGTCACCACACAGTCTCTCAGCATGTCTCGCCAGCGTCCCGACCTCTTCCCCGACTTCGATACCTACAACCCGCGACGCTGGCTCGTCGAGGATGAATACAGCGCCGAGCGCAAGAAGCATCTCGTTCCCTTCGGTGTGGGAGCGAGGCGCTGCCCAGGAGGCAACATGGCGACATACCAGATGCGAGTCATCTTGGCGGCTACATTCAGGGCGTTCAAGGTTGAACTTGCGCCGGAGACAACGCCGGAGGCGATGGCGCCCTTTGAGGCGAATGGATACAGGAGCAGGCACGATCGATGTGACCTGATCTTCAAACCCAGGACCGCGTGATGTTAGGTGTTGTGGCTCTCGATACTCTAACTTCTTTTCTTATCTTTTCTTTTGTCTCCTCTGGTACTTATGTCACTCCCTTGAGCAAAGCGTGCCGAGTGTATGGATGACTTTGATGAATTGGAACATATCTCATCATCTCCAATGAGCAGGATGTTTGTCTCTCATTCAAATTGCTACAGGATATACCCAAGTAGTGCTTCTGCAAGCACAGGAAGTTTGTAGAATAACGTCAAAATCAAGCGTCGCGTTACTCACATTATGACATGACCAGATTCGCGATCCGATCCGTACAAACAATGCGTGCATCAGGTATATGATCGAAGAGATACCAGCCCCCAGCGAGGAGGAGCATTGCCGTGGTGGCTGGCGACAAGAAGATGCCTGCTAACACCGGAACAGGTAGGTGCGAGCGATGACGCGTATCCAATGACGTCATTACGTGTCTCCCGAAACACCACCACGCCAAGGTACGCACAAAGCTTCACGATGACCAGCCAAAGTCAAGACATGTCACAAACCAGGAACCTCTCTCTTGTCCTACGCTGTAACAAAGCGCACACGGCGCATGTAGGAGTACGTGGTCACATTCCAGCATCGCGGATCACCCACAACGCGGGGACAAAGACGATGCTGCGGGGCTTCCGATAGGGCCTCGACTCGCATCTTGAAGCAGGCTTCCCATTACTCTCGGAGCAATCAGATCACTTTACAAACTCACAGATCACCCATCCAATGTCATTCGCGTAGACGACTACGTCGACACCTCGGCCGCAGCCGCAGCCGCCTTTGTACCTGTCATGCTGACCGGGTCCTTATCAGCGCAAACGCCACAGCCGTATTCCCATCGCGCATCATCGTGCGTGTGATCTGCGTATGCGTTGTTTCAGACGCGCCATATGCAGCACGCGGAGCTTAACGAAAGCTTGATAAAAGCTTGGAAAGCTTGGTCGCATGCTTGTAGGCCCATGATCGCGGCTGCGACAATCCGGCCGGTGTGACCGCCTGTTCCTGGTCGAGCGCTGGTGATTGGAGCGTTTGCAGTTGGGCAGGTAGGTTTGCTTCTTTCAAGGTGGGCGTGATGCATGCGTTGGTTGGAAGGTGCGAAGGTATTTATGCTGCCTTGTCGTCGTTGCTTCGGGTGAAGTAATTCTTTCTTGACTTTGTCTTGTTGCATCAGTGTTGTAACAAAACTCTCGTCATCAACATCCACAAGTCCGTCAAATCCATCGATCCAACATCATCATGGCATCTCTACAACGCCTCGCGATCCAGCGTAGCCCGACCTACAAGCCCGCTGGGGTCAAAAGCTACGTCTATGCCATGACAAAGTGTCCGTTGCCTATTCTTTACATCTTACTCCACCTTCCACTACTGAACTGACACACGTAGATGGCTTCCACCCTACAAAACCTGGCCCATACTTCCAAGCCAAGGTCATGTCACAGCAAGGCAAGTTCGGCCGAATCGGCGGCCGCATGCGATCACGCTACGTTCTCAAGAAGCGCAACGAAGCATCGGCACCAGGTGGTGCGCAAAGCAAAGCCGCAGCCCCAAGCGATGGCACTCCGACTGAAGGTGAAGTTCCCGCCGAGGATATCCAGAACGACTCCTTGTATCTCTGCGAAGTCGGCGTTGGGACACCCGAGCAGAAGATCTACCTGGACTTCGATACTGGATCTTCGGATCTTTGGGTATGCTGTGTTCTTTGACGATTTGATTACATTACTAAGATATACAGGTCTGGTCCACCGAACTCCCCAAGAACATCCTCAGTTCAGCAGATGCGTCAAAGCAGCAGGTCGCTTTCGACCCTTCAAAGTCAAGCACATTCAAAAAACTTGACGGTGAGACATGGAAGATCTCGTACGGAGACTCCTCTTCCGCAAGCGGTGACGTCGGTACTGATGTCGTAAACCTGGGTGGTCTCAAAGTCGAGAACCAAGCTGTAGAGCTTGCAAAGGAGCTTTCGCAGCAATTTGCCGAGGGCAATGGCAGCGGACTCCTTGGTCTGGCGTTCAGCTCCATCAACACTGTTTCCCCAACCCCTCAAAAGACGCCTGTCGACAACATCATCGCACAGAAGAGCGCTAAGGAGCAGCTTTTCACCGCGTACCTTGGTAGCTGGCGCGACACGAACGAGGCTGATAAGGGAGAGGTAAGTGTGTGGTGCTCTGTGCTCTCACTCAATTCTAACACCCCACCAGAGTTTTTACACCTTCGGCTTCATCGACCAAGACGTCATGACCGCCTCCGGCGCGTCTGAGCCCAACTACGCCGAAGTCGATAACAGCCAAGGCTTCTGGCAAATCCAATCCACATCCGCCACCATCAACGGCCAGACCGTCGACCGATCCAGCAACACCTCTATCATGGACACCGGCACGACCCTCTGCCTCGTGGATGATGCCCTTGTGGATGCGGTCTACAAAGCCATTCCCGGCGCAAAGTACGACCAAAGCAACCAGGGTTATGTCTTCCCTACCTCCACCTCTGCAGATGACTTGCCCGAGATCAAGCTCGCCATCGGAGACGCCATGGTGACGTTCCAGAAAGAGGACTTGGGCTTCGCTGACGCTGGAAACGGTATGGTGTATGGAAGTATTCAAAGCAGAGGATCCATGGATATGGATATTTATGGTGATGCTGTGCTGAAGGCTATGTATGCTGTAAGTTGTCACGTCTATTTGAGTTTCGATTCTGGGATTGTGCTAATGTGGTGTTTTAGATCTTCGATATGAACAACGGATCGCCGCGATTCGGATGGGTGCAGAGGAAGGAGAAGACTCAGAATACTGATGCGCCGCCTTCGTAGTGGACTTGGAGTGCGCTTTTCAGCAGAGAGGATGAGCTCAGATTCCTGGCTCGAGCTGAGCAGGCCGTTACCCGGTGCATGAGGTAGCAAGTAGCTTCAGGTTATGCCGTGGAGGCTTCTAGTGCCGATGAATACTATGCGCAATGAACATACGGATACTCATCTTCTGTCTCTTACATCACACGTAGACCTATCATAATGACTACAACATAGTCCAAAAAGGGCCTTGATACTGCAACAAAGCACTCTCCCGTGTACATCGGATCCCAATTCCTGAATAGAGAAGCACCAACTTTTTCCTCACAGTAGAGGTGGTATCTAGCAGATACTGAGTAAACTCATCTTCTCACTCAACTACACAGCCACGCACTCGACCAGGCTACATGTAAATCCTTCTCACATCATACACCCATTCGACTTGCTAGAATGCAAATCCGAAACATCCAAGCGTATCCTCCTTCCCTCAACCATCAGATAGCTCTCAACCAGCCACTCATACCACACCTTGCGGTCATCCGTCTGCCTCCAGAAACTGACTTCGACCTCTGAGTTGGCGGGGAGCTGCATGGGGGTCTGTGTATCAAATCAGCCATCATCCTTATTCCTATAGTCAGTGAATAACATACCTTGAGTGGGAACAAGATGGGGAACCAAGAAATCATGTCTTTGCTCTTCGCCTCCATAGTGACTGGATTCGTGCTCAACTCCACGGGCCCTTCCGAACCGCTGTACAGTACGGTCTCGAAGTACGCACCAAGACCGTGGCATACACCTGGTTCTTGGATGGGGAAGGCGATGCGACAGTAGCGCAGGTTATGTTCGTTTGCGCCGTCGCCGCCGCTGAAGCCACCACCGCCGCCTACCGCCGAACCGCCTTTCCTGAGCGAAGATTGTGCTAGAACGGAGGGAGATAGGGGGTGTGTAAAATCCCAGGCTGTTTCAACCTTGGGTGTGAGAGGGGCCTCGAGGTTGAAGTGTTGCATTCTTGTACCGTTACTGAGTTGTTTGGATGCGACGGTTTCTTCGGGGGAGGTGGAGAGGTAGTCGAATTGAGTGAGCATGACGACCCACGGGATATCGAAAGCGTTGGGATCGACGCTGGTACTTCTAGTATACAGGTCGGACCAGAGCTTTGGCGTGGAGATGGGGGTGAAGTGTGCGGTGTAGCTGGAGGGTATCGAGATGCCATGAGTGGGGTTTAGGACGTGTTGCACGCCGTCGAGACATTCGGGCGATAGCTCGTTGTCGGCGAAAGAGCCGAGAAGCTCGCTGACAAGTATGTCAACTTTGCCAAACGTGCCGTCTGCGAGGGTTGGGCCTTTCCAGGCGCGCATGTCGGTCTTAACGACTGTGACGCGTCCGCCCCAGGTTTCAATGTTGTGTCGTTGAAGCAGTACGTATGCGTTAGGGTTCTTCTCGATAGCGTAGACTTGTACCGGTACACCGGAGCTTGCGCTGGCATTTAGCGCGCGCGTCACAAGCGGACCTCGACCGGATCCTACGACTGCGATAACGACCGCACCGTTGCTAGAACTGGTTGATTTGCTCTCGGCATGCCAGTCTTTCAGCGCCTGAGCGATGGCGCGCTCGTACCACGCGTACTTGATTGGATCCTTTTCGAACACCTCGTATGTAATAGATTCGAGGTTGTCCGTCAGGGGTTGCAGTGGGCTCTGGAGATAGTCCTGGAATCCGCCACCGAACCGTTCAATCTGGCTCTTGGGAGGCTGGTTACGCTGCAAGTATCGCATGTAGCTCAAGTGAGGTGTCGGGTCGTTGTTGCTACTGCTCTTCTTAGGCAACTTCTTTGCGATTTCGGCTGCTTCAGCGGGGGTTGGTGCGACTGTTCCTGATGATCCTGGGCTCGGTGCATCTTCTACAGTGCGAGGGGACAGATGACCTGTGGAGTATGACATTATCATATCCGGGTCATCAATACCTGGTAGTTGGCCAACATCCGAGATGAGGAGCCAAGGCCCGCGCTGCAGGCGCATGCAACGGAAGATGAAAACCTGGTGTGCTTTGGACAGGACGTAAGATTGACGAGCGTTGACTAGGAACGAGGAAGCGTGCAAGTTGAGAAGTCGTACAGGCTCAGAGAACCAACGTGACTGGATAGCCAAGGATGGCAGGCGACGCGGCATATCGAGCATGACTGCTAACCTATTATGGTACTTGCAAATCGATCGAATGGTGTTCCACGCATCCCATGAGCTCCAAGAATCGACGTTCTTCGACTCACTGCTGGCCTCGAACTCAGGTCTTGCGAATCGCGCTAGGTCTCCCATGTCGTCCTTGCTGGAATCTGACTGCGTTCCATCCATGGGTAGTTGGATGTGCAGCTGGATGTAAGATCCAGTGACAAGCGCCTCCTTGATAGAACGAGCATACTGGGATACGCCGGTCTGGCCGTGAGCGAGTCTTGGTCCAGGGATGACCAGATTGGTAACACCGCAGAAAGCTGCATAGGCAACCTCGAGGTGGAAGACTTGGCGCGACAAATGCGAGATGATCGGGTCTGGCGAAGACAAATCAATCCACGAGCTCGTGAATGCTACCAATTGACTGATAATCTCATTCGGGCTAAGCGGTGTATCGAAGTTGTCCAAAGCAGGTATCAAGGGCAGCGGTTGGGATTGCGACTCAGCGAGGGCTTGGGTGTAGGAGTTGAGCAGACTCAAGACGCGGTTCTGGAAGTGGTCGTTGGTGATGGTGCTAGTGAGCATATCATACTGGAGGTTGTCAGTAGGGTTCTTGCTAGTCTTGGAGGCACTTACTCCGAGATCTTGAGCATGCTGCACCAACTCGGGCGAGACGTCGAGGGTACGCTTCGACTCATGTTGGCCAATATAGAATACGGGCGCATGTTCGCCCATGCCTTCCGAGTAGTCCATAACAGTATCGGGGTTAGTCAGGCCAAGATGAGAAAATGTGTTAGTGGAAGAAAAGTTGGTGAATGTTGCGGACTACCGCGGGGTCAGCAAAGTCGCGGATGCAATGCTGCGGCGCGCGACCAGGGATGCGGAGCGTGATCACAGCGACAGGAACGTGGAGTAGAGGGAAGGGGCCACCAGGGGTGGAGAAGGTATATTTACTACATGGCGGCGTGTGGATATTGCTGTGGTGCCTTGCAGCCTGTCGTCGATTGCGCCAAGCGCGAGCAGTCGCGGTAAGTGGAGCTAAGGGCCCGTCGCATAACTTTTTCTGGGACGGCGAGTGCAGGCGACACCGACACGCGCAAACACCGCCAGCACCACAATGACAGCCATGACGAAGCGCGAATACGGCGACGACGACAGTGCCCGCGTCAAGCGCGTCAAGATGGAATCCAACGGCGAGGGCAAGATGGACGCGGCGGCGAATCCGTACCTGGCGCACTGGAACGACGACAAGCCCGTCAAGAGCGAGTACAGCGGCACCGGCACCGGCCTCCAGGGCTTCAAGAAGCATGCGACGACGACTGCGCAGGCCAACGCCGCCGAAGACGGCCCCAACAACGCCTTCACCGGCCGCCCGCTCTCGAGCAAGTACATGAGCATCCTCAAGAAGAGGCGAGACCTGCCCGTCCACCAGCAGCGCGACGAGTTCCTCAAGCTGTACCAGGAGTCGCAGATCCTCGTCTTCGTCGGTGAGACGGGTTCCGGAAAGACGACGCAGATCCCGCAGTTCGTCCTTTTTGACGACCTGCCCCAGCAGAATGCCAAGATGGTCGCCTGTACCCAGCCGCGCCGTGTCGCTGCCATGTCCGTCGCCCAGCGTGTGGCCGAGGAGATGGACGTCGAGCTGGGCGAGGAGGTCGGATACAGCATCCGTTTCGAGGACAAGACGGGGCCCAACACCATCCTCAAGTACATGACGGACGGAATGTTGCTGCGCGAGGCCATGAACGACCACAACCTCACGCGCTACAGCACCATCATCCTCGACGAGGCTCACGAGAGAACCCTGGCTACCGATATCCTCATGGGTCTGCTGAAAGAGGTTGTCCTGAGGCGGCCGGACCTCAAGCTCATCATCATGAGTGCTACGCTCGACGCTACCAAGTTCCAGAAGTACTTCCACAACGCGCCCCTGCTCGCCGTACCTGGACGAACCCACCCCGTCGAGGTCTTCTACACGCCCGCGCCAGAGCGAGACTACGTCGAAGCCGCCCTGCGCACCGTCCTCCAGATCCACGCCACCGAGCCCGAAGGCGATATTCTGCTGTTCTTGACTGGTGAGGAGGAGATTGAGGATGCGTGCAGGAAGATAAACCTCGAGGCCCAGGACCTTTCTCGTGAAGGTGGTGCTGGACCATTGGTCGTATACCCGCTGTACGGAACCCTACCGCCCGCACAGCAGCAGAAGATCTTCAACCCTGCGCCTCCGCCCGCAACACACGGCGGCCGCCCCGGACGCAAGTGCATCGTTTCCACCAACATTGCTGAGACATCTCTCACCATCGACGGTATCGTCTACGTCGTGGACCCTGGCTTCAGCAAGCAAAAGGTCTACAACCCCCGTATCCGTGTCGAGTCCCTCCTCGTTTCGCCCATTTCCAAGGCCTCAGCACAACAGCGAGCTGGTCGTGCCGGACGTACGCGTCCCGGTAAATGCTTCCGTCTGTACACCGAGCAAGCCTTCAAGAAGGAGCTCATCGAGCAGACCTACCCTGAGATCCTGCGGTCAAATTTGGCCAGCACCGTGCTCGAGTTGAAGAAGCTTGGAGTCGACGATCTGGTACACTTCGACCTGATGGACCCGCCTGCGCCTGAGACCCTGATGCGTGCGTTGGAGGAGCTCAACTACCTGGCATGTCTTGATGACGAGGGTGAGCTGACCACACTCGGAGGACTTGCCTCGCAATTCCCTCTGGATCCCGCACTGGCAGTCATGCTCATCACATCGCCCGAGTTCTACTGCTCAAACGAGATCCTATCGCTTACTGCGCTCCTCTCTGTACCTCAAATCTTCGTCCGTCCAGCCAACAACCGAAAGCGCGCAGACGAGATGAAGGAGCTGTTCGCACATCCCAAGGGTGACCAGCTTACCATGCTCAACGTCTACCATGCATTCAAGAGCGAAGAGGCGCAGGCAAACCCAAAGCAGTGGTGCCACGACCACTTCCTCTCTTACCGAGCGCTACAACAAGCTGACAATGTCCGTCTTCAACTCAAGCGCATAATGGAGCGCGAGGAACTTGAACTTATGTCAACGCCGTTCGAGAACAAGAAGTACTACGAGAACATTCAGCGTGCACTTGTTGCCGGTTTCTTTATGCAAGTTGCCAAGCGTGATGGCAACGGCAAGAGCTACATCACCGTCAAGGACGAGCAGAATGTACTCTTGCACCCGAGCACTGTTCTTGCAGAAGACAGTGAATGGGTCATCTACAACGAATTCGTCTTGACAACCAAGAACTACATCCGAACAGTGACCTCCGTTAAGCCAGAATGGCTTATGGTGAGTGCAGTCTTTCTTACTTCGATAAACGTTCTACTAACCTCTGCCAGGATATCTCACCAAACTACTACGACTTGTCACAATTCAAGAAGGGCGAGATCAGGACTGCTCTGCAGCGAGTGGTTACCAAGCTCCAGCGGAAGGAAGTAGAGAAGGGAGGACGGAGATGATGCACTTCAAATGCGCTGTAGAAGCATATGTAAAACAAAGGTCCAAGGCAAGCGGAACATGGGAAGCATCATGGGCGCCGTATAGAGGGCGCTCGACTTGATGTCGTGCTACTTGGCGTTAGGCTTGCTTTTGCATCAAATGACATGATTGAAGTCGAGGACGCTACATGAGCGTATTTTAATTGAATCCTATGACATCTTCACTTTCACTGTAGTTGCTGGTATTGACTAGCCGCATGCACGCTAGCGTTGACCCCCACATGTCGGTATCTGCGCGTGCCGACATCTCCAACTTTTTCTCAGCTCAGCATTTCCGCGACAACGCGATCGCAAACCACATCACGCGACGAAACAGGCCTGGTCTCTCTCGAAAATGGCCCCAGTACAAAGTGAAGACGCGTCTTTGTTCCACATTGAGCGCATATCGCAATACGTCTGCATCCCACCCTCGTGTCTCGCGGATCCCTTCTCAGCAGTATGCGCAACAGTACTATCACCACTACTCCTCACGTACTTCCCACCTGCGAAGGGCGTAGTACTCGCATACGAGAATGTAGAGTTACAAAGTACACCACCCGCCGTATCGGATCCGAAATCCAAGAACAAATCACAGTCACAACAACAAAGCGAATCCAGTTCCAACGACAATGCGCCCACTGAGCCGCTACTACTCAGGCACGTTGATGAATACGCAGCGCCGTTCCTTTGGGTCACAGCCTCCTTCATCGTATGGCGCCCAACCCGAAATGCATACCTCACCGCGCACATCACCGACCAAGCGAAGACGCATCTCACACTCGCACACCTCAACACCTTCCCCGTGAGCATACTCAAGGAATGTCTGCCCTCAGACTGGTCGTGGCATTCAGAAGAATCCGGTCAGACGAAGCAGGGATACGATGGCAAATTGTCGGACGAGGGAGGCTGGTGGGAGAACGGTGACGGAGAGAAGGTAGAGGGAGAGCTACGAGTGAGGATACGAGATGTAGAAGGCAGAATGGATGGAAAAGGAAAGGGTAAGGGGTTTTTGCGCATTGACGGAGCGCTGGTCTCTGAGGAAGAGATCAAGGCGGCACAACAGAAGGCTGGCAAGGGGAAGAGGAAAGCGACTACGAGCGCGATGAAGGCACAACCACAAAAGCAGGCGGAGGGAGAGGTCATGGAGATCGATTCGGACTAGGTCGTGGGTGATGGGACACTATACGGGTCTATTTGGTCGCGAACGTCGCGATATCTCATTCGCATCAAAACGGCGTCATGGCGTTTAAAACAAAGCAAGATGCAAATTCCAGCATCTACAATACCACACAAATATAACAACCTTCATCAAACGCTCCACTTCCCGTCCCTCGTGAGCACAGACCAATCAGACAACGCACACCTCCGTCTCCCGCCGCAGCAAACCGCGGCAAGCATCCCCCATCAAACCCATCCCATCCCACCTCTCCCTCCCCAACCCCCCAATCCAACCACCCACACTCTTTCACCCCACCCGGACACCCACCATATTATGTCTTCATCCAAGAAATCCTCCTCCTCCTCCTCCCGCAAATCACGCAGCCACGACCCCATCTACGAATCTGGATATAGCAGCAGCAGCAGCAGATCCTACGGCACGACGTATAGCAGCATGTCGCCTTTCTGGACGATTGGCACGCTGCTGGGGGCGAGCAGTGTGGCGCTGGGTGCGTTTGGGGCGCATGGGTTGAAGAGTCGGATTAGGGATCCGGGGGCGTTGGCGAATTGGGGGACTGCGGCTCAGTATCAGGTATGTGTGAATGCTTCTTGTCTTATTGGAGGGTAGTTTGATGTATGAGATGGGCATATGTTGCGGGAGTCGAGAGTGGTTTGTGGCTCTGCGTCACTGCAGTATCAGTGGATGACGTGCATCCAGGCGCAAGATTTGCCCCTCTTCGCATGGACACCGCATCCCTTCTATCTTTGTTGAATTGGGACCCATGCTAACAATGTTTATAACAGCTCGTCCACTCCGTCGTCCTAACCATGACATCCGTTGTCGCGCCGCAAAACAAAATCGCCATGGCCCTCTTCACCGCCGGTATGACCATGTTCTCTGGAAGCATATACCTGCTTGTGCTGGATGCGAAGAAGTACAAGCAACTGGGGCCTGTCACGCCAATTGGTGGCGCTTGCCTTATTGCTGGTTGGCTGGCGCTGGCCGCGAGGGGGAAGATGGTCAGACTACCTAGGAGCGCGTGATGGATGTAGATAAAGGATTGATGGACCGTGAAATGGACAGTTGTACAGTCGAACATAGCCTGCAGGTCTGGCATATCACGAGATACATGAGATATTTGGTTATGAGCATGATGAATGACAACGAAATGCTTCTGGCAAACTTTGCACCAACTCGAGTATTTCACAGTGCAACAACTCTTCACAAATACATCGTGAGATGAAAATAGCTACACCGGTCCTTACGCGCCACCGCACCGCGCCCACTCGCGGATGACTAGTTTCCGATCAAGATCTTTAGCTCCCATGACTCGAGACGAGCCGCACCCCACATTCGCAAGCCTAGAACCTCATCTTCAACGTCCATCCCAACCAGCTATGTGCTGGCGTCCCGCTCAAACATATTCTTTCGCGTGTCGCATATCCAAAACTGTAGTCTGGCACCGAAGAACCGTTATGGCCCCCAAACATGTCCCATTATGACATGCTCCGGCACTTACCCCCCACTTAGATATGCAGCGTGTGCCGCAGGAAGCGGCTGCATAGGATAGCGGCTTTCTACCTTGTAAGAGAAGAGAACCCTGAAACTAGGGTAAAAGCAATGTCTTTCCATGCGACAGTATCATTCTTTTCCTCCCATTTTTATACAACATGGATTCAACGAGCATTGAGACACCATCGACATGGCTGCCATCAGCGCGCCATGTTCTGGGTTTCGCAGGCTTCTGGCTAGTGTTCAAAGTGCTAGAAGCTATCTACAACATATCACCCCTCCATCCGCTGAGTTCAATTCCTGGACCAAGACTGGCGGCTGCGACGTACTTGCCTGAGTTTTACCACGATGTGGTCAAGTTTGGATGTTATACGAAGGAGATCAGTAAAATGCATAGAGTTTATGGTGAGCTCATCACTAGCTATCTCAGACCAACTCGCGAGCTAATCAACGACATCTCTATCAGGCCCCATCGTGCGAATCAATCCCAACGAAGTCCACTGCGACGACATCCGCTTCGCAGACGAAATATACGCAACCGGTAGCCGAAAGCGCGATAAGCCAAAGCATCAAGTCAACGGATCTTCGTAAGCCACTAATTCTACACATACATATCAGCCATTCAATTCCCCTAACCTCCCCAGTATCTCATTATCCGGCTTCGGCACCATCGACCACGACCTCCACCGACTCCGGCGCGTGCCCCTAGCGAAATTCTTCTCCAGAGCCATGATAACACGGCTCGAACCCGAAATCCACGGCCTAGTCCAACAGCTCTGCGACAAACTACTGCGGCAATCCGGCGACAACGAACCCTTCGACATCGCCATGGCATACAGCTGCTTTACTTCCGACGCCATCTCCAGCTACAGTTTCGGCGAAAGCTTTGGATTCCTCGACCAGGAAGGGTGGTATCCGAATTTCCGAGAGCCAACAGCCGCAGTGCTTAGACCCGTTTTTGTGTTCCGGTTTTTTCCGTGGACGAGTAAGAGTGCGGCGCTCGCGACGACTTTTATTGAGTATTTGCCCAAGGATATTGCGTTGATGGTAAAGACTTTGCAGGTTGATTTGCCTAATAGGGTGCTCAAAGCGAAGGCGGATCTGGACGCGGGAATCACGTACGACCGACCCACGATCTTTGCTTCACTTTTGCAGTCTGATCTCGGTGCTGGGGACAAGGGCGTGGTGCGCCTAGTCCACGAAGCACAAGCTGTACTGGGTGCCGGCACAGAGACCACGAGCTGGGCTCTGGCCGTAATGACATACCATCTCCTAACCAACCCGCAAATCCTCGCTAAGCTTACCCAAGAGCTCCAAACCGTTGTAGAAGACCCGCTAAACCTCCCCGGATGGACTGTCCTGGAAACTCTACCTTACCTCGGCGCTGTCATCCAAGAAGGACTGAGACTATCCTACGGCGTGTCTAGTCGTACAGCCCGTATCCCGACGGAGGAAACGCTGCTGTACCGTGGCGAATGGAATAAGAAGCCTGTTGAATACGTTCTTCCCAAAGGCTATGCGATCGGCATGTCGTCGTACGTTACGCATCACGATGAACGCGCTTTTCCCGACTCTTATGCTTTTGCGCCGGAGCGGTGGTTGGATGAGGATAATCAGAGGAGGAAGGAGACGGAGCGTAGTATACTTTCTTGGTCGAAGGGAAGTCGCTCTTGTTTGGGGAAGAAGTAAGTGGATTGTGATTATCCTGAGTTGGAGATGGATGACTAACGTTGATCTTGTAGTCTGGCTTTGTGCGAGCTTAATTTGTGTCTCGCTGCGCTGGTGCTGCGTGTGATACCGAAGATGCGATTGTTCGATACGACGGAAGAGGATGTGGCATATGATCATGATATGTTTGTGCCGATGACGAAGGATCATAAAGGTGTAAGGGTTACAATCGAGTAATGTAACAGATAGTCACTCTAAAATTTGAGTTGGTCAAATCGCTCGACGCATGCGGAGAAAGTTCCTGTTCTTTGTTGATGATCAGATTCCGGATATCGCTTTTGATTTGTGGTATCTCATACTGAAAATAATCCTTTGCGCCATATATGCGTTCTCCTCTTCTTTTCTCCACACAAAACAAGCGCTCTGGCTCTCTCCGATGCACTCTACAAATACTCTTTCTTCCTACCCGTCCTCGTGTACTGATTGAGATGCCACTCCACATCCCCCTCCTTGTTATCCAGCGTCCCCGCCCTGATCTCAAACAACCTCATGCTCATCCTCGGTCCCACCTCCGCTAGCTCCACAGACTGGTACCCTGTCTTGACAAAGACGTGGTGCCGGACCTCAATCGTATCCTCGATGTTCTTGAACGTGACGACGCGGTTTCCCACTTTGGCGGTGGCTTCGCGGGGCGGGAAAAGGTGTTTCAGGATCTGGACGCAGCGCTCTCCGAGTTTAGTGGAGAAGCCTTCGAAGATTAGGTGCGGGTAGGATTCGGAGACTGTGCCGCGAGAGGCGTTGGGGATGTCGGCGCGGAGGACAACGTTGCTGGGAATTGTGAGTAGATGCCAAGTAGAGGGGTGGGATCCTGCTTACTGTAATGAGAAGGAAGCGGTCGGGCCGTGGGGAAAATGCGATACTGTCAAGGCGGTGGGTGTTCCTCTGTGCTCGTGGAGAAGGACGATGTCGCTGAGTCCACCGGATTTCGCGCTTTCGACGAGGTTTGGTAGGACCATGTTTCCGCGGTTCAATCGAATCGATGTAGGTAGCAGTAATCTGATTTCCTTGGCGAACGTCCCTAATCTACTTGACGGATCTATCCAAGCGTTAGCATGCCGCTCTGCCTTCCAATCTTGCCCAGGCTTTTGTACCTCTCGAAGTTGTAACCAATATCCTCGGATCTACCACGCCCGACAACTGCGCATACTCGTCGTCTAGCCCTAGCTCCTCCTCTGCGGTTCTATCCGCTCTGCTCTCATCGTACTTGAAATCTTGTCTCAGGTTCTGGTCGTTGGCGACATCTTTGGACAGTGGCTTGCCGCTGGCGAGAGAAGCTTTTAGCGCTGCTCTTTTAGAAGCGAGTTCGGCGTCGCGGAGGGTAAGCGCGCGGCGGTAGAGGTAGTCACGACGTTCTCGGGCTTGTTTGCGGATCATGTTGGTGGTGTGTCGTGTGGATTGGGAGTATTACTTGGAGCGCATGTAGGAAGTTGGAAAGTTCGCGACCGGGCGACGAAAAGAAAAGTGGGTCGCGCGGCTTATCGATAAGATCACGCCAATACGAATACCTCGGACTCCCGATTTCACTCGTAGACATCAATTATCATCGCGCCGTAATTCATTATTAGAGAGTATCTTAAGCACCTTCAAAATATGGCTAAACTATGTACAAGAACGTAAACTTCCACGCGCTCCTCTCCCGGCCCACAACCCTCTCCACCTTCACAAACCTCATGCAGTACTAAAGACATTCTAGCCGGAAGGACGCTCATAGATCCAATCTCGAAATCAGACATCCACTTCGAATCACATGCAATCATGCCTCTTGAAGTCCGGGGCTGATCCGCTGAGACCACGTCCACTACAGATGGTATGGTCAGCAAGCTGCGACATCATGCCCAGTCAAAGACCAAACGTACCATCGGAACATCCACATGCTATCAATCATCGCATTTAATCCACTTAAGCTCTGAAGCTCTGTCCTCTCCGCCTAGTCAGAGACTCAATCTCCGACTCCACATCCCAACACTCATAAAACGCAGCCCAGTCACCCACAAAATCTCCGTCTACGGGGCCATAGTATTTGCCGATGGGATACCCAACGCCGCGGGTTGATTCGCTGTAGAAATTGCACGTGGTGCCTGAGTCTACGTGGTAGCTGACAGGTTGGATGTAGTAGCCATCTGCTCTGTCCTGTGTGATGACGCGGATGTTGTTTTGGCCGGTGGTGTCGAGCATGTAGGTTTTGCCGTTGCAGTCGGTAACGTGGGCAACGGGGCTGATGGGGGGTTTAGTGAGTGAGGTTGAGGTTGAGCTGGGCTGGGATTTGGTACTTACGGAAGGGCCTCAGCAGCGATAGCAATGGAAGAGGTGAGCACGGAAGCGAAGATGAATAGTGTGGACAGCATCGTGGGAAATTGCATGGTAGACGTGTGGTTCTTGAATCTCCACTGCAGAAGAAAGATGGTGACTGTAAAGAGGTTTATAACCTGATGCGTCAGGAAGACGATTGCCGTTGTACTACTACTACAGCGTTGCACAAAGTCGAGACCGTGATAGCGCCTTCCCAACACGATCCCGTTACCGTGGAACGCGAGATAAAGCAATCAACAAGAAAAACAAAGAACATATCTTAGCGCGCTCTGGAAGCTACAACGCGTCCCCCAAGTAGCTAGTTCGCTGAATGGACTGTATGTATCCGGCAAGCTTGAGAAGTTCCCGACGCTACATACCCCAACATATATAGCATGCGCACGCTAGCATTCAGCCCTTCAGCCTTGAGTGAGGGGTCCGGGCGAGCAGCTGTAGTAGTTGGGCGCTTTCTTCCAACGCCGCTCTTCCTTGGATAGAAGCCCGCTGCAGCGCGAGAACTGGTCGATGTGTTCGTCTCCGCCGTTGTTGCATGTACCCGAGTCGACGGCGCTAGAGAAGTATGAGTAAGTGCGTGTTTTGTATTCAATCCTACTAAGGTGAGTAACTTACTAGTACAGGTAACAGTCGCAGTTGAAGGCCTTGAAACCGGTAATCTCCTTGTAGTCTTTGACGGGAATACAACCACCCCATTCAAGGCGCTGGTGCACTTTGTTTCCAATCCAGGTTTCAGCACAGATATCTCCTTGGGTGTGACATTCGTCACGTGCGGCGAAGACGCTAGGGCCAGGTCGGGAGGATCGAGGGACGGCAAGAGTGAGTGAAAGAAAGCCGAATAGGCTGAGGAAGGAGTAGAAGTGATACATGTTGTCGAGGTGGTCAGGAGTGAGTTGTCGGAAAAGAGTTGTCAGGGGACGGTCTGGTCTGTTGGGAGGAGCGGGAGAGGAGCAGGAGCAATCCGCGACTCCTTATATCGACGTCCGGGAATGCGCCAAGCCAGTGTGTGAATCATCCGGGGAATGCGCGAACGTACCCAACGAAGGCCCGGGCCGCGCCTTCCACCCCGTGGGTCCAAAATGTGCGGGGAACTACAAATTCGCTCTTGCAAAGAACTGATCAACCCTCGCGTATGTGCGTGTATATTGCCAGCTCATCAATCGACGCACCTGTGTGGCGTATTCGGGGGCCGATATACCTCCTCGAACGTCAGCTCCAACCACTTCAGACCCCACTCGTATCGGAGTCTTTGAGAATACCGTGCCGCAACGATGGATGTTCGCCGGCGCCTGGATGGAGCGTGAATGGGTTCGCAGTCTATGCTCTCGTTACACGTGCGGATGAGAACACAATGAATGTGCTAGGCTGCCGCATTACGAGTGGATTGTAAGCGATCCAGGCTGGTGTATCAGTCACGTACATAAGTGTAGCCAGAGACCTATGACGAAAGAGATGTTTTGTTATGCCGAGTGAAACATAATTTGGCCTACCAAAGCCGTAAACATACATTATCGCTAAGAAGCCACCACTGATGTCAGCACTGCCATGCTGATACGACACCCAAAGATGTGACGAGCGCCATTGATTTCGGCCGCATTCGAGTCCGCCATGATGCTATTAACCCAAGGTTGCGCACCTGTACCACTTGGGATTGGGATCCTCGAAGCAAGGTTCTTCGCCGGGTTCCCCGGTAGGTCCCTCATACATAGGGGGATTGGTTGCTCCTTTGCAGTCCTCCTCGCTCCTGGTAGTTGTCAGTCACTGCTTTGGTCTCATTCGAGCACGGTCTCCAAAGATCAAGTAGTTGTCAGGCCTATTAATCGTCTCGTGCAGGTAGGGTACCGACGGGTACGTAGTCCTCAACCATGATTGTGGCCCTACTTTGACACGACATCGACCGATATGTATATCTCAAAGTGGATTATCTTACAGGTGAAATGAGCATTCACAGCCTCCAAACAAGCTGTAGGCGTATGCGTCTTGAAATCCCGGGATAGTCTCGTTGTAGTAGATCGCTGTACACTCGGCTACAGCCGGGGGATATGCGGAAATACCGGCATAAGCGCTGCTGTTCCGAACGGTGAGAACGTAACCGCAGTTGTATGGCTCGCTGTAGAGTTCTGAACTAGTTGCTAAAGGAGCTGAAAGTGCGATAGGCAAGCTGTAAAGCAAGCTTGTGAGGATGGTGGCTAGATACATCTTGGCTTTTGGTAAGTTTCGTTTCGACGAAGATGGGATATAGAACTGCTGTTGTTTTGAAGGCGGTTCAATGTGTAGAGTGAAAAAGGTTTGGAATGTAGTAAATCTGAAAGGCCTCGAAGATATCTTTGATGTTTGTGGCGGATGTGCTTGCGTTTACTGATGCCTGTGATGAGAGGATGTGAAGCAGGTCTAAATACCACATGTGAATCGCGATGAGCTCATCTCACCATATTCGCCAGTGGTAACCGAGCTGTCAAAATGCAAGATCCCGTCGTCAGCGTGGCTTTGGTACTCCTTGCCTTGCCTATCATGGACGTTGAGCGTCGCACACATATACCGATTCCATGTCACCTTCGCCTTCTTGACGAATGCGCCCACGACGGTGCCCTATCAAGCACGGTAAACACGATCAGGAGCCATATGCGCAATATGTCGGTCAAGCCGAGTTGACGTGTTCGGAAGTAAGAGCAGCCTGACCGCCGAACCGCGCCTCTACGGTGCGACGCTGGAATGTATTCGAGACAGTAGTAGCAGTAGCATGGCGCAATATCTGTGTCGATAACATAGCTTTGGTGTGCTTGGCGCGGTTTGCTACTTCATCTCTGCAGGATCGCGATCACCGATTGGACAGCGGCAGCGGTGAGTATAGCTAGAGGTGTTACTGCAACGGTATGACGAAAGAAAACGACGAGAAGTAGCGCTTGATGCAGTCGTACCAATCCTCTATACGGATGTATTACGAACCAGTTTAGCAGCATCAGTACGCATACAGCTGGAGACGAAAAGCGGTATGTTACAGTGTATGCCGTGTTCTAAATATCCAGGATATGGCGTCGAGAAGAGTGGACATGTGCCATCGCGCATGAAGCATGGGCTCATAGCTAGCAGGTAACATTCCGAGATAGTCCTGTATTTTAACATCTTCGTGGTAACTCACGCCGATCGATATCAAGAGTGCAAAATAGTGCATACCTGTACGGCGGTACAGGCCACGGATGGCGAGCTTGTTTGTGTCAGACTAGACTTCGGACGAAAACTTGATGCCGAGGAGATCGATGTGACGTGACGCGCGGATTTGACGGCAAAGTAGAGGTGGTCAGGAGACGTGGAAGGAAGACACATCAATGTTGAAAGACGATAAAGAGGGGCGGCCTTAGCGTGCACGTGACAGCGCGAGATCTCGACGACGCGCCGACTTTAGCACATATGGACAATGGACCAACATCCCGAGACCACCTCCAAACCCACACCGATCATATCCCAAAATGAGCCGCGCAAGCATTGAACAGGCCCTCACGGGCTTAATACCCACATTGAGCGGCCCTCTGCCCCCCGAATTGATGGAATTGGCGCTCTCCCTGCTCACGCGTTCGCGAAGCGTCGCGACATCCATGAAGCCAGATGAGGAGATTGCACGACCATATGCATGCGCGCAATTAGCATGTGAAAGGTAGGAAAACTTCAATCCGCGATGAGCACCCAATACTGACATCTAAAGGCTAAAGAAACGTCTCAACCTCCCTACCATCGCATCACGACCGCCCTGTCCCCCACGGATATACAAGAAACTATACAACTACCTTAGCAGCGCACTCCCCGACAGCACAACGCCTCGCGAACCAACAACACCGAGCAAGCCAAAAGCCTCAGCCCCCGCATCAGCACGCAACACACCAAAAACGCCGTTGAGCGCGAGGAAAACACCGAGAACCGCAAGGAGGCACGATGACAACAATGGCGAAGCACCAGAATGGGTGATGCCGACGATACGCTCCCTAGCGAAGACGTTCGAATACACAAGTCTGATACCACACGTATACACAGGCGTAGAGTCCATCTACCCCCTCCTGTCCCGCATGTCCGCCGCCGCCGCCGAAACACCCAGCAAGCGACCGAAACGAGCCACAACCACCACTTCGTCATCGGGAGAAGTCAGCGACACGCGCGTACTCAGCCTGATTGTCGTGGTGTTTCTGCTCGTCTACTCGCGCATGAAAGACATCGACGTTTCCATACAACAATACAACGAGTGGCTAGCCAAAGCAGTAAAGGCCGTTCTGGTCCTCCCTGCTACAAAGGACGTCGAGGATGGAGAACTCCAAGCCAAAATAGAAGAAACGATGAAGATGGCGAAGGAAGAGGGGTGGCTGCAGATGCAGTGGTTCGATAGCGTGAAGCCGCAGGGTGATGGCGAGGAGATGGAAGGTGTGGAGATGGGCGATAGTGCGGCGGCGGCTAAAGCGAAGGGCATGGGACTGAGATCTGGGGGAAGTGATTATATTGGTCTCGGGACGATGATGCAGGACGCTACTGACTATCTGGGTGAGCGCCAGCAGGAGGATTGTGCGAGATGGAAGAAGGATATACTAGCGAGGGTGCGTGAACTTGAGGGAGCTGCCTAATGGCGGAAATCGTGTTACAGCATACGCATCACTAAATGTTGATAAGTATATACTTCCAAAGACGTTGTATCCATCCGCCCTACTTATAATTTTGCAGAACACGACACAGATTGTAGCCTTTCCAGGATGCTAGTGTCATACGGCAAGAGATTGAAGCAAGTGTCATTGGTTTCTGGGGGTATCCGCACTATGTCCTACGTACATGTCTACTCACACAAAGCCCTCCGTCTCCCTCCAGCCACGCCCATCCTTCCACACGCCACACCCAGCTCTAGGCCATCATGCTATGCAAGCGAACCAAATTTGTCCCGTTGTTCCTGACGCTGATGAGCTTAGAGTCGGTCCGACCAGTCTCCCTCTTGACAACGGCCCCTTCTTCACCCGGCTCCGTTATCGCATCCTGTGGTACATCTTCAACGGCGAAGAAGAGGTGCATATTGTAATCGAGCCTACGGTTACTGCTAGGAGACTTCACATTGGTCACGACCGTCACCTTAGAGATGCGTTTGATGCCGAGATCGGCTTTGTGGGTCGCCAAAAAATATGCTGCTGTCGCGCCGATGGGTGAGGCTGGAGGAAGTCAGTATAGTTTTGGGTAACAGCGGCGAGCTGAATATTAGGCCGGGAGGTCCTCAAGGATTTTCAAAGCATTAGATACGTTTGCCAGGAGACAATGTATGCTGCAAAGGGGTATATGAAAGTGAGGTTACTTACCAATAAGTGCAGTGTATTCCTCAGTCCCAATTGGAAAAGCAGTACCTGGCCAAGGCGATAACTTTTTAACGCCTTTGTTCTTCATCGCCCGAGCGACTAGAAGACAGGTATCAGGATTGATGATATGTTGAGCGGCGTACATGCGGAAGTTCTTGATATTGGGGTTGTCGCGAACCCAAAAGCCCCAGAAGATATCGGACGCGATACCAAGTTCGGGCAGCTCTCCGGGGTTTGCTGGCCGACCCCATCCCATCATACCACGAACAGCATGGCTTGGACTCTCGATGTTCTGGGCCATGAGGCCTCCGCCGTTTGCGCCGATGTTGACAGTGAACTCGTAAAAAGCAGCCGTTCCCTGTTCTGTGTCAGCTGCGTACTTTCAAAACGAAACAAATGCCTATTCCCTCGTAGCCTTTGACAAATACAGGTGCAGTTAGATCGAGTGTGACATACCGAGTACTCCTTGCCCCCAACCCAATACTTCTGATCTTTGGCATATACCATTTCATAGTTATTTGGGTTATTCGGGTATAATCTCAAAGTTTCGTCATAGTGTGTAATCTTGAAGCATTCGTTGCTCCCGTGCAGACGGTCGCCTTCGTCGTCAAACTTTGGTTGCGAGTCGAGACCGTGGCCTTCAAACGCCGTTCTGAGCCCCATAGCTGTGAAATCGGCGTCCCAACGCTTGTCAATGTCTGCTTCGTGCCAACCCCATAATGGAATCTCAGCTCTGAGCTCGCCGGTCCATTTGCTCGCTGCGGAAGGCGGTTGTCTTGTATCTTTCGAGAGCCACCCGGCGCCTCTGTCGGTGGCGTCCATGAGACACGTCAAGTGATGTCCCTTGTCCAGGTATTTTTGCCATTTAGCGTCATCGGCCCAGTTGCCTGGATTGAAGTCGCCGCCATCGGTACGGGGAGCGAGAGCAGGAGGAGCGAATTCCGGAGCATTGAACTCTGGAGGGCTGAACTCTGGAGTGCTGAACTGGGGAGGAGCGTCCGAGGAGTCGATACCGAAAGTTCTGGTAGTCACGGGACTGTCGATATGTCTACCGATAACCAAGGCGACGAGGGCGATAGTGACGCCTGGAGTGATTCGAAGCCTCATAACTGAAAGTTTTGAGGTGGGTTGTGTGACGTTGCCGAGTACGGGTGGTGCGAGATAGACAAGGAAAGAGCGTTTGTCGCCCCGTATACGCTAACCGCACCCAGCGGTGAAGTGAGTGAATCATAGGCAGGCGAGAGAACAGACAGTATTGCTAGCGCACGCGAACCCCATGCTCCGACGAGACATGATCTAATCCCCAGATCAATGCTCCAGGACGCCTACATCACAACAAAATCCTCCGGAACTACACCCACGAATCTAATGTCTCCGCCACGCCTCACTCCTTATATAACTCCGCCGTCCTCACCCTCCCCTCCTCCAGCACCGCTTTCACCATCTCCCCGTCCCTCGGAACGAGCCTAACTCCAAAGTCCCTCGGTATAGCCACCAGCGCACTCTTAATCGCATTGTAATCCACATAATCTGTGTTTGGCGGATTCGTCACACTAGCCTCAATTCTATACAGGCTGAGCAAACGGAACAGCGCGGCGTAGATGAGTTTGCTTGCTATCAAAGCACCGGGACAGGATCGGGAGCCAGCGCCGAAGGAGAGGTGGGGAGGGTTGGCGTGGGTAGTAGGGGTGTGGAGGGAAGATGGGGAGGTGGGGGGCGTGAGCCAGCGCTCGGGGTTGAAGGTTGCGGCGGTGGGACCGAAGTAGTCTGTGTCTACGGGTTGTCAGTCTTCTCTGAAAGGATGATGGGTGTATTGCAGTGGAAGAGAGGCCTACCGTGATTTCCAGCTTGCGCGTTGATCAACACCATCGTCCCCTTCGGTATAACCGCATCGCCCCACCTGACCTCACTCATCGTCTTACGAGGAAGACTCATGTTACTGACTGTATAGTACCTCCCCGCCTCCTTCACAATCGCGTTCAGATAGGGCACAGTCTCTTTCTCAAAGTCCGTTGCCCACGCTTGCTTCAACGATGCGTCATCCGGGTACATCTTTCGTATCTCGGTATACGCGCGTTCTTGGTAGATCTGGCCTTCAGGTGTAGACAGAGAACCGATGCAGGAGACTAGCGTACCAGGTATGGTTTCAAAGCCACCGGAGACGAGGGAGAGACAGATGGAGCTGACTTCGACACCTGTGAGGCGGGTTTCTTCGTCTTTGAGAATGGCGGCGCTGATGCACGGCTTCTCCGTCCCGTTCTTGATCATCTCGCGGACCTTATCTAGAAGCTCGTTGAGGTACTTGTCTCGTCGCTCGCGTAATTCTTTCGAGCGCCGGTTCTTTTCGTTGTTGGGTAGGTATCGCAGGATGGGAACGTAGTCTTGGTAATTCTCTGAGGCGGAGCGTAAGAGCGAGATGGCTGAGCCGACTTCGAGAATCTCGCGGAGAAGATCGTCGTATACTGCGTCCATGCGGATGCCATAACATAATGTGAGGGTCGTGTTAAGGGCGTAGCGCTGGATGTACGGCCGGATGCTGACTTCAACTTCCCCACTTTTGCTGTCGCGGCAGAGATCTCGAAGGATGCAGTAGGATTCCAGGTCGAACATGTCGTAGTAATTCTTCATCATGCCTTTACTCAAGGTCGTCGATGCAGCCTTGCGTTTGTTCCGACAGCTCTCGTCCCATGGTGAGCTTCCGATAGTGAACCCTTGTGTCGATGAGATCAAGCCATGGAAGGTATACAGTTTCGGTCGATCGATCAGTCCCTGCGAGTTCGAGACCAGGATCTTCTTGCAATCTTCGAAGGAATTGACGATTACAGCGCGCGTGTTGCCAAGTCGAATCTGGAAGACCGAGTTGCCATACTGCCGCCACCACTTCTCGCATACTGTCGCATGGTCGTCGCCGAGCTGGGTGAGGTGACCTGTAATTGGAAGAGCACCTGGTATCTCTGGTATACCGCGTATGTGTGGGATGTCGGTGCGACTCAGTACCTGAGTAATTGTCAACATCGCTGATCATAGCTGGGTTCAGTTGAAACAAATACCTTGTACGCTAAAAATACAACAGCTGCAATGGTTGATACCACTACTATATAACCAGAAGGCATGTACCTAGCATGGGGTACGATATCCGGCAGATGCTCCATGTTAGAACTTGGTGCCACGAATCCTTGGATGCACAGCAAGGGAAGAACTTGTTAACAAAGCAACGAAACGGTTACTTATAGATGCCATTGTTTAGGTGTGCGAGGGCAGTACCGGCATCCAATGCTTTCCTGCATGATCGCGAGGGGTGCGTTCGGAACCGTTCCGAAGATAACGGGCTGCTTATCAGTAGAGCTCCCACCTTTGAGTTCATTGGAGACCGCGCAACGCGCCGACATCGCCTCTCAGCCAATGTAGAAGGATCTATTATGCGCCCAAGGATCGATCGCATGGAATTGCCAGATGCAGCTGGTAAGCACGCGTCGACGTAGGTAAGTTGTAAGTGTACAGGATGCTGAGCTACCTCTTGTCTTAGAACATAGTTTGAGGTATACGCGACGATCGGAACTCCAATTCGAATAGATCCAGAGAGCTTGTACACGTCAAAGTCATTGTTGGTATTATCAGTCGGCAGAAACGAGCTTCTTCGCATGTTTGTCGTGACGATCATCGAAGCGTATTAGGGGAAGCCAAAGTCGCGTTGGCCGCTGACTAAGCCAGCTCAGGCATCCTGCCCTTGCGTCATCCAACGCGCTCCTACGCGATCCCTCCCAGTCCGCGTAACCATCCTTCTGCCTGAACACGAATACGCAACCATGTCTGCCTTACACTCGCAGCACTCCTCTCATGAATGCTATAAAGAGTCGCACATACGCTTTCATCACCTACTAACACCGCATTAACCCACTCAGCACAGTAACAGTTCTAACGATCCCATCCACCACCACCCAAAATGCCCATCACCGAACTCGCCCTCCTCCACCTCACCCCGGGCACGACCCTCACCTCTCCTACCCTCCGCACCAACCTCTCCCACGCGAAAACCGTCTTGCAGAACTACACAAACCGCGCTTTCTACTACATGCAGCAAATCTCCGATCCGAGCTGCATCTACGTAGTGGGAGAATGGGACTCGCTAGACCAGCACCTGAACGACTTCATTCCCAGCGCAGATAATCAAACGCTGCTCGAGAGCTTGAAAGATTACATCACCGTGGATTCCAACCTTGAACATCTCGATGTGCCGAATGATGAGCTGCCGTTGCCGAGAAGTGAGGAGGAGCTGGAGAGGGCGAAGAGGGGGGAGCAGGTGTGGAGTATCACTCATTACACTATCAAGGCCGGGAAGAGACAGGCTTTTGAAACTGAATTCAAGGAAATGAAGGAGATGTTGGATAGGTTTGCTGCGGAGGGCGGGGTCGGGGGTGGGTGGTGTGTTGGGAAGAAAGAGGGAGAGGATGTTTTTGTAACGCTCTTTCCGTGGAGGAGCGTGGTGGAATGGAAACGGTTTGGGCAGGGGGAAGAGGGGAGGGAGACTGGGAATACGGGGGAGTGCGTTGAGCGGATGGATGTTAGGCATGTTCGGCTGGTGGATATTTGAGATGGTTTGTATGATGGGAGACGGGATGACGCGGTCCCACACAGTTAACCCCGCACAAATTCAGCACCGAAGTTCAGGGGAGAGTAGTGCATCGCTTTCAAACCCGTAGACATATTCGCTGTATCTAATCATACATAGATATAGCAGAACGGCCCACCGAGTGTGCTCATCGCATCCTTAATCGTAATATTCCCAAATGCATCCTGAAGCATGGGACCCAGGGTCAACGTATCATTCAACGTACCCTTCCGACTTGGCGGGTCGTTGTTGAACGTGATAGTACCATCAACCGCATTTCTCCTTTTCTCCAGATCCTGGTTCTGCCAGATCCACCACGTGCGATCGATCTGTGCGTGGTGGAAGTAGAAGGCCTATTGAGGAGTCAGCGAATACCCCGGATAAATCAGCAATGTAAGGGCAGACTTACAGGGTCAGCCGGCGAGTTAAAGAAGTCAGAACCAGCATCTCCACCAACGGTATAATGACCAGCGCTGTGAACGCCAAGGTATCCATTAGGGAAATCACCCTGCATGCGGTTCTGGAAAGTGAGAATATCGTCGCTGTTCTCAAGGAGCTCAGTGATAACCTCATCCCTCGATAAATACGCAGAATTCTTATTAACATCTCGGTTTATACATCTGGGGTTATATCCCAACCCATCCGCCTGCGGATTGGCTTTGATACCCGTTACTTTCGTGGCGATGGGTCCGAGAGTCACAGTCCAGTTCGCCAAGGGTCCGGAAACGCAGCCTCCGCCGTTTCCGGGGTCGAGCTTGATGGGACAGTCTGGTGAGCCGGTTGGGACGCCGACGCAGGTGTAGTTTCGGCCGGGGACGTAGTCTCCACCGTTGGATATGCTGGTGTCGCTGCCGTCGAAGAGGGGGGATGAGGCGGGGTCTTCGTACCACCATGCCCAGTTGTAGTAGGGGAGGTAGCCTTTGTAGCCGCATTCGTTGCGGAGTAGTTGCTCGTAGGCCCAGATGTAGTAGCGGTGCCAGGATAGGAAGTTGGCCTGGAGAAGTTAGCTTGTCGTGTCGCCTGGGAGGCTGTCGTAGTCTTTTGCTATTCAAACAGTCGTTCGATGTGACGAAATATGGCTGGTTTCAGACGTACGGTTGCGTGGATAGAGTATGTCTGCTTAACGTGTGTCACGACAAAGTCGTCGAAACGGCTCCGCGCTCCGGGCGCAACGGAAGCTGGTGTAAGACCAGGCTTAGAGTGCAGACACTTGATAGCTTCAATATAGTTCCTCCTCTCCGGCTTCGTGAGCGTTGACCTTGAATGGTGTTAAATTTGCAAAGACGATTTCCAGATGCTAGCCACTCACCACTCTTTTCGTACTGATGCTGTCTCTGGAGTACATGTACCTGGGCCGGGAGAGCCGTTCTCCGCTACATAACGTTGAAGGTTTTCCAGTCCGAGTTCCGCGAGCTTGTCGTGTTCGGTGACTTTGACGGCGGTGACGCTGCTGGCAAGCGCCAGTGCTGATATACCGAACAATCTCATCTCGAAGTGATGAAGACGTTTGCGGTTGCAGATATCTGAACGCGAGGTATGAAAGAAAGCGGTGACTGAACAACGAACGTGAGACTTCAGTCCTGAAGAGACAACATCACACGAACCCTACCTTATATATCCCCTTCGCTTATAATATCTTCATCTTCGCGCCGACCCATTTTTCTGCATCCTTCTGCATGGAACTCTGTCAAATGCAGCTGTGCCGCAATGTAGATTCGAGAGTGGAGTCGCGTAGGGGCCATAACACTGCTGCTCAAATATGAATGGACGCAGCTTCGGGAGTTTGGACGAGAGGAGATGGGAGATCACTTCCCTTGCTCGCTCAACAATACTCTTTTGCAGGTGGATGCCGAAGGATCCTGGCGGGTATTTAGCCAATCTGCCGGGTTCATGGTTGGCATTGCCGACGGCACGGTGCTTGATTTGCCTTGGGTTTGATGCTGCAAGAAATCGATCTGTTCAGGCATGAAGGCAACTTGTGTGTGACTTCCATTTGTTGTCGCCAAACGGTGTTGAAAGGCGATCGAGAGCGTATGGTGAGATGGTGGGATGCCTACAGGATGCCTAGTAGTGGATCCGCGGACACGGGCGCGGGCCGGTCGCCAATGTGGCACAGGCATCGAGCCGCATCCGCGAAAGGCGTTTGATATTTACGTTAAATCGGTTGCAGAGTCAACAGAGCCTAGCTCACATGTATACCAAATCCCAAACATCAAATAATTTCTCCGTCTGTCCCGCGTTGAGACTAATTCTGTACATACCCAAGCCCCTAGTCCGCACCACCAACCCCCATAACGCCCCTCCCAAACCACTCACTAATAACCGCAAACCCATCCCTCCCCCTCTTAAGCGCATCCTGGAAAAGATCATGCCTCTCCGCGCTCTCCACCTGTGCCCTCCTAATCGCCTTGACTGTCGCATTACTCGAACTACAAATCGGACACTCCACCTCCGCATCATGCACATCCTCATCCGTACTCAAACAACTCTGATGGTAACTATGCTTACACAAAAAGTGCACAACAGGCAACTCGAGACTCTTCATGCAAACTTGGCAACGTGAGTTTTGGAATACTGCGGGCTTGGTGTTTAGGTTTTCCAGCTCGGTTTTCTTGGTCGAAGTGTCGGCGCGGAAGGTCTCAATGTTGCGTCTGTTGGACGCGATTTCGGCGCGCTCGCGCTCGATGGTGGTGCTGAGGTAGGCTTTTATCATGCCCATCGTTGCTACACCGTTGGTGGAGAGAGTTTGGATTACTTGGAGGGGCGCCATGAGGCCGTCTTCGTCGATCTTCTTCAAGACGGAATCGAGCTCATCGCCGGCTTCGGCAAGGATGGAGGGCGTGGAGGTGAAGTAGGCAAGCGCCGCAGGGTAAAGCGCTGGTTCCAGGGGACCGTACTTTCGAAGTGCGCGGATGGCGCCTTGCGTATCGTTGGCTGCCGTGTAGGAGCGGAAGATGTCGAAGTGAAGGCCTTGCTGTTCGCGTACAAGGATCGCGCCGTCGCGGAAGCTGGACAGGTGGGAGAGCAGCAGTACGTTAGATGTGTCTATGGGTATGTCTTTGCCTTCGACAAGCTTCTTAGCTTTGTTCTCCCACTCTTGTCGCTCGCCATCCTTCTTCGACGATGCAGTGTGTAGGTACATCTCGAACAGGGTGGTGTAAAGATCAACCTTGTCATCTTCACGTAGATCATCGGATGCGATGCAGGCCTCGAGGAAGACTATGAGCTCTTGAGGGTGGTCAACGAATGCGGAGAACGCAGTTCGCGGTTTTGGTACTTTGTACTCTGGAGCAGGCTCATCTGAGGTCGTCTCGACGATCTGGGCTTGGCTCATAGTGCTCTTCTGTTCTCCACTGGGAGGCGATGCCAACGCGTTGGTGTTCATGTATGGCAGCGGAAGTAGTGCAGCAAGGTTCTGGACAGCGCTAGAAGCTACTCCGAGACCCATACTCATACCACCGCCTCCTCCTGTTGCAGGCGTATTGGGTATGACTATAGCATCCTGCTTGGGTCGGAATGTTCCAGTGTAATAGTCGATGAATAATTGCGTCGTATCCTTGGGGAGATGCTGCAGCAGTACTGTCGCGTACTTCATGAGGTTGTAATAGGCCACCTCGGGCTCCAATCGCCATATGTAGGCTAGAGCTTCAGCGTATCGTTTTGAATCTTCGATCAGTACATCGACGACCAACTCGTGCTCGCCGTGTTTCCGAGCAAGGAAGGCCGCTTGGTCATAGTAACCCCCCTGTCGACACATCAAGATGGCTGTATCGAGGTCGAACTTCAGATCGTCCGGTGACTTGATAAACTCTTCAAGCTTCTCCACATCCTTCAACTTGGCATAGCAGTTTAACAGGAGCGTTGTATGATCTGATGTAGCTTTGTGGTGGTCGTGGAGCTCCTCGAGGTACTCAATCAAATTATGTATCCGTTGCGTATCAAGGAACTGCGTGGTGTTAGTATTGGTCGTATCGCGATGGCATCATTTCATACCTTGCGAATGACCTGAGATGGTTCTGTGTTATCGATAGCCTTCAGATACTGCTGCATAGCTGTATCATAGTCTTGCTTCGAATACAAGTAGTCACCAAACTTCCGGAGGATGATGTTCTGTTGTGACGAGTCTAGTCCGGCCTTCTGCGCCAGATTGATGGCCAGAACGTATAGATTGCGCTGATACAGTATGTCGAGTTTTTGAGCAAAGGGCTTCTCATGGTATCTGAAGATCTTGCCATCGATCGTGAAGACGAATAGGTCGCCCCATTCAGAAATGACGGCCTTCACTTGCGAAGTCAGCTGTTCCTGATGTGCGACAAACCTCAGCTCTGTGTTGAGCAGGGTGAAGCTCGAAGTGTTGAAGACGTCGTCGGCGGCACCGACGCCGAAAGCACGGAGAGGGTTCGACCGAGGCATCGCATTTGATTTGGGGGGTGCGACTATCGCGACATAGTCCTTGAATACGGAGATCATCTTCTTCTCACCCTCATATGTGTACGGTGGTCCGCGGCCGTGCTGACCGTAGTAGTATATGGCATCATTTCGTGCGACGACAACGTCCCGCGACGCCTTATCCACCGCCATGCAACCCACACCGCAGCCATACTCGTCAAGCGACTTGGCCGGCTGTCCTTGTCCCCTTCCAGATATTACAAGTGTCATTATACGTCCGGTCGTTGCGATATACAAGGTCGTGATGCTCCCTTCTCTGAACTCGATGCCTGTGATGGGCTCTTCCGACTCGAATACCGTCCGTTGTCGCGCGCCGCGGTCGTGTATGAGGTCACCTCGAACGACAGTGACGGCACCGTTGGCGAATCCAACTGCGAGTTGCGATAGGTCGTCGAGGGCTGCGAAAGCGGATATGGGGAACTGCTTGCGCCCGTTGTGGACGGTGAGGGTGCTCTGACATCGCGGAATGCCCGTCTTCTTTTCCAGCTTGTCCAAAGCCCAGACTTTGAGTACTGGCTCCCCAGAAAGGTCTTCAGCAATGGTGACTAGAAGCGAGGTGCCTTCGACCTGCTTCATGTGGGTGATTGCGCCTGCGTCATGGGCCTTGAATGCGCGCACGACCTTGAAGGCCTGCGACACGATGCGGACGATGCCATCTTCGCTACCGAGGAATATGCTCTCTGAACCGGATACTATGCACGTGATGTTCCCGATCTAATGGCATTTATGAGACTTTGCACGCGCGGAGGAGGTATCGTCATACCTCGGACAGGAAGGAGCTCTCGTCGTCGGGGAGCTTGACTTGCGAGACGTCGAAGAACTTGAACTGCCACTGTTCACGCATTAGCCGGGACATTTTGTGAAGCGGAATGTGGGTGAGCCAATACGCACCGGAGTGACTGCCATACTGCTATTGCTCCATTGTCATCGCCTACTGCCTGAATGGCAGGAGCGTTCGCCATTCGCGACTCCCATGGAAGCTGCGGGCAAGTGCGTCCGTGCGCGGTCCGCCAATCACCAGGCAGCAGTGCGTGGCAGTGTCGGGGCTTGGCGCGTCCCTCTGTTCTTGACTGCTGCCTCGCGCTCTCCCTTTTCTTCATCTCACTCTCACACTCCTCCCACATAATACTCCCACACCCATCTGCTCTTCATCAACAGCAGCTCCCACAACCCGCGCAACTCACTCTACATTCGCGCAAGCCCACTTTGACTCTCCTTTCACGAGTCTCACCTCCTGCGACGCGCCCTGTCATCGAACAGCGCGCCCCTTTGTCCTCAAGACCTCACCGGTTCAGTCGCGCCCATTAAAGAGACTTTCAGCCTTCGCTACTTATTTGCATTTACGTCGCCCACTCGACACGAGCGCGCCTTTCCATCAACGCCCGCTTATCCAAGTATTACCATCCCTCAACCACTCATCATGTCTTCAAACAAGATGGAGCAAAGCCTCGACGACATCCTCAAGGCTTCCAAGACCTCCCGCCGTGGCCGTGGCGCGCGCCGCTCTGGCGCTGGACGACCGGCCGCTGCTGCCGCCCCCGTAGGCGGCGTCGCCAAGTCGACCAAGCAAGGCAACAAGCAATCGAAGCCTGCGCCCACTGCTCCCGCCGCTTCTTTCGGCGGCGGCGAGACCAAGATCATGGTATCCAACTTGGTATGTTCAGTCTCGCAACCACGCCCAAACCATCACTAACATGTTGCAGCCACGGGACATTGACAACTCCCAACTCCAGGTATGTAAGACCGATGCAGGTCTTTGAGCCTACTGCAGCTTCGCTTTTGCAAGCATGAACGAACTCGATCCGACGAACCGAGACTTCCTCCTCCGCACCGGTATGGATGTTGAGCCATAGCTTGCCCAAAGTCACTCCAAGATCTGTGTTGGGCACACAAGACAGGAAGAAGACTAGCAGCATGCGAACATTCCGAGGTACCGCCGCGACGAAAGTGGGTGATCCAAGTCAACATGCTCCACTTCACTGTGTCAGCACAGACGGCAGCGCACCGGTGATATTCCCGGTAGCCTTGCAGCAACTCTAGCCCGATACAGAGCAGCGAGATGCGAAACCAATCCGTTCGGATAGCCTTTTGGCTTACAGATGGGTGTGGGCAGACACTAAAAGATTGGTTCGCAGCGTTTCAATACGTTACTCGCAACAACTGCTCTCGCGCTGAGTTTGCTTCGTCTCAGAACTTACGGTCATTGAAATCTGACCAGGACACCCACTTTCTGAGCGGTACCTTCTGACCGAGTATATGGAATCGACGACGACCCACCGCCGACGCCGGAACCTCATTGTCGATCTTGCTCTACGCGCGTGAAAACTACCCTGGTACGACGACTAATACGCCTTATAGGACTACTTTGTGAATGCTGTTGGTGTAGGTCGCCCGAAGAAGGTTCTTCTCCAGTACGATGCCCAGGGCCGCAGCGTTGGCAGCGCTACCGTCATCTTCACCAAGCATGACCAAGCCGCCAAGGCCACCTCCCACCTCAATGGCGTCAAGATTGACGGCCGCCCTGTTCGCGTCGAGATGCTCGTCAGCGCCGCCGCCCTTCCCGCCGCCACTCGCCCATCTTCGCTTGCCGATCGTGTAACGTACGTATCAAAGCTTGCTCGCAGTGTGACCAGCAACTAACAAGTTTTCAGTCAGCCGAAGAAGGACAAGCCGAAGCCGGCCACCGCTGAGAAGGCTGCTCCCGGTGCCGCTCGTGGACGTGGTCAGACCCGCGGCAAAGGAAAGGGCCGTGGTGGTCGCGAGGCCCGCCCCAAGAAGAAGACCGTCGAGGAGCTCGATGCCGAAATGGCCGACTACTTCCCTGGTGGCGAAACCAATGCTGCTGCCGGTGGCGCTGAGGTTGCACAAATCACCGCCGGCGGTGACACTGCTATGGACGACGAGATGCTCTGAGCTTCTTTCGCTTTGAGACGCTTTCCACTCACTTCACTTGTCACGGTTTAATCCAACATCCATCGGAATCGGTTCGACCCTTTGCTAGTCGGTCTGCTTCAATCTTTCTTTTCTTGGAGGCGTCATCTTTTCGGAAACTGCGTTATCACGAACGTCTACTGCTGCCTACGGAACGTCAGCATCAGACACAATTCGGCTCTTGTACACTATTCATGGACGTTTATTCACGGCTCCTAAATTGCACGCCGGGTATTTGGTAGCTTCAATCAGAATGGCTATGAATCGGAAACATGATCATGAAAACTTATCTCGTCGGCTCTTCCATTGTGAGGTACCCTTAATCGAATGTTCACATACACCGACCTCCCGGTTCTCTTGATATTGTGGACGGAACCCGGCCAGCGTGCTGGCTGAAACAAACCGAAATGAAGAGCTACCATGTTCCTAGAGCGTGGCAACATGGCAATACTGAGGCTTGGTCGAACCCAAGAAGGCAATGACATACTGCAGAGAGACGATCATATAGAAGATCAGCGAGGCTTAGAAAGCTTGCTAGACAGTACGACTCGGTACAGCGGAATCGCTCCGTACTTTTCTCCCCGGAGGACTCCGCAACAACAAAATGTGAACTCTACTCGTGCTGACCGGGTTGGCGCTTCCCAGCGGCCCGGATCACACCACTATCTGCTCATGTGTAGCGCTCTCCGGTTGACAGCTATTCGGTCCTTGCATGCTCCTATTCGCGCCGCAGTACCCCTTCGTGCGAAGTTCTAACGCCAACGTCATTAGTTCAAATTTTGTCGCACCTTCCCCGCGATTTACTAGGTGGTGTGGAGGCCCGCGGCTACCAGGACTCTAGCTCCTGACTAGGATTTGGCTGGGTGAAAGGAGCGTTCATCCGACGCAGCTGACGGACCGGATGAGCTGAGTATCTTGCGCTCTCTCTCAATGTTTGCAATCCAGGTCGCCCACGTGCATATAGCGATTACTCTAGCTCGGGGTTGTGGATCAGTGTTATCCTCGCCATACCGGTGCTCGCTCGAAAAAGGGCCGAGCTAGCTGGGGGTACGACGATATGGTCCATAGGGCTGCCCCTTCGGCTTTAGCGTAGTGGCTCCGATGGTGGGTATGTTTTGCTTGGATACGTGTCTAGAGCTCCGAGCTTAGTCCTGCGGCATGCGTTACAGAAGGATGCTGTATCGAGATGACCACGCGCCGCAAGTGGAGAAATGCCTTTTGCGGATGCGCATCAGTTGCCAATAGGTGTCTATTCCAAATTGGAGAATCCAGTACCGCGTGTAGCAGGGTTAGCTGCGGCTTCGACGACTTCCAGAGCAGAACTGCGGGGGAGGGGTAGCTTACCACTGGCTACGAAAGCGGGGCAAGAGCTTCCGCCGTTGCATCAAGCGCCACCCGGCCATGCATCGTCGAGACACGCAATAGGCTGCAGCGCTTTCCTGAGACTGGCTCCTGATGGCCGAGGCTGTCTGGGCGATCGTGCTGTTGTCCTGTCTCGAGTGGAGATAACCTCTAGTGTCGTCATGCGGAGCTCCTGAAAGTACTTAAGATTTGCCTGTGCCTCTACCCCTCCTTCACTTCACAGCTTTGTTTTGTCCATATACCCCAATTCGCTTTCGCAATGACATCCGTAAAGCTAACAACCCCCCAAACGGGCGAGTACGAGCAGCCCACCGGACTGTAAGTCAGATATGCAGTCTCCGAAGTTCTTCGGAGACTTCGTAATGCTTCGGCATCGTCAATACTGACATCAACCAGCTTCATCAACAATGAGTTCGTAAAGGCCGTTGACGGCAAGACCTTTGAGGTCATCAACCCATCTACCGAGGAGGTCATCTGCAATGTTGCCGAGGCCACCGAGAAGGATGTTGACATTGCTGTCGCTGCCGCACGTAAGGCCTTCAACGGCCCATGGCGGAAGGAGACACCAGAGAACCGAGGAAAGCTGCTTGTTAAGCTCGCCGACCTCTTTGAGAAGAATGCCGATCTTCTCGCCTCAGTCGAGGCTCTCGACAACGGTAAGGCTTTCAGCATGGCCAGGAACGTCGATATCCCTGCCGCCGCTGGTTGCTTGAGGTACTATGGAGGATGGGCCGACAAGATTGAGGGCAAGGTCGTCGACACAGCACCCGACAGCTTCAACTACATTCGCAAGGAGCCCGTAAGTTCTACACATTTCTATGTCCAAGTCCCATGACTAATAATTTCAGATTGGTGTTTGCGGACAAATCATCCCATGGAACTTCCCCATTCTCATGTGGTCATGGAAGATTGGTCCTGCCATCGCCACTGGTAACACCGTTGTCATCAAGACAGCTGAGCAGACTCCTCTCTCCGCATACGTAGCCTGCAAGCTCATCCAAGAGGCCGGTTTCCCACCAGGTGTCATCAACGTCATCACTGGTTTCGGAAAGGTCGCTGGTGCCGCCATCTCCGCTCACATGGATGTCGACAAGGTTGCCTTCACTGGTTCAACCGTTGTCGGTCGTCAAATCATGAAGGCCGCTGCTGGCTCCAACTTGAAGAAGGTCACTCTCGAGCTTGGAGGCAAGAGCCCCAACATTGTTTTCGCCGATGCCGATCTCGACGAGGCCATTCACTGGGTCAACTTCGGTATCTACTTCAACCACGGACAGGCTTGCTGCGCTGGATCGCGTATCTACGTCCAAGAAGAGATTTACGACAAGTTCATTGCCCGCTTCAAGGAGAGGGCCGCACAGAACGCTGTCGGTGACCCATTCGCTAAGGACACCTTCCAGGGACCTCAGGTCTCGAAGCTCCAATTCGACCGTATCATGGGGTAAGCAATGTCATGTCCTTCCGAAACTGAGACAATACTAATACAAATTCTAGCTACATCGAGGAGGGCAAGAAGTCGGGCGCAACCGTCGAGACCGGCGGCAACCGCCATGGCGACAAGGGTTACTTCATCGAGCCCACCATCTTCTCCAACGTAACCGAGGACATGAAGATCCAACAAGAAGAAATCTTCGGCCCCGTCTGCACAATCTCCAAGTTCAAGACAAAGGCCGACGTCATCAAGATCGGTAACAACACCACCTACGGTCTTGCCGCCGCAGTCCACACTTCCAACCTCACCACTGCCATCGAGGTTGCCAACGCGCTTCGCGCTGGAACTGTCTGGGTCAACTCTTACAACACTCTTCACTGGCAGCTGCCATTCGGTAAGTTCTGGCTGTACGATGCGCATGTGAGACATATACTGACTTCTTATCTACAGGTGGTTACAAGGAGAGTGGTATTGGCCGCGAGTTGGGTGAGGCGGCGCTGGACAACTACATTCAGACTAAGACTGTTTCCATTCGTCTTGGTGATGTGCTGTTCGGTTGAGTAGGTGATAGAGATGGGTTCGAGTGAGTACTGTGTATAGTTCAAGTAATCATGAGGAATCCGAATGAATGAATGTAAAGAATCACAAGAAGTTTTCTGATACGTGAAGTGCTGAAACCTAACACGTTTCCGAGGATATCGACCTACCTATCTAGGAAGCTCTTTTAGATTGACATACCTTCTCAATGAGTCACAAGATCATCCGCCCTATCTCAAGCCATGAAAAGCCCGAAGACAAGAGAAAGCTTATCATCCCCACCCCACTCTCAGAACAAAACCCCCAAGACGACACATCTCCCCTTCTCCTATATCTCCCTTCCATACCACCACACCATATCACTGACACACAAACCGCAACAATGCCCCTCCCACCCATCACCCCACCCCTCCTCAACTCCGCAAACCCCTGGTGCACAACCCTCGAGCAACTCCAGGAACTCTACGACAGCCCACACACAGGCGCCATCACAACGCGCACATCCCTCCTGAACGGCTTCCCACACGATCCTGCTCACCACCAATTCACCTTCTTCAACCCCTCAACGCACGCGACCAGCACGCCGAACAAAGACCTCGGCGGCGATGCTAGCACGACAGGGAGTTTGAATACACTGGGGTACTCGCCAATCCCCTTATCCGAGTATCTGGAATATGTGAAGACGATTAGCGAGAGCTTGGGCTCCGTACCGTCAAACGGGCGGGAAAGTTACAAGCTAGTAATTGTGTCTGTAACCGGCAGCGCGGAGGAGATAGCACAATGCTACAGCCTCATCGCCACACACCAGTCCGATGTTAAAATGCCACTAGCCATGGAAATCAACCTCTCCTGCCCCAACATCCCCGGGAAAACACCTCCAGCGTACTCGCCCGCTGCTCTCCGCGAATATCTACTCGCGCTCAAATTCGCCATCGACGGTTGCCTGACGAAGAGCGGAGGTGTATCGCAAATCCCCGTTGGCATCAAAATCCCACCGTATACGTACAGCGAGCAATTCGAGGGCTTGATTGGCGTGTTGGTGGAAAGTGGGCAGAACAAGATGAAACCCGTTTACCTACCCAGCCCGATATCTTTCATCACAGCCGTAAACACTTTGGGTTCGAGTTTACTCCTCTCAGCCCCAGCAACTCCAACACCCGCCTTGAACTCCGCAAACGGCACCGGAATAGGCGGGCTGGCAGGCGCGCCGTTGCATCCGCTTGCGTTGGGGAATGTGGCTACGTTGCGACGGTTGCTGGATCAGTGTGGCTCTGAGGAGGTGAAGGGGATTGTGGTTATAGGGGTGGGTGGTGTGGAGGACAAGGCTGGGTTTGAGAGGATGAGGAGTGTAGGGGCGGTGGCTGTGGGTGTGGGGACGGCGTTGGGGAGGAAGGGTGTGGCTGTTTTTGGGGAGATTGGCGAGGAAGGCATTTAGAGCCGTGAGTTCTGCTATGCAATCACGAGGTGGTTATTGTGAACGTGAGAGCAAGGTACAATGATTCAAAGATGCTGCATTAATGAGGCTAGCGCTACCCTACTCTTTCCATGATAGTATACAAGAAACCCCAACCAACTCCAAAAGCACAAACACCACCCCCATCCCAATAAACCCCAGAATGAACAAACAAGAAAGCAATGCAAAGGATTTGCCGCCCATAAATGCTATGCGCCGATGCATGCCAGAGTAGTTACCAATTTCATTACCTTTGTCTTTCCGTGATTGCGCCCAAACGCCATGCTTGCAGCCCTGAAGCCGATGAAAATTCAAAACGCCAGTCAAAAAGGGAATAAGAGAAAAGACGTGTCTGGGGGACCAACTTCTGCTCTGCTGATTTTGCTTGACTTCTTCTTTAGAAGCTGGCATAGCCCGTATCTTCGCCACCGGCATCGTCCATCCAGCCCGCGCCGACCTCACCTAAGCCAGGGCCATGGTGATGGTTGCGTGCCATACCTTCGCCCTCGCCTCGTTCGACCCACTCTTCGTTGATATCGTGCCAGATGCGCTGGAAGTAGAGGCGCAGCGATCGCAGACCACGGAGGTAGCCTCTATCAATGCCGTCAGGATTCTGGGGTGGGCAAGGCAAGTCGTCAGGCAGCGGGTCTTCTGCGGTGACGCAGTTGGCGAAATCGACGATCTTGAGCTTGATCTCTGGGAGATGCTTAGGTGTCGGCTTAGAGGCGGTTGTCGGGCCAGGTGATGTGGGTCCGGATGGTATTACTGAGACGTCTTCGCTGCTCGGGTTCGATAGACCATTGGGCAGGGAGGGTTGCGCGTCTTTTTCCTTTGACTCTCCATCCCCACGATCGTAGAGCATCAGTAAGCTGCTTGCGTAGAATCGGTAGCCTGGAAGATTCCGTATCATGCGCTCCAGCTGACTGATCTTCTCCAGTATGACAGGAATATGTCTTGTCGCTGCTTTGTAACTTGTCCCATCCCAGAAAAAGCGCTTCAGCGCATCCTGGAACTCTCTGCCAGCCTTCAAGTCGCGGCCAAAGTACTTGTCTTCAAAGATGTAGCTTTGGGTTTTGGCGTTCCAAATCTGCATGCCGCAAACACGTACGCCGAGCTGGGCACTCGTTGTCATTTTACACTTGCGTCTTTGAGACTTTTGTTTCTTCTCATCGGCTTCCACTCCATACTGCCGCGTGCCCATTTTCAGGTCCAAGACACAAGGCCTGGACATGCCTGCGGTAAGGTCTTCCAGAAGGATGAAGTGCTGAACGCGCTCGTCGGGTTGTTGCTGCGCTTCTTCGGGATTAGAAGGCTCCTCGCTCAGTGGGGCGCCGTTGCCATTTGGTGCGGCAGGGGCTGGTAGCATAGTGCCCTCTGGTGGATTCTGGGAATGAAACCCATTTGTTGCGCCAGATGTCTGCACAGATCGGCCTCGGTGCTGATCTTTTGCGTCTGACATGGCATTGCGATCCTCGTCCATAGCAAATACTTCCTCCTCTGCGTCACCACCGTAGCCATCCTCTTCGTAGTATTCCAGGTTATGTCTCTGGACAGTATCTATCCCCAAGGGTCTTCTAGTAAGTCCACTGCCAGAATGACGACGGCGGGGAAGATTGTTCGATGGCGGCTTCAGGGCATCGGCGGTGGTGTCTGGCTGGCCAAGGGAGCTGGAAACGGCAGCATCAGCGCTCCTTTCCGAGGCAAAGCGGTGCGCTTCAGCTTTGAGAACTTGTTTCCGTGTAGACTCTTCTGTGAGTGGTGGATGTAATCCAGCTACATCTGTGCTGTTCCTCCTTATCGTAGGCGCAGAGCCAGCCACGTTGTGCGGAACGTCTCCTCCTGTCTTACGAGCTGAGATTCCGTGATGATGATGGCGCGGCCGATGATGAATAGTTGGCGGTGCAAAAACCTGTCGGAGTACTTCTTCTTGTAGCTTTCTGTTGATTGTCGTCACACCCCAACTGCTAGCATGCTGCAGTGGGGGCCGACTTGGGCTCGTAGAGATGTGACCATAGTCACTTTGGTTTCGTCGATGTTGTTGTTGCAACAAGGAAGCATTGCGCATCCATGGATCTGGGGTGGTGGAGCGTGGTGGCACACGGAACAGATTGTCTGGGATTATGTGCCGGTTGTTCTCGAAGATGACCTGGGGGATGGGCATAATCTGCTGCGAGTGGCTGACCACTCGAGGTTGTTCCGCATTGCCCCGGTCTTCAGGAGCCTTTGAAGCCTGTCTTGACGCGCTTTCCGACTGCGTCGCTGAAGCAGTGGGAGCAGCATCAGATTTCGCTTTGTCTTTGGCAACCTTCTTCTTCTTGGGGGCTTTTCGGTAGGTCACGTTCAACACGCCGATGTATCTAGATGTCAATGTTAGCAAATATCCTAATCAAGAACCGAGGCGAAGGCAATGATCTTCGCTGATGTCTCAGCCTCGATCAATAGCGGGAGAGGTCGTACCTTGGCAAGAATTCCAACAGCTCAGGATGCTGCCGCTCCACTGTTTCGTAAAACTCATTTTCTCGATTGTTTAGCTGTTTGCATACTGCTCGCCTGGAAAAACGGTAAACAGTAGAGTGACCACCAACTTGGTGATCGTATGGCTTCAGCTCCACAGCACCCAGTGGGGCCGGCGGCTGAGCCACCTGAGGCGCAGCGGCCTTAGCTTCCTGTTTGTGCGAAGTCGCAGTGGGCGTCGTTCCTAGGTCATCAGTCGCACTAGATTCATAACCAAGATTTGATTGAGTAGACTCAGCGTGCGACTCAGACTCAGATTCAGCTGAAAGCGCATCGGGAGCGGTCAGCGGCTGCTCTTTGTCTTTCTTCAAGGAAGTCGCCGTGGAGATATCACCATGAAGGCATTGATTGGTATCTTGGGCCTTTAGAGAAATTTCTACTTCTTGTGGAGTTTGAACATCCTTCTCTGTGGCCCACCCTTTCGGCCCCGCAACCTCGTGAGTTGAAGCCCTCTTATCGACAGCATTCACCTCTCTATCTCGGTTCTGTGGTTCTGTAGGGACCTGCTCACTTGTCTTAAGCCGGCGATGGGGAAAGTAGAGAGCCGAAGAGATCTGTTCTTTTTCCGATTCTTCATCCTCCTCCGAGCCTGGCGTACGTTCTTTATCGCCTCCGTCTTTAACCTGAAAGTAATCGGACGGCTCGTCATAAGGTGTCGCTCCATTAGTTGGTGCATGCGCGTGAACCTTTTCGACCGCTGATGTGGGTAGACTGCGAGAGAACGAAGACCGTGGGTCCGCACCAGGAGTCAGGTTGCCGAAGCCGCGAATGTCCTCGAGAAGACGCCTTGGGAATTTGTGCTTGTCCTGAGCACTTGCGTCTGGTCGCGTGCTTCCGTTGGGAGGTGGAGAGGCAACGCCTGACTCGGTGCGGGGCGCCGCTTTCGCATCGAAGTATGAATCAGTAGGACCGCCTAGAGGTGATTGTACGACGGAGGAAGCTAGTGACGCGCGACGCAGCTGGTCAATGAGGCCGATAGTCTCGGTTGAGCCTTCTTCTGAAAGTGCGGACAGGGTCCTCTCAGCAGAAGGACGCTCTTTTGTCTTGCTGTCCTTCTTCTTCGGCTCTTCGGTAGGATCGCCATCCTTGAATACGCGCAGATAGTGACTTGCTTTTCGACTGCGTGCGGAAGTGGGTTGTTCGGTCTTGGCAAGCGTTGCTTCAATCTTCTTTTCCATTTCCACGTCCATGACGGGCTGGTCCAGAATCAAGTTGCCCTTGAATGGCACAGGCTTCCCTTCACGCCACTCCCTGTTTCTGCGCCTCTCTTCACTCTCCAGCAAAGCCTCGTATTGGAGTTCGGGACGCGGCGGGGTGGTGGGGTGTTGTACGGGCGAGTCGACTGGGCTCATGTAGGGCGGAGGACTGTGATGGATGGCGTCGAGAGTCATGCCGGCAGCAATGGCTGCGCGGGGGTTAAAGGGGGTAGTCAGGACGGCTTGGTGGTCGATGGAAGAAGGCGGAGGAAGGGTGGAATGCTTCCTGCGTATGATGGGCGGATCCATCAATCGCCTCTGGGGAGGTGCTGGCGCTGCCATCTCAGCCAGACTGTGTTCGGGAGCATCGTTGGCAGAATCTACATTGCGTGCGCTGGCCCGCGGGGAGGAGATGGGGCTGTCGGAGACGAGGTACGTGGTTGCGAAGATGCTGTCGCGCTCGTCGAGCTGGGGGCGGTCAATTGACGACTTCCAGAGGTTGCTCTCGTTGACAATGGGCGCGGTGCGTGAACGGCCCGTCTGCGCGAGGCTCTTGGGCGTCACTTGGTCGTGCTCGGCGTCGGGCGTGGGCAGTCCATGGCTGGCCGTCGACCTCACCGATGCGGGGGGTGAGGTATTTGCTTGGGCGTCCGGCTGGGGTGACATGGGCTCGACATTGATTCGACCGTCAGGAAGGCACCTCGTGGCGGGATGGGTGGCAGATATTGCCGGGCGGGCGCTCAGGACGTTGGCCAGGATGCGGTCGTTTGGGCGCGGCGGAGACACAGCGGAGGGCCAGCAGGGGCGGATCTTCTAGATTAGCGTGCAGAGCAGGCGCTGGCGGATGCGAGGGCTGCAGGCGGTGTTCCAGGGTGCTAGCGAGCGACGAGACCAGTGAGAAGGGCGAGAGGTCCACGTTCTAATTCTGTGTGGTTTGGCGTCCAGTCCAAAGTGGCGCAAAGATTATCCCAAGCGAGCGGCCCAATGACGTCTGCCTGACTGCTACCGCGTAACAAAGCGCGTCAGTGCAGGTGGTCCGAGTGGTGGTGGTTGTTTCGCGACGCCGAGTGCAGTGAGTGGACGCGAGTTTGTTCTGCTGCCGTACGGAGGCAGTGAACAGGTGGCTTGTTGATAGCGACAGAGGCAATCGGGCTTGGCGGCAACTGCGCACGCAATGCTGGCAGCTCTTGTCATGGGTTCCTGTCTGGTGAAGACGAGGAAGGAGCGTCCGTGCACGCAGACGATATCGGTTCACGGACAGCACTAGCAGCACAACGTTGACGCTACAACCCACGACACATGCTGTCACGATAGGGCGCAGACATTCGCTGCCGCTTCACTTTGCACGTTATTTGGACACCACTGTCAATTTCCTCAGCACCGTGACTCAAGCTAGACTTCCTCCCGCCTCCGCGCCCTGCCCAGCGTGGCCCTGCAAAGGCCCGTATCCAAACTATGCGGTACCGGCTATACCGTCCCATCGCGATTGCCTCACCCCCTTTCGCCGATATCAATCCGTGCTCCCCCAAGGTCTGCTGCTTGCATCGACTGTGCATGGGCGACAGGTGACGACGGCCAATCACTCGAGAACGTGGCCTCTCACCGCCTGCTGCATCCTTACGTGACTATCGCTGCACGTCGCTGTGATACCGGTACAGAATGCTTCTCTCTGGCAATATTCAAGTGCCACGGCGCTCAGAGCCACTTGGAGCACGTAGCCACGCCGATGCTTCCGCGGTGCTCCTACCGGGAGTGCGCTGCGTGCAGAAATGATCTTGGTTCTTTGTCATAGTATTCAAGTGTCGTCTATATTGCGAAGAAAGCGATCTGTGAAATCCAGACTACCGGTAGGGCCGAAGTCGCCAAGTGACGTGTCGATGTTCAGCGCTGGAAATCCGACCTCATTCAATACCCCTTTCGACCTGTCACCAAAGGATCCGTGAGATATTTGGGAAGCTTTGTCCGTGGTGAAGCTCCAAAACGACGTGATGTTGTCCTTGTTCTTGAGCGGGACCCGCTCAGCAGTAGGAGTGGGGCTCTTAGCGACCGCGTCAGCTCTCAGTACCCCATCACTAGGGCTGAAAGCGAACCTCAAGTTGCTTCTTTGCGTTTCTTCCGGCTTCTTTTTCACGGTACTAAATGCGAACGGAGACGCTGCGCCGAAGAGGTCTTGCGTGCTGATCGGTGGAGCTTGGAGAATAGTCTCGGGTGCAATTGGCTCGTCTCGCTGGACAGTGAAGGCAGAAAGAGGCGTAACGGCTGCACTGGCTGCGGCTAGTATGGGACGGGGTGTATCAAGAAGTGAGGTCTGCGAGTCCAATTGGAGAACCTCCGGGGACATCATGGGGAAGGTGCTTTGCTGAAACTCAAGCTGAGCTCGCATCATGGCGGCTTGTGTAGACCAGTCAGAGTCTCGACTAGACCGACTCGTGCGCAATTCAGAGTTTTCATTCTGGATCACACTGGCATCTCCTTCGACTTGTGGAGACGCTTGTACATCGGCCACAGTTGCCTCTGTTCGATCCACCTGCAGCTCATCGTCGGCCTCGTTGTGGATGACGTCCTCCTCTGCACATGACTTCTTGGCAGAAGGAATCTTCTCTGGCGATGAGTCGAAATTCACTGCTCTCGGCTTCAGCTTGGCCCTTCTACGGGGTTTGCCAGTCGAAGAAGCCGGCAAAGGCGAGGCCACACGACCGTGCTGGGGCTCTGTAGACGTGGGTGCATTCTGCGTACTTCGACGACTTGAGCGCCGTGGCTGTCCTTCTGGTGACAATCCAGGTGTTTGACGGCCTAGACGTTCTGCAGACTGCTCTATGTCTTGTCTTGTCGGCCTTCCTTGACTGCCCATTGAAGAGGTGATGATCGGCACAGTCCGCTGCGAACGTGGTGGGCTTGCAGTTGGTTCAGGCTCAGCCTGGCCATGTGTATCAGCATCCTTGGCCGGCGATAAGATGACCATGGAAGCTGAGGCACTTGATCTCCACTCCTCTTGTGCTGGTGTCCCCGGAGCTGACTTCTGAGCCTGAATGGGCGCTTTTGGCAGACTGAGCCGTAGTTCTGATAGTGTTTGGGTTTGGGTTTGTGAAGTGCTATTTCGCGACCGGGACCGCGTTGGGGACGTGTCGGTGTTTCGATTTGCAGCCTTGCGCATGTCGACTCTTGCAGACTCAGGGCGGCGCAACCAGAAGGGGTTGGTCATGGGCGAGCGGTTTTGTATGCAATTGGTCGTGTTTGTGCTGAAGGGCTCTGCGGTACCGGGTGCGTCATCATCGTCGGGTAAGGGTGCTGTCGCGGGCGGGACTTCGATTTCGTCGAGGCTATCGTCGTGTTCGCGGTGGTCTAAGTCGTCCCTGGCAGCTCTAGATGTTTCTGGTGACGCCATCTGGGGCGCAACATCTTCCACGACATCCTTCCCATTGCCTCCATTCAGCCTTGAGCTGGATCTCCGTTTCGTTGTGTTGTTGTGGCCGGCGCCGACCTTCTTGCTACTGACGTTCCTTATTCCCGCTACCGTATTCTTCTTGCCTACTACCTTCCGCTTATCTACTGTGGGCTTCGTCCACGGGTTCTTCCAGCCATTGTCGAAAGGCCCTCTCAGCGTGGCTGTGATTATGACGGGCGGTCGGCCGCGTAGGTATCGGGATGCAATCGCCTCGATTCTGCGTCGCTTTGCTGCCCTATGCGCTGGGTCTTCGTACTCCGCCGGTGGTTCTTCGATGAGGTCTTCGGGGTCGACATGGAAGGCGTCAAAGTCCAGTCCCCGCTTCAAGTGAGGATGCAAGCTCAGCGGCATTCTTCGAGTATAGTCCCAACATGTGACAGTATTATATGCGTAGTGGTGATGGTGTGGTAGAAATAGGTGGGGCCAGGTCGGATCGCATGTTCGGGCGGCGTGTGTGTATCGTGGCTGCCACGCGGCGTAAATAGAACAAGGCCTGGAGGAGCTCGGGTGTCAAGCGAAGGATATCGCCAAGACAGCTGTGGAGGATCTGCTACGCCGCCGAGCAGGAATAGCCGTTTTTTGGGGTGGCCTAGTGCTCTGGATGATCGGGATAGGCCTCATCGGCGCATTGTCGCGAGGCGGGAGATCGATGTGGTTGCCGTGGTGATGACGAGTTAGCGCACTCATTATGGCCGTGCAGTCGGGACGAGATGTCATAGTAGATGCTAGCCCTGGAGGATATCGATAAACAAGTCAGCACGACTCGGCGACGCGTTGCAGCACCACTCTTGCGCCATTGAAGCCGCCGCTGCAGAAGCAATGCCGTTTGCGCTAGCATAGCATTCTTTCGACGCGCATGGGGACTCGCCAACAAGTTTCCCTCTCACCGCATCTTCAGCGTCGCCCTCCCGAGACATCACGGCCACCCGGCCTACGCGAGACATCCACCACCACCACCACCATGGCCAACACGCTCGCCTACCTCGAGGGCCTGTCTGAGGAGTGGGTTGACCAGCCCTCGCCCGACACAGGCGCCCACAATGCCCAGAGCCCGCCCGCGACGAAAACGCCCCAGAGCGCGTCGGCCAAAGCCCGCAGCCGCCTTCCCCGCATGCGGCAGTCGTCAGGCTCCTTCTCCGAGATTCAGGTGCGCAGCATCGCGAAAGAGCTGCGCCCGCCCAAGCAGCGCAATGCCCTGATCGAGCGCAGCCTCAGCGACATCAACGTGCCCCCCGCCCCGTCGTCGCCCAACGCGTCACACGTCGAGCCCCCGCGTCGCGCCTCGTATTCGTCCTTTTCCATGTCGCAGGGCTCCGGCATGCAATTCGGAACAGTAGCGCACCACACGGTCGCGCGATCACCTACGAAAGAGCCAGGATCCCAGGACACGCCCGAGTGGAGACGCAGGCTCGTCAACGGCGAAGTCGGCTACGGGAACCAGACCGACCTGTTCGGTCCCACAGGCCTCGAGAACATCTTCCAGCGGCCGGCTCCAGGCGCATCAGACGACTCTGCCCAGCCAAAGCGCAGGCTCGGGCTGCTGAAGGGCCTCAGTGCCGTGCCGCTGCCGTCGAGCCCGCCGCCATGGCCCAAATCGCGACCCAACGCGCAACAGACGGAACAAGACGAGCAACAACAACAAACAGATCAGGAGGGACCTTCTCAGGACGGAACAGTACACGAAGAAGGATCGTCGGAATGCACCACAAACCTCATGCCACCACCCAGCGATCCTGTTCGAACCGTCAGCGGCCAGATAGAATACGAGAACGAGAACTTCAGTCCCGTCTATCTCACCATGACCGCCAACATGAACGTCAGCCAGGCCGCTAAGCCTGCTCCCAACTTCCGAGGATCCGAGCTTGCCAACCGCCTACGCCAGATTGGATCGCCGCCGCCAGAACAGTACGAGACTGAGCATGAGGAGAGTGCTCTGGGACACAGTCGCGAGGATTCATCCTTCGCCAGGCTACAAGACGAGTCGCTACCCGAAGGCCTCCCCGCCGGCACCCCAGACATGGGCGAGGTCCATCGCAATGTGGAGCTCCGAAGAGGCGGATACTCTAGAGACGGATCATTCCACCGGAAACCACTCAGCCCATCGCCGGAAAGAATAGCTGGGGCGCGACCGTCTAGCAGCCGTGCTGGCACGGCCCAGTCTAGTACCACCGCGAAGCACCCTACTCCTCCCCCAGCATTGAAGACCAACAACCCAACGACCCCACATCGTCGGCGCGAACAGTTCCTCAGCCCGGATCGCGCAAAGGGCTCTGGAAGTCCTCTGAAACTCTTCGATGCCCACGACACATTCACAAGCAACCGGATACAACGACGACTTAGTCAGTTGGAGTACAAGTCCGAGAAGGCTTCCAGCGTGAAAGCCTCTAGTGTCAAGGAGGGCACGATAGAGTCAACCAAGGCGGCGCCGAACAAATCGAGATTGACTTCGGTAGAAGAGAAAAGCTTCCAGAACCCCGACCAGGATAAGTCGCAACTACCCTCCAGAGTTGTGTCTTTCGGTCAGGGTCAACTGAACCAATACGAGTACTCCGGCGACTATTCGGCGATATGTTCCGACGATGACTACGATGCACACGACGATAGCGCACCCGACGCTTCGCCTTCTTCAGACGTCGCACCCCCTGGCAGTCGTCCACCCTTCAAGTTCCAGCTCGACGAATCACCAGGCAAAGTGGAACCTTCAAAGGCTAAGAGACACCTGTCAAGCCATACAAGGAATTCTTCTAGGAATGTCAGTGCTAGCCGGCCAAAATTCGTACCACATCGAAAGGTCTCTGAGACAGAGCCGGAATCATTCTCGGAAATCGTGCACGAGTACGCGGACGGAAAGAGAGGTCCAACGTCCCCTTTCAAGAACCCGACGCCGAAGCGTAGAAGGACGATAACCGCGGTGGATGAGGATGAAGACGACGAGAACGCGGCTAGTGATGCTGAGCAGGGCACAGTACAACGCTCGCACGCAGCCATACAAGCCGTTGTTGGACGTACACGACAGGACGCTGGCCAAGACCCTTCGAAGAAGATTGCCGATTCCGAAACACTGGCCCGCAGACACATTTTGAGACCTCGGAACCCTACGCCTAGTCAACGCAGGAGAGAGGAGATACAAGCAGAGATTATGGAAGCTACTGAAGCATTCATCCTGTCGTCACCGAAGCTCAACACCATCCGCGAACACCTAGACTCGTCAATCATGTCAGATACTGACTCGGAGCGAGACCGAGCAAAGGCGGTCGCCAATCAGATTGCCGCTTTTACCTTGAAGAGAAAGCCCAACATACGCGATAAGAACCGCAAACGATCTGTCACAACACAGGATTTCCTCGACGAAGCGCTCAAGATCATGGACTTCATCCGTACCAAGGGCAGACCAACTAGCGGTTTGGGCAGCCTTGAGGAGACGGAAGCCGAGACGCAACTGCTCGAGGAAGTCAACGATGATCCTTCTAGTATGTTGACATTTGAAAGGCCCCAAAGCAAAGAGGGTCGGCAGTCTTCCTGGCAGGACCAAAGAACGCAATACATGGATGCTGATATCATGGACCACCTCCGCAAATATCAAGAACACGAGAACGACACATTCCTGAACTCTTCAGTCAATTCCATAAGAATATCACGTTTGAGAGGATCTGCGACACCGGAAGACGAAAGTGTGGTGGTTGAGCAAGATGATATTCGGATCACCGACAATCCCAATAGGCACCGGGCCGATAGCGACGAGCGACCCAGCTCCCAGCCTCGCGGGAATAATACGCTTCTATCTACAGCCTCATCATTTGGAAACACAATCGTCACAAATGCATCACGCCGTTCCGAGTGTGTCGCGACCCTTGCACCCGAAGCGGTCGCGCATTTGATCCCTCAGCAGGTAGCCGGAATGAGCTTTGACCGCGACAAGAATATATGGGTCCGTCAGAAGAGCCCTTCCAGACAACAGCACCTACTAGAGGACGAGCCAAGTGGTATGAACGCAAGCGAAGACGATCCATTTGGCAACATTCCCGATCTTACAGTGGAAGACACCCATGAGCAGGATAACAAAGCAGGCTCTCCAGTTCGCCTTCAACCTACGGCAGAAACCATACTCGAGGACACGGAAAGACCCGGGGCCGAAGAAGACTCGCGCCCTGTGACCCGTGAAGGCAAAGGTGTCGCTTACACAGACACAAGCTCGGCGCCTTCCAAGGCCTCTAACTTTGGATGGAGCTTCCCCAAGACTGACACACGGGCCACTTCTTGGAGCACGCAAGCTCCGCGAAACTACAGTACACACAAGATGCCCCATGCGCCTACAACGTATGCCATACCAGAGTCGGAGGAAGATGGTATCGAACACGAAATCCAGTACTTTGAAGGAAGAGACCATGCTCCTGCAAGTGTGCAACGTCCGCGAGTGCGCAATGTTACTATTTCGATTGCTGAGCACGAGGCTCCTACGCGTGACCAGCATTCCGAAAGCGCACCACCCCAGCGCCGCCAAAACCAATGGGGACCATCAAGTGCGCAGCAGAGGTCAGAAAAGAAACAATCTGCTTGGGAACAGACGAACGGTACCCGGACTGTGTCGCATGGGCGGCCCAGTCGTTTGCCAGTTTTCAACGGAGATGGCGATCTATCGATTTTGGACGATGCCCCGTCAAAGAACTATCGAATGCAACTATCAATGAATGTCGCGCCTCCGCTGAGACACGAACGACGAGACACACTTGTGGCCGCACCGTCATCACCTGTCAAGGATGTTACATTCATGCTCAGCGATCTCCCGGAGTTCACCCTCAACCAGATCGACGAGTTTGACCTTCCGGATCGAGTTGTCGTAAAGCACAACGGGAGTCGATTTTCCAAGGCTCTGGAGGACCGCTATGCACAGGGTACTGCGGAGCTCGTGAAGGCGCTGCAAGATGTTGAGCCTGATGAGCCGTACTGGGAGGATCTTCGCAGCGTCAATCTCCGGAAGAAGGATCTCAATAGCTTACACCGCCTTGATGAGCTCTGCTACTCACTCGAAGAGCTCGATGTTTCTGACAACAAGATCAATCAGGTTGAGGGCATTCCCTACACCATGCGGCGACTACAAGTACAGAACAACTGCCTGAACGGACTCACTTCCTGGACGACCCTCGTCAACCTTCAGCACCTTGACATTTCCGGCAACGATATCGATAGGCTTGACGGTCTCGCTGAGCTTGTGCATCTCCGCATACTCAAAGCCGACAACAACAAGATCAAGTCCCTCCAAGGCATCCTACACCTCGATGGTCTGATGGAGTTGAGTGTTCGTGGTAACGAGATCGACATGGTTGACTTCACCCGAACGGATCTGTAAGTATAACACTTAAACATGCTTCATTCCCTGCTAACTCGTGCGATAGAAAATCCCTCACAGACCTGGATATGCGCAAGAATCGTTTGGTTGAAGTGCGGAATCTGCATTGCCTACCCCAGCTTCAGCATCTCAACCTTGGTATGTCTTTTCTTGCTATACTCATTCGATCAATATTGACTCTCAGCAGATGACAACGAAATCGAGGAGTTTCCCCTTCTTGATGGGCCTCTGAAGCCATGCAGATTCCTGCGCTCGATCCGTATGTGCCGAAACGGAACAACACTGCTCGACGTCGACCAGTACTTCCCCAAGCTTGAATCTCTCTACGTCGACGGCAACTGCCTGACGCAAGTATCTGGACTAGAACATCTCCGCCACCTCCGCACCTTCTCCGCGCGCGAACAAATCCTAAACTCGGAATCCGACATGGAGATGTGCGCAAGCAACCTAGTCCGAAACACCGAAGTCCGCAACCTCTATCTCTCCCTCAACCCAACCTACGGCCTACAGATCTCTTCCCATCTACTAAGTCTGCAACGCCTAGAACTAGCCTCCATGGGCCTAAAAGAACTCCCCGACAACTTCGGCCAGCTAACCCCCAACATCCGCTCCATAAACCTCAACTTCAACTCACTCACCGACCTCCGCCCCCTCCTCAACATCAAGCGCCTCAGCACCCTCCTCCTCGCCGGCAACAAACTCGAGCGCCTCCGCGCCAACGCCATGGTCCTCGGCAAGCTCCCCACGCTCTCCACCCTCGACTGGCGCGACAACCCCCTCACCCTCCGCTTCTACGCGCCCACGTGCGAAAACCGCATCCTGTCTCTCCGGCAGAAACCCTCCGACGAGCAACTCACCAACCGCTTTGTATTGCCTGAGGGCGAGGTCGAAGCCGATGTCCAGCACTTGCAACGGTTGGACTATGAGACCCGGATTAGGCGTCGGGTTACCGAGATGATGTTGGCGAATCTTTGTAGGAGTCTGAGGGAGTTGGATGGGCTGCCGTTTGATAAGACGAGGGTGCTGGTTAAGGATGATGTTTGGGAGAGGTTGTTGTTTTTGGGCGTTATTCAGAGGAAGAGGGCGGATACGGCGGTTGATGAGGGGAAGTAGGGTGGTGCATTAGAACATGTGAGCAATGGAGTTGCGGGGACGTTGGAGGTCGATTTGGGTATTGGCGCACGTTTTGCATAGCGTTTTGGCATGGCGTTTTGTATGATCATTTCAGAGTGGTCGGTCTCATTGTTTCTCGTTCGCGAAGCATTTATACTTGAGCATCTTCTAGGCGTAGGTATATATTGTTGGACCTCGCACGCTTCACTGCGGGAAAGCGAGGATTAGATCTTTTAATGACGGGATGAGGTGCATTTGGTAATCAAGAATAGTCTTTGCATACTACCTTCTGGACGCATTTTGATGCAGTGACGACACCTTGACATGACTGCAGAACGCTCCAGGGCTGAACTTGGCTCAGATGATCATCCATCCCCGCGCTCCACAAAACAGCTCCGCTGAGGCCCGTGCGTCGTCCATCAAATCGACCCAGGCCCCGTGACACGTGGGCTTCCATGAACTCCAAAGGTCATTACGTTAGAGTGACCTTCGTCCATCAAACAATCAACAATGGCCTCCACATCCGACGAAGACAGAGCGGTGCAACTTGCCGAGAAGGCAACCGAAAGCACAAAGTCAGGCGATTTAACCGTTGCAGCCCGGTACCTGCGTGAAGCTAGTACGATCGCACCCGAGCATCCGCGGATCAAAGAGGCATGGCTTGCACTGAAAGAAGAGGAAGGAAAGAGCGAACTACTGGGCCACTGTCGAACCTGGGTCCGCAGCAAAGACGAGCACGATGGCGAAAAGGCACTCAAAGCAATCCGGACGCATGGCCTAAAGCAGGACGAAGCAGAACAAGCAATGGCCATCCTCTTCGACTTCAAAGGCGAAGACGACATCCTCGACCAGGTCTCAGGCGAACTGCTCCAGAACCCCGGAGCCCAGATGTGGGTCGCCAAAGCCATCCGCGAGCAGCCGACACGCATCTATTACGAGATGTTCGAGCGGGGCGACGACTCCATCGATGGCTTACTTAAAGTTTGTCTTAACCGGGCGGTCTGGCCCGACGACGAATCTTTCAAGACGGGGCATAGAGATATCTTCATGCTCAGTTTGGCGATGATGATGGAGGAGGCGCTTGAGCATCCTGAGCGTGCGATGAAAGGGATCGCGCAGCTGCTTGCTCATTATGCGGAGCATCTCAAAGGGATTATTGATGCGGATAGTTTCGATGTTATTCTCACGTCGCTGGATATTCGACTTCCTGCTAGTTTGCGTAGTCAGGCTACTCTTGCGAGTATCAAGTTGTTTGAGCTTGCGCCGGAGACTGCTAGCGAGTTGATCTCGAAGTTTGTTACGCATAGGACGAAGAAGGGAGAGGCGAATGATCTGGTCATTGCGTTTTCGGCGGCTGCAGCTATCTTTCCGGTCGCTGTCACAGCTGCTGCTGCGCTATTCCTCACAGACGGCTTTGTCAGCACGTTGGTGTCCAGAGTCCAGAGCAAGAAGTCGCACAACCTTGAGCAGGCCACTCTAGAGTTAATCAGCGCTGCCTGTGTCGACAAGAACTGTCGAGAGGCGATCAGCAAAAACTGCCGAGAATGGCTGGAGGACGTGGTCGCAGAAAGCCAGAACAAGAAGCGTGCCAACTTAGCCGCGCTTGTCCTCGTCAAGCTAGGCGAAGAGCAACCATCTGAAGACGCACCAAGAATTGTTAGGGCAGAAAAGGTAGACCAAAGTGACCTGATTGCCAGCTTCAAGTCCATGGTCATAGGCGGCGACACATCCTCAAAGCAAGACTCAGTCGAAGGACTCGCCTACGCCTCGCTCCAACCCAAAGTACGAGAAGATCTCTCCAAGTCACCAAAGTTTCTCAAACGCCTCATCGAGACCATGAGCGACCCCTCCTCACCCAAGAACATCGTATTCGGCGGCCTGACCATCTTCGTCAACATTACACAGTACCTGCCTTTACAATCCGAGGAGGAAAAGCGCATGGCACAACTCAAAGCCTACGCCAACGTGCAAAAGCCTTCGACCCCCCATGTTCTTCTCAACGACGAAGACGTCGCCATACGCTGCAAAAGAGTGCTAGACGCAGGCGTCGTCCCCCTGCTGGTGCAAGTCTGCAAAAAAGGCTCCCCATCCATCCTCACGCAAAGCAGTCTAATCCTGCTGTCCCTTTCCAAAGACACAAAGTCCCGCGGCACCATGGCACAACAAGGCGCAGTAAAACTGCTCATCCAGATCTACGACCACATCTCCTCGACCAACGACCTCTCAACAACCGGCACCACGCCCTTCCCTCCCGCCGCCCTCCCCACAACAGCCCAAGCCCTCTCCCGGCTCTTGATAAGCATAAACCCGTCCCACGCTTTCAACGCCGCACTACCCAGCGCATCCGCCATCCGCCCCCTCCTCAGCCAACTCACACGGACTGAGTCTACGTCTTGGCAACTGCATGCCTTTGAAGCGCTCCTCGCACTCACGAACCTCGCTTCTCTGGATAGGAATACACAGGACCATATCATTCGCCAGTCTTTCGATACGGTTGTGGATGATTTGTTGCTTAGTTCCAACACGATGATTCGGCGTGCGGCTACGGAATTGCTGTGTAACCTCATGGCTTCACCTGTTTGCATCTCCAATTTCGCAGACGGATCACCGCGGGCGAAACACCGATTGCATCTCCTCCTCGCCATGACGGACGTCGATGACGCCGCCACGAGATCAGCGGCTGGAGGTGCGCTGGCGATGTTGCTGAGTGTGGATCTTGCGGTTTTCGAGTTCCTCAAGCAGGATAAGAGTGTGGAGTGGTTGGTTGGGTTGTGCAAGGATGAGGACGAGGGTATTAGGTATCGAGGAATTGTTTGTCTAAGGAGTGTGGTGGACGTTAAGGAGGGGGTGGAGGTTTGTAAGAAGAAGGGTGTAGTGGAGGAGCTGAAGGGGGTGTTGCAGGGGAGTAGGAGTCAGGAGGTGCTTGGGGTGGGGGTGGAGACTATGAAGATATTGTTGGGGCAGTAGGTTGGGGTATGTGGTGGAAAGATGCGATGACTTGAAAAGTGTTTAGCTCTATCTTATCATTGAAAAAGCTCAGTGCGCCCCGCGGACACATTGAGTCTTGTCGCATCAAAACGCTCATTGAACGGCTAGGCACGTTGTTTTAGTCGCTTGTATTGCGATGACTGTGAGTGGCTAGTCATCCAAGGGTCCTCACTCATGCGTACCGTGGTCGCTTCTAGTTTCCAGTCATGCTCGCCCTGCGAACCACGTCTTTCTGCATATATGTGACTCACAATCCGATGTTGCTCTCTTTTCTTTGTTTTATCCTAAGAGGTAGCAACATCGTCGTACTTGAAACCCGCACTTGAACACCATCTTACACTACAACACCACAAACTTGCACACTTGCCTAATACTATCCGCCACCGAAACTCCATAATGGCTCACCAGCGAGAGCCCAGAATGCCCAAATTGAACAAGAAGAAGAAACAGGGGCTTCAGGCGCGAGAAGCGTTGTTCAGTTTTGAACCAGAAGAAGAAGAGGTGTTGGATGCTTTGTTGAATGTGCTAGTGCAGAAAAGCGGGCACAACGCGGTTGAGGAAGGGGTGTTGGATATAGAGCATGACGACTCATCAAGCGACTCAGAATCATCAGAAACTGATGTTTATGCGCCCATGGACGTCCTAAACCTTGCTAGGTTTGCGTCACCAGCTACCACCAAACTACGAAGGAAGATGTGGCTATCTTTGACTGCTCATGTCCAGCTTAGCAAGTTACTAGAGGCAGCAAAGAGGACCAGCGATCATCATTTCGATACATGGTCAAGGTCAAAGACCTTGGAGAGGACGTCTGAAATGACTCAAGACGCATGGGAGAAAGCAATCGAGCAACAGTACCAAACCTGGCACAACAACATCACCAACAAGCTCAGCGCTGAGATCGATGCGCATTCCTTCTCTACACGACAATGGCAGATAACCGAGCAACATAGAAACATGCCAAAGTCCGAGACACTGCCTTTGATAGTACAGGCTGAGACAACTACCGCAAACCTTAGGAAGCTACTGGTCATACTGAGGGACTTCAAGAATCAGATGAAAGGAGAATACATTGATGCGCATCAGCATGCCGACGCCACCGATATGGCGTATATCAACTCCATGATCCAGCGCTTCACTAAGCCCTACCAGTCACCCCAGGTCCACAAAACATGGTACAATGGCCCCGACGGCCGCGACCTCGACGCGCCCCAGAGGTTTGACAAAGATGCCAGTGACTACTATGGCGGCAGCATCTTCACTGACAATATCCGCTTATGGCTTCACGTCTGGTGCCCTATCGCGTGGCAACGCACAGGTGTACACCCGTGGCCACATGACACTGGGGCTATCCACCTAGTGCACTACAACACGGGCGACCATGCTTGTGACTACCTTTTTGGCAAAACAGACAGTACACGCGGCCACTTGATGGACCCATCAAACGGCCTCTTTCTTGGCTTCGAGTTCAAGCGTATGCTCGACAGAGCTCAAATCATCATCGTTCCTGCCAGCGTGGGCGATACCGACCCCGAGACCGGCAAAACAGTACAAGAAACCGACAAGGAACCGTACAAGGTCCGAGTGCTGGACCCAAAGGTGAGAAATGGGGTTGGCGACTGGAAATATCGAACTCGGCCTGTTGCCCCTGCACAGCTCGACGGAAGAATTCTAGAGTTTGCAAACGACAACCGGCCGAAGAAGGTGTACCTATGGTATCGCGCCGTCTTGAACATCGCGGTGCGACATAGACTTCAGGCGCCCGGCTGGGAGGGCGACATAGAAGCCCTAGGACAGGACTCATGGTGCGCACCCGGTGAATCGCTCCGACGATCCACCATGCACGCGATTCTGAAGCACGTTGGCTTCATCGATGACCCCGAGCCCATCTTCGCGCTAGGACCCACATTGAGGGGTCCCTCCGAGGAAAGTACAAACGATAGACTCATCGCCGATCGAGTGGCTATGGTACTGGATACAACGCATACGAACTGGCTTAAATCCCGTCGCAGTGCTTTCGCGAGCATGCATGCAGGGAAAGAGGTGGAAGTTGACTGGGAGGACGAAGCAAAAGAGCAACATGACAAATTTGCGTCGCATAAGTTGTGTTGGGATGGTGGACATGTATGAGAGGGCGTTATGATCTTAATTAATTCGAATACTACTATATACTCCTGCCAAATTGCGTATAAAACGGGGTATAACTTCTAAGATTGCCAACGAACACAAACTCCGATACCATAATGCCATCGCCTCCCCATCATGTACCTAGCGGCCTCCATGCACAATAACGCCACTACGTCGCACCCCCAACAGCAATCTTCTTCTTCACGGCCCTCATCTCCCTAACCGTACCCTCCTTCCCCAACCCCCTCCCCACCTCCACAACAATCATCCTAACAAAATCTTTGCTAAGCCAATAACTGCTATGCGCGCCCAGCATAGTCAGATACTGTATCTCCAGCGGCCCACCACCATACTTCATATAGTAGTCGATCTGACCATTATCATTAAGCAAATACGCTCTCTTCTCCGCAATTTCCTCGCGCGTGAAGTTATGCGTTTCGAGCTCGACATTACTGGGCAGACGGATAGTGGTAGGTCTGTCGTTTGCGGGGTTGTTGGAGGTGGAAGCAGAGGAGCGGAAGGGGTTAAGCGAGGCGAAGTAGGAGGTTGAGGCGGAGGGGATGGTGGTTTGTTTGAGCATCGAGGCGTAGACGACGTCGACGGTGGGGTTTATGCGGCAGGCGACGGGGTCGTAGGGGTTGATGATGTTGTAGATGTTGTCGACGGCTAGGCAGCCATAAGTGCCTTGCTCGCCGGCGATGCCAGGGGCGGCGTAGGAGTCGGCGCCGGGCTTCTCTTTGTCGCGACGAGGGAGTAGGTTTGCGTTTTTCATGAGGAGGAAGAGACCGACGGGGCTGCCGCAGACGAAGAGATCGGTTGTGTTGAAGATGAATTGGTCTTGGGGTAGGTCCGCTTCGGGGAAGGATGGGTCGGTGAATTGGGGATCGACGTAGGTCGGTTGTTGGCTGAGGATGTCGATGGCCATCACCGAGCCGAGCGAATGGGCGATCAAGTGCACTCGGCCGTACTCTGCGAACCCGGGGTTGTTCTGGCACCACAGGCGGTAGATGCGGTTCGCCTCTGTTATGCAAGCTGATATCATCTTCGGGTTGTGCATAGGCGAGAGGTAGTATGGGATGTCGAGCATGACATCGCTAACGATACCACGTACGGACGGCAGCGTATCGGGTGTGATGTCTTTGAGGGTGTATTTGTTCGCAGATGGGTCTTCAAGCTCGGGAGCCTCGGTGTTATCGACGTCGAGGGATACGCGGTGTCGCCAGTTGACCTGCCTTGTGTTAGTACATTGATCGAGAATCACTGCGATGATGGCTTACTGGCAGACACATGACACCTCCCATATCCTTTCGCAGGTGCCGCTTGACATCCGCAGTCCCAAGCTCGACGTTCATCTCTCTTCGAAAGGCGTTCATTGCGTGCGTGAAATGAAACGTCTCCATTCGTTCTGACAGCTTTTGCCCAATACCATGTATGACCAACACCAGGTCTGACACCTTTGGTCGTTCAGACTGCGCAAGGTCGGGGTCCGACTTCTGTCTTCGATACTGTGGCGCGCCACCTTGCGATGACGAGACGCCTTCGCGTGCTGCTTGTGCCTTTGGCGAATTCTTGTTCGGATGTAGCTTGTCCCAGACGGCCTGGTCGAAACCACGCACTACGTGTACGCCGATCGCTCTACCCTTGCGGATGTAGTTCGCCAGTGGCCGTCGCCCGTAGTAGTCAGACGGTTGTAGCGCTGGCTTGAGGATGAAAGCTTCCTTGTCGTTAGAGTATATCACACCCGCTTTCAGGTACAGGCGCTTTCTTCCATCGGCACCGTACTCCAGATCACCCGCTGCTTTGTGGTCTGGCCCCTCTGGACCTGTGGAGATGTCGATCAAATCGCAAGCATTCTCCACAGTTTCCTTGCGCTCCTTCTCCGGGTCATCATCCTCTTCGGGTAGGGTGCTTTGAACGAGACCTGCTGTTTGCATCATCTGTTGCGAAGTCGACGGCCTGCTCTCTGCTCTCTTCGGCCGTTCGGGCCAGAGGTGGTGTAGTATTTTCATCTCACCAAATGCACCGACTTCAACAGCACTGTTGAGCTCATCCGTCCACGTCTGCGTCCAGGGTCTGAGTTCGATGTATCCGGCTTCGAGCATGTTGGCGACTTCAACCTCGACAGGCATCATGCTGTCCTTGTAGAACCACGTTCCTCGTACTATCTGGGCGACGTCGCTGAGCGGCGACCAGTATATAGGCTCCATCCGTATTGATTCTGTGTCCATGACTACGTGATGCAGTCTTGAGACTCCCACGGGCACCTTCGCAGATGGCCCCGGTTTCGGCTTGGAGGATCTTCGCGCGGGCGCCTTGTCTTTGGCCGTCGACAGAGCAGGTTCCATGTCGTCATCCCACTTGTAGCTGTCCACTTCGTGTATAGTCGGCCGATGGCCTCCCTCCATAGGCGCCGGCTTCCACGACTTGGCCAAATTCCCTCTCGATGGGGCTCGGATGAAAGGCGTACCGGTCGTCGCAGGCTCGAGGGGCGATATTGGGCCGGGGTCGTAAGCCTTCAGCGAGCCAGACATGGACTGGCCGTAGCTGCCGCCGCCGGAGCCGGGCGTCTTCTTGTCCACCAGCTCGGCAGACCTCGAGTACTGCCCTCTGCTCGATGACCGCCCAGACGGAATGTCTCGTCCCTGGATCGAGCCTTCCTCGCTCGAAGCACTAGCGCCCCTCTTCCTCTTCAGCCGCTCCACCGCCGGGTTGGTCGGCGTACCGCGTCCCGTCGCATCTTTCTCCCCAAACTCCTCGGTGTGCTTCAGGATCTTCTTCCGCAGCTCCAGCCACGACTCCTGGATGGCTTCGTTGTCGTATTCGGAGAAGGGCCGCGGTGGCACTCTCTTCGCAGTCGAGGTGCCCGTGGGCGGCGGCGGGAGCGGAGACAGCGGGTCGTCTATAGCGAGCGGCGACGTGTAGAAGTAGCGGACGGGGATCGTGGGCGGGGCTTCGGTGTTGTGCAGGACCTCACGAACGTACTGGTTCGCGCGAGACGATAGTGTGGGCTCGTTGCCTGCCATGACGTCTGGCGTGGTTTGGTGTGGGCGTAAGCTGCAACTTTCAAGAGAAGCAGTCGTGGAAGAATCCCATCATATCATGGTGCTAGCGTGTGTTCTTTCCCTCACGTGTTTGTGTGAAGAAGACAGCTGGCCTGGACGCGGTGGCAGCCTGAGGATGGATGTTGTTCCTTGTTGTTCTAGGGCGGTATATTTCCGATCAGCATTCGGAGCACTGACGCAACCGCCGCGCTAAAACCGACGCGTGCCTCGACATGTGAACAGCCCTCCGTCAGCCGCCTCACCCACCAAACCTATACACACAACATCCACGTTTGCGCGAAATTGCGCCGAATCATCCGAAGTGGCATGTGCTCCAAGTTGTGCACGCAAAGTCTCTACCGTTATTTCACAATGCCAACGATTCATAGTCATCGGCCTGCACCACACATCGTGACCTTACCTGGACATTGGACATGGCACCACATAAGTATTTCCAAGCAAACATTCTCACTAACTCTCTAAGCAAACCATTACATTCGCAGCAGTTCGACGCACGATTCACACTACACCACCACCATGTCATCAACCACTACCATGACCATGACATCAAGAAAGCTACGTAACCAGCGTAACACGCTGTGCGTGTATACCCCCAAATGTCTACCGTCTCCTCAACCCTTCGTAAGCACCTTCGTGGATTCACCAAGAAAGCAGGGCAACACGCTGTGCGTGTCCACTCCCAAACCGCTACCATCTCCCCACCCCTTGGTAAGCGCCTTCGACGAACCACCACGAAAGCTGGGCACATATGCTCCAAAACCACCACCCCCATCATCTCCCGGGCCCCTCATAGGCGTTCTTGACGAACTCACCGAGTACTACGATGGCGAAATTGCGGCATGGGAAGCCAAGTGTAATGAACAAAAAGCCTGGCTGAACCACGCTTCCGAACTCATCGCCGAGTACGAACAAGAAAGAATTGCTGGGATGGAGCATATCGGCTTCCTGACCAAGTGTCTGTACGCGAACGAAAGAGCCCTGACGCAGTGTTTGTACGCTATGACGCTAATAGTTACGGTACTGCTGGTTCGCTGAAACTACCAAGTAGAGGAAATGTCCAAAGGGAAAAGATGTCCAAAGTCACTACTGCTGTTACCGTTAGGCAAAACCTCAAGCCGAGACAAGCCAAAATAACGGGATACCGCGTTGACGGTTAGCGAGGAACTACTTATACCACGCTACCGGAGACGACGCGCTTGCTCTCTTTGGCAACGCCAAACGAGGCAAGCATTGCGAAACTGCGCATACAGCAGAGGAACATCTCAGCCACCGAGTTGTGGATGAGCTGAGATCACGACAGGTTCGGGACCAGCTCCGAGACACGATTGTCGTGGTCTTCGAGACTAAGGCTGTAGAAGGGGAAAGGTGATGACAAGGAGACGAGGTCTCGGGTGAAAGAAATCCAGTCTGATGGTACATGGGCGGGCCCATATATGTAACACTTTGGAGACTAAAGTAAGGGGTGCGCCCAGGAAAGGTACGAAGGTATCGTCGGAGTAGCATGAAAGATGACCTGGATTGCCTCAGGCGAAGATAAATATGACGATTCATGATATAAATTATGGGTATCTTTTGTTACTCGCACACGTACTTTTGCCCCCAACTCCCAAACAAATAGAAAAAAAAACCACATTTCACCTCCAACTCTGATTCCGCCATCCCAGCCCCGCCGCCCCCCTCGCAGCCAACCACTCACTCTCCGCCTTCCCACCACGCCTCCCAAGCAACGCTCCAACATCAACCTCCAATTCCCTCCAAAGCGCCTGCTCCACCTGCACCCTAAACTCCTTATCTTGACCATGACTCCCCAACAACACGATTTTCCCCGGCGGCATACCCAACCCGCCCACAGCATGGACAACAGCTTCCTGCAACTTCGCCCAGAACTTTGCGCGTGGGGCGTCGTAGACGGGGAGACTCCACCAGCCGAGATCGTTGCGTGCGACGTAGTTGATCATGCGGGAGTGGGGGGTTGGTGGTTTGGTCTTGGTGGGGGAGCAGCTGGTTTCGTGCATACTTGCGCTGAAGGAACTGGAGTCGAATGCTAGGACGAGGATGTGTTGGTGTTGGTGGGCGAGGGTCGCAGACACGCACGAAGCGTGTTCTAATCCGGCGTGGGTGGCGTATGCTTCCGAGTATATGCGAGGGGTATCCTCCGATAGAGCGAGGCCGGCTGATAGTAAAGCGATTTCAAAGTCCTTCTCATGGGATCCGTAGAAGGGGAATGTGACGGCTGATGTGATATTTGTGATTGGGTGTTCGAGTACATTTTCGAGGGTTGCGTGGACTTTTGATAGGAATTCTGTGAGGATTCTGCTGTCGTTTGGAGAATTTGATGAAGTGTGTGGTGTCATCCACCGCGACATTAGGTCTATGTATTCGGCATCTCCGGGGATTTGGGCCACGTCGATTGTTGTGCCGTTTGGGTACCGCGCAGCTGCTACTGCTTGTGAGGTTGTGAAATGGACGCCGATGCTGGGAGGCGCATCAAGTGCTTCCGCGGTAGTGTGTTTGTCGAGGGGTTTCTCGACAATGGGTATTTGGTGGTGGTATCGTACAGCTCGTGCACTAGCCAAAGGCACAAGCAGAAGAAGACCGAAGAGTTTCATTTTGAAGTCGTGAGATGAAGATTGTTACAAAGAAAGAAGAGAGCGTAAGGAACCGACTACAACAAAGAGCGGACCCGAGTATTCGTAGGATCAGGTGTAGAAAGAAAGGATGGCACAGCGTGAAAGAGCGACGGTGGTGAGTAAGGAGTGGTGGGTGAAGAAGCGGCAACGACAACGGCGGTACGCTCGTCGTCCCCTCACTCCATCAACGGGGCGACTCCCGACGCCTTATAGGAGCCGTCCAAAGACATCCGATCGTACCGTCAAGGCAAAGAGGATCCGAGGTTCTGGTCAGGGACTTGTGGATCCGCCCACTGTTCCGTGGGCACTAGGGGTATACGAGCTAGCCCGGCGTGCGATCGGTCCAACCTAATGGCTTCAAAGAACCCCTCTCCGGGTCGCATGCAGGACAAAAAACGCGTCCCTGGGTCTCGGTCACCGCGTCTTGACCCCTCCGTTGGCACTCAACATCTCGGACAGCGAGCGAACGTGGGCGCGTAAACAGCTGTTGTGAAGCTGTTGGAAGCGCGCAGCTGGCCCAGGTGTCAGTCGGCAAGGGACCGAAAATAGAAACTCGCCCAGACCCGGCACGCTCGGCACTACTAGAAGCTTGTCCTACCCCTCTCTCGTACTTTTCGCTCCTAGCTATGGCAGAACAAGACTCGGGCGAGCCTTGGCACATGTATTGATTGCTCATATCTTCTCCGCAAACGGTTCGAGGTCGAGTCAACTACCTGCCGTCTCATCGCGTGCGCGATTGCGATACGAAGGGGCGCTAGAGGACCCTGACATGCGCGTGATACTCGCGTTATACGGAGCAAATACGCTGCATCAAGATTTCTGTATAACATTAGGTGCAGGTATCGTAGGTCTAGGTGCCTCTTATGAGTAAAATCGAGGAGCGTGGTAAGGCCCAACGTCTGCTCGAGCATGTGCAGGAAAGGTTCTTCGCAACTATCGATAGGCGTCCTGCCGTTGCTGCCACCATTGTGTGGCGCATGTTAAACCCGACAGCGGGACGCGTTCCGTTAGCTGCTCTCACGCGTTGTTCAAAGCAGAAGGTACAAAGGAGCTCATTCCGTCTGAGCCGTACTGACTATTGAAAGCGCGAAAAGGATACAATCGGTAAACTTCATGCAATGTGCGGAGTGCATACTTGAACATTGATACATCTTGGAAGCAGACGTGCACGTTCGTGTATTGCTACACAGAGCGCTCATCTTCAAGAGTTCGTGCCTAGAAAATTCCTTTCTTTGAATGAACCCGATAACTTGTGAGGGGCACGTAAGCAAACCACATCAACATTTCTTCTTCCTCAAGATCCTCGCAAGCGAAGATACCCAATGAAAAAAGAGTCGCGCCAGCCAGAAGTAGTGCGAGATACTGGCGGCACCGTGGCCTCGAGGTATGAGCGAGCTCAGGGACCTTGGGGTCGAACTACAAAAATAAGAGTAATGGATGAACCGCCGTAGCGGTATCATAGCTATTACACTATGAAGAACAGATACTACACTTGATCTAAGCCAGATTGGCAAAGAGAGCTGGTGAGCGGATGAGGGACGGGGATTGGGCGGGTTTATATAGACGATGGGGGTGGGTACGTGCGGCGTTAGCCGGACGCACGTGAGACTGCTGCCTGGCCAGGGGGTTGCATTGCCGCGCACGTGTTGCGCTGTTGCCTACACCTCGAACCTCACAGCTGGGCGTGTCGCTTGCTTGTTGCCGTCTTTGCTGGCAAAAGAAAAAAAGACGTGACCGCGACTCTGGATGGAATCTCTCATATGTATTCGACGGGAAAGCAACCGACAGCGACGCACCTCAAAGCTACCACGATCATTCCGCATCTCAAAGTAACTCGATGATCAGCCCGAACCAGGGCTAGGCTCCATTCTGAGTCAAAGAATCATCCTCTTCTTCGTCGTCAAGATGACTAGGTAGAGATTAATCTCTGCCTAGATAGTTCGATACGTCATTCACGGTCGGCATGCTTCCGCCACTCTTCTCACTAACGGCATAACCATGTATACCCCGACACGCCCCACTGTCTACACGTCCGATTTCCGTGTCTACATTCCCATCCTCTAACAGAGTGATCGGGTACTCGTCGTGCTCATCTCCAATCTTGTGCCTGAGCTTAGAGCCCCCGCCAATAGTTGCAGGATGGCTCACTTCGTCCGAGGGGCTGACTCTGTTGGAAGACCACAGACGGGTAGGAGATATCAGTCTGAGGAGCGGGCGGAGAGTCATGATGCAGCAGTTTGTGATGGCTACAGCAGGCTCGGCGACGGACCAGAAAGCCGCGTCGGTCATTGCGTAGGGCAGATTTTTAGTGTTGCCTGCGGTATGAAGGAGGTCGAAGATGACGACGATACGAAGGATAGAAATGGCCGTAACACTACGCTTTAGATCAGCTGACATGAACCAGGCAAACAGCTCCCAGAGTTTCGTACAGTAGACCTATTGCAAAGATCGCTACCAAGCCAATCTTGGCACCACGGGTCATTTGTAGTTTTCGGATGAATGGTATGGGCAACAGGATGATAATCAGATCGGTTATCATGTTGAAGATGCCAGTCGCAACGAACGCCGTGCTGTGTTTGTGATCCGGGCAGTACTTTTTGGCCAAAAGAGGGTTCCAGTTTGCCTCGAGAGGCGTGCATAAAAGAAAAGTCGCGAGCATGCTACCGAGCCAGTACGCAACGACCAAGCCCATGCATATCCAAACCCAGATACGATGTTCCTTTAGTGTGAAAAAGCGTAGGTAGAACAAGAGGTAGGATAACTTGACGCTGGAGACGGCGGCGTAGTACACAGCTTGGTAAGCTATAAGCAGCTTAGCTAGAAAGATGCTGTTGGCAATGGGTAGTTCTTTGGTCTGGTATCCCATCCCGTAATTCGCATCTGTGATGTGCATTGCGAGCATGCCTGCGTTGCTGGTTAGTGTCCCGGTCCAACGGTATGGTATCGCATCGTGTGGGCGTTGCGCCCTGACCGGCTTGTACGTACCGATAGTGAAGATCAGTGAAACCACTGCGGCAAAGTCATCCCACCTACAGCTTTGTCAGATCATGTGACCTTTGGCAGTCATTGTCAGTCTTCACATACCATATCTTAGTCCCGCAGATTCGTCTCGTGATGAACCGTAACACAACGAGCGTAGTAGCGAAACCGACGAGGAAGAAGTTCGCAGCCAAGTGCCTTGTGACGAGCTCGGAGTGGAAGATGTTCGTCTTCGTTAATGGATCAAAGGGTAGCATGTTGGCAAACGAATATGGTGTTCTAGATAGTCTTGGGAAGATATGGGACGAGATGCTGTTATTTGAGAACTGATTGTTGTTTGATATAGCAGAATCATCTCGCCCCCGCATGCATTCGATAAGCCGACAAAGTAGATGGTGTGGTTGGAAAACGCCATGGCATTGGCTCAAACCACTCGCAACTTGGCGAGCGTAATGGCATACTACCTTATACGGCCCCGAGGGGCTATGCGCAAGGCAGAGAATGTGTCGCTGCGCAGTGCATGCGACATATCTCCATGCTTATGTCAAACAACAAGATCTCTTACGGAGGTGGATGCACGTCAGGATTCAATAAGCAGGTGTATTTTTCTGAAAGACAAGAGACGAATCGCCATTGAGCTACGATGGCGATTGTCGGGTGTATATGCCTGGGTCGAGTCAGCTCGGGCTTGTTTAGGCTAGTGTGGAAAGCTTGTCCTGAGAGGACTGCACTTCGCATATTAGTTGACAGCCCCATTCAGCTGGCAATCTCATGTCAGCTTACAGTCTCAAGCTTGCCTACTCCATGCTTCCATGACGTCTTTCCCTGCGGAGCGGTCCGTTCAGCGAATTGTACGATCAATAATAATAGGACGGGCATTCTGCAGAAAGTTGTGTCACCAAAGGCCACCGGAATTGCACCAAGCACTGTTGTCGAAAAGGCTGTGAAGGGCGCGTTGCGGCATTGGTTGAGGACCATGCCCCGCAGTCGCGCACGCGAGCGGTACCGTAACATTCGTCGGATCTTGCGTGCAATCTTGAAGCTTCGTCAAAGAAAGTCGTGCGGGTCTTTATTGTGCGGATGTAATTACATTGTGTTGCCAGGTAGATGCAACGGTATCTAGATGCGTGGAATGAAAAGTGAGCCGCTTGCTATCGCGTCGATTAACCACAAGAAAATCGTAACTGGAGCACTTCTGCTTTGGCTAGAGACGTTTCGAGGCTGCAGTGGAGCGCGGGCGGGACCGGGCCTTGAGGCTGCAAAGCTTTCCAGCTCCGCGCCCTCACCTGGAGGGATACTAGCCGTATCAATCACGCTCTGTCTTCTATCATCAAGCAAACAGGTGGATATTTTGCAAGTTCGCGACAAGATAGGCGCTCGGCATACCGTTGTGGACCCGCATACCCCGGCCCGCAGCCTTAGTGCCTCCCAATCATCGCTTGCCATCTCCCGAGGGAGCAGCCGCCCGTTGCGCGTTGAGTCGATAATGAGTCCAGATTAAAGGTCTTTCTCTTTCGAGAAGGTCCTCGATCCTATGGCGGGACAGTCGCTTAGACTTTCGCGTTGTACTGCGATGGTCGCACAGCGTCTCCCGTGTGCCACCATAAGCACACAGATTTACCAATCGACAGCATGCACATCGGTTGCGTTACATCTATCGATGCACTCTCCACGAGAGCGCCCGACTTCATCGTCATTGGCGGCGGTATCGGCGGGTTGGTGGTTGCCAATCGTCTGAGCGAGGATGCGGACAAGAGCGTGCTACTGATCGAAGCTGGCGCCAACCGGCAAGGAGACCCAAAGATCGACACTGTTGGTATGCTATCAACGCTTTATGGAGACCCTGACTACGATTGGGACTTCATGTCTGAGCCTCAGGTGAGTCCAGCGGCACGATGCCATGTTGCCGTGAAAAAGAACATCGAACCCAACTGACAATCGGGCTTGTAAGACACACGTCAACGGTCGCCAGATCCCGCATCCCAGAGGAAAGGTTCTGGGGGGATCTTCAGCCATCAATTTTGGCGCAATCGTATATCCATCAAAGGCCAACTTTGAAGCCTGGAAAGCACTCGGCAATGAGGGTTGGGACGCCGCTGGCATCGCGCCATACTTTCGCAAGTTCAGTCGCTTCACACCACCGAGTGCGGAAACGAAAGAGCTCCTCAACATAGACTACATTAATGAGGAGCTGCATGGAAAAGACGGCCCTATTCCTGTAACGATTCCAGACGTGTATGGGCCATTCCAGGCCTCGTGGGCCAAGACCCTGGACAAAATGGGTTGGTGCAACACGGATGATCCTATTGAGGGCGAGAAGTTGGGCACATTCGCGTGCGGATTGTCCATCGATGCCGAGACGAAAACTCGCGGCTATGCAGCGTCAGCATACTACACCCCAGAAGTTGCGAAGAGACCGAATCTCGAGGTCTTGACGGAAGCATTTGTCGAAAAGATACTGACGAAGGACTCTGACAGCTCTGTAGAGGCAACGGGTGTGAGTGTGCGAACAAAAGATGGATCGAGCCATGAGATCGTAGCGAAGAGAGAGGTCATTCTTTCTGCGGGAGCCATCCAATCACCGCAAATCCTTGAGCTTTCCGGAATCGGCCAGAAGGAACTTCTTGAGAAGCATGGTATACCAGTAGTCCTCCATAGTCCTGGTGTGGGCGAGAACCTCCAAGACCATGCCATCTCCGCTCCTTCCTTCGAGATCGCCGACGACCAGTTCTCTGGAGACATCATGCGGGATCCGAATATCGTCCAGGCCGTACTCCAACAGTACATGACCACCAAGACCGGCCCGCTTGTCGGTATCCCGATCAGCATGACCATGCTTCCGCTCGTCGACTCTGATGGTCGCATCAGCCACGAAGAGATTGCGAAATTGACAAAGGAATACATCAGTGACAAGGAACTGCCACTCTGGCAGAAGAAGCAGTACGAACAGCTCGAGAAGCAAATCCTAGGCCCCAAGGAAGCAGCAGGATACGCGATGATGCTGCCACTGCAGTTGAACATCTCTTCTGGTGCTACGCAGATGAACGCATTGCTTGCGCCAACTCACCCCAACAACTTCATCACAATAATGGCAGTCAACAACCATCCCTTTTCACGCGGCTTCTGCCACATCCGGTCAGCAGATCCGAAGGAAAAGCCCATTCTAGACCCCCAGTATCTTTCTCATCCGCTGGATCTAGAAATCCTCGCCCGGTATACGCAATACATTGAGACCATCGTCAAGACCGAGCCGTTTGCTTCTCTTCTCAAGCCAAGTGGAAGGTTGCCGGAGGGCAAAGAAGCTAAGGATTTGGATACGGCGAAGGAGATCGTCAAGGAGCGATTGTTGAGCACGTTTCATCCGACCGGTACATGTGCGATGATGCCGAGGGAACTGAATGGAGTCGTCGACAGCAGATTGAAGGTATACGGAACTAAGAACCTTAGGGTCGTCGACGCGTCGATCTTCCCGATGGAGACGTTGGGCAATATACAGGCGACGGTGTATGCTGTGGCGGAGAAGGCAGCCGACATCATCAAAGAGGACTGGAAGATGTGAGAGCGATATGCGAGTACATCTTTATGAAAACAACGAAATGATATCAGCCTGTTCTAGCACTATATTTCTATGCTTGCATAGCTCGAAAGTGGCGTCTGACTATTTTGTGAAGTCGCTAACTGTCCATTGGCTAGACTGCGCGCGTGTTCGGGACTCTAATTCCGTCAATAGGCTATTGTTGTTAAAAAAAAGGTTGTTGGGGAATGTTGGTACTGACTTGCTCGACTTATTTGTTTTCAACTCTGCCTACCACGTCGACCAACCACGCTCAACCGCCTGCTGATACGGCTCGAGTGTGATGTTTTGCGTATCGCCGTTGGAGAGGTAATACATATCCTCGCCCGCATGCTGAGGGCCAACACCATATTCTTCACCCTTTTGAAATACTCGTAGATCGACTCGATTTGGCGGAAGTACACCATCAACCGTACATTCTTCCATTACTTCCTCGGCCAATACATGAAGCTTTTCTCCCGGGAGAGGATCGAAGCTTATACTGCGTGCAGGCTGCTTGTCCGTGCTCCATTTGGCTCCTTGGTAGCTGTAGAGACGTCCTTGTAGCCAATCGCAATTTTCGTATTGTATGTAACTCGGTACGAAGCCAGGTAGACTACCGCTGGGGATAATGGATGTCTCATAGTGTATGATCTGGCTCGCATAGTCGCCTCGGTGGCGTTTCTCTTCGAGATAATGGGCGATGCAGGCTTTATCGCATTCTTCAACCGCTACACCGGGCATAGGCAGGAAATGTAACTCGAGGCGGTAGGGACATCCATAGGCAAAGTACGGGGTGTCTCGGACGAGAGCTTCGAGAAGTTCGACCGGCTGGACATTCGATGGATTGACGTCTTGATGGGTGAAATAGACGTGGAAACTGTAGAGCGGTGGAAGTGGACATGTTTGTCTGCCTCTGAACACCATGAGCGCCTCTTTGCCAGCATGGTCGGTGAATGGAAGAACATGTATTTTAACGCGATGTATGCGACCCATTTTCCCCGGGCCTCCACTCATGGTCGCGCTGCTTTCGTCTCTCTTTAGGATCGAGCGGGTTGTTGCAGGCTGAGGAGACTGAGGAGACTGATTCACGGACGGGATGGGAAGGCGCGTTGGCGCCTGATCGCGGACAAGACGCCAGCGCACGTGCATGACCAAGGCTAGCCGGATTCATCAGCCAAGCTAGCTGGAGACATCTCAGGTTATGTCGAATCACGTCTCGGTTGTACGTGAGTGCGTTCAGGTGTGATGTGCGCGGCCTTCCGCAATTTTCCAGTACTTGCGCAGCTTGCCTGTAGAGAGGACGCTTTTTGGTGGACGGCTTTCGTCATGACTCCGCACGTACACAGAAGGAACTGCAAATACTGTAGACATGACTGATAGTGCTCTGTTTGGACCGCACGACACAAGCGAGAGAATAGAGAGCTGGAACGCGTAAATAGTGAAGAACAGTACCCGTTCTCTGGTGTCGTGATGGTCCACAGGTGCGACGCGTCGATGCGAGTGAGGCCGGGCCGGTGACGTGTTGGTCCGTGCTGACGGGCAAGCCGTGAAATTCCGCTAGGCAGCATCACGTGTCAACTGGAGCCTTGGCTTTGGGGAACGCTCAACTTTTGGTTCACAGCCAGCAGTAGCACGCCTTCGCATCTGCTCTCGGTTTATCGCGACTACCGCAGTCTTACTTCTCCCACGACTCCATCCTTACATTAATTCTTCGCACCTCCAAGCCATGGCCGACGAAACAATGGCCGACGGTGAAAATCCCCTACTCATCGACGATATCAGTCAGGCTGACCCGAACAAATATCATCCGCGCGACGTTCTGCTCTACAAGTGGTATACCGCCAAGCGAATAGCTGACAGCCCAAACCGTTCAGCACTCTATGAGTCAGCTATTATGCGAGAGACCTCGGGTGAGGTACCACCCCGAGTGCCGTGGCCTCTTCCATTTCCTCGTCCGCGCGAGCAATTAGAGATTGGTGTCGAAGAGTGGAGAGAAGCAAGTCTGCGCATCATCGACCAGCGTATCGCACTCTACGACTCAAAGTCCTCCGGAAAGCGTTCCCCACTTGCGACCCCTCCGGCCAAATCGGAAAACCAGAATGGCCTCCCCCATCGCGCCTTAGGTATCAAGGAGCTACTTGAGCAGATACTTCGATACGCCACGCCAAGCACACAGTACGCTGCATGGAACGTATCGAAAGGATGGAGAGATATGGTGAGATACATCCTGCAAACTCAATTTCGTATTCCATATCCGTGCGGACCTGTCGAGTATGGTGACGCTATTCAGCCTGACCTGAACTGGTTGCAACCATCCGACTCCGAGATCGCAGAGTTTCAGGAGATCGTGTTTCAACTACTGCAGAACTCATATTCCGGGAAGTTCCCCGACTCCTTCTTCACGGCACGGCTGTCGCATGCAGACAAGCTGCCACTGTCGACATTCGATGAATTCGCGGCCTTCTGTGAATGTGTTCTCCCAGTAGAGTCTACGGCAGCGCCTCTTTCTCGAGATGATGGACCTTGCTGGCAGGATCTAAGTCAGTTCGAGGTAAACCCACACTTCGCCGACCGGTTTGGGGATAGTCTGCAGCCGATGGATGGTGGCTACGCTCTTACTATAACGCCTGGCCTGCAGCGACATCTGAGAGGCCAGGCATTGATGCCAGAGCTGAACGAGCTCGTTCACACCATGTTCCTTACAAATCCCCCATGTAAGGGCTTGGGTATATACGCCTTTGGTCCGGATACGAGCTTCAGAGACTTAGAACTAATGGAAAGAATCCACAACGTGGACGGCATTCGTATTGGAGATCTCTTGCCACGAATACAGCAGCATCTCCCCGTGGCAATTGAGCGCTGGCGTTATCGATCTCTCTCTATGCGCGAAGTCATTGCCGAAGAGTCGTGGATAGGAATGTCGTCTGACTCGGAGAAACTCTCAAAGTGGACTGAACCTGGCCTTCCGCAACTCCTGTTCTTTCTCGAGTCAGCGGATCATAATGAATTTGATCCAACGTTCGCACAAGCCCTTTTTCAAACTCGTGATTCCTGGATCGAGCGCGAGGCACAGTGGAAACGACCTATCTGAAGTCTACGTTACCTTCGGACTTGTCAATCTTCGTCTTGGTTTAGATGTACACTGTAGCGCAACGGGTTTTATCCGTTCCTCTCATGAGATGTAGGCACCGACAAGATGAGATGAGATGAATAAACCGATGCCGATGACGCGGCGAGTTCATCTTACATGATAATGTAATGCCACACCTCTCCATAGCCTCAAAAAAGGAACCCCCAACATTATCCCTCCCACGCTCCCTTCCTTTTAGTGACAAGATTAGCCACACCCACATTAGTCCTACTTAGTCGTACACCCACCAGCTTACCCATCACACTATGCAGTTTATGTTTCCCTCGTGGCAGCCTCAGCCTACGTGTCTTGTTTTCCTTTTCCGTTCGGCGTCCGCGCATCCGAACTCTTGGGGAAGGAAAAGAAAGGTGAGAACCCGGAGTCCCCCCCAACCCCAACATAGTTGGCACGTCACTATGCGCGCGAGACGAGATTAGGACGGGGGGTTCAATTACCCGGCCGATCTGGTATCGGATGCTGGATCGGGAAGGGGGTGGTAGATGGAAGTCTAGCATCGCCTTCGCACGGACGCTAGAGTGTGGAAGGGGTTGGTGATGAGGGAGTCGGAGTAAGTACCCGCACTTTTGAAATGAGTAATCGGATATGCAGAGACCACGGTGGGTATCTTCCGAAATAGAACACTCAGGAGATAATCGCTGGAAGTGTCTGGCTACCCCTTTGGACCCAGTGTACCATCGCGACTAATCAGTCGGCAGATCGAAATAACCGCTGCACTGACGATATGGAGATACTAGAAAGAACTTTAAGACAGCTTCCAGGCAACCAGCACCGTGCTTTCAACCCGGAAGAACTACCGATGGGTGGCGACTTGATGAACCGTGAGTAATCGCGGGTACCTGTGCAAAGCATGACGAACGCGATATCAGTGCTCGACTACCGATGTAGTCGCCATGGGACATCGCTGATGAGTGTGGCTTCGTGATCGTCGGCGACATGAGTTGACCAGGGGAGGCGAGGTGAACTGGGAAGAGTCGAGACGTTCATCACATCGTATCGTGTAGTTATTCGCTGATATCCTGAAAGGATGTGACGAGTCAGCACACTGAAGGACGTGCAGACGCGCATACCCTTCCGCGTGGCACTTGCAAGGAAGAGCCAGAGCATGTCGAGCCGATATAGTTGCCGCCGTCTTCGGGGAATTTCCTAGGTGCTGTATTAAGTTGTAGCTACTTCACTACCAAGATTGCAGTGTGGATCGGACGCGATGGTCGTGACAATTATCGATCACCGTGGATATCATGACCACGTTCCTGGCCGTGATGCATTCCTGTGGACTTGTAACGTCCTTGTTGAGAGCGACAACCCATGCTGAGGACGTTTGCAGTCTTCAACGGTGTGATGCTAGGGCCTATAGCTGGTCAATTGGAAGCCGTCCCGCAGTCGCATATCTAGCCGTTAGGACATGACTGGTTTTGTAATGCTCTGAATCAGTCCCGATATGGCGCAATCAAAACACACTTCCGAGGAGTCAACAACATGTTGAGCGACGAAAGGGGACATCGATCAGCTTGGACATGTCGTGGACGTCCAATCGTATGCTGTAGCCGGCACCAGACGGGAAACGGAAGCTTTGTCACTTAGCCGCTGTGGTTAGCGGGTCTCTAATTCGAGGCCGTACCCCACAGCACTGGACCCACGCGGGTGCCGAGATAGGGACAGGAGCTGAGCCCGTGTTGTGGGAGTGGTTTTTGGTAGCCAATACTTGGGGAGCTGAAAAGTAAAACCGTTGCCAACGAGCGAGCACGGTGGCCTCTGTATACACGACGTCGTGTACATGTCGGTAGATGAGATGCATGTGCATGCCTCCAGGGAGTGGAGCACAGCCGCGGAAGGATCATTAGTGTTTTGACGGTGGAAGTACGTAACGGCTGAGTATTCCCAAAGGCCAGGAATTGCTGGCGGGGAAGCGGCTTGGATAGAGTGATCTTCGCAAGGAAGAGGGATGAAATCTTCACAGGACCGGGATCAGGTTTCTTGAGTGCGGAAGTCAATCGAGGCCTCGTACATCCAACTCGAAGTTTCTGCGTGGCGCAATAGATGCCGTCTGAGGCGCCCGCATAGGCGTCCCTGGTCTTAATGGGTCTCGTAATGTGGATCGCGTGAGTCTCGAAACAACAGCCATGTGTACCTGAGGGTAGGCTGGATCGGGAATACCGCTTACTGTGGCTCCTCTGGTCAAAGACACAACGTGCTGACGACACACAGTGGGTAGGTGGTACCGAAGACGCGACGTCACCAAGACAACTAGACAGCGAGAAGACGTCGGCGAGTAGGTCAGGTGGAAAAAGACGGCGGGCGGAGTATTGCAAGCCACGAGAGAGCGGAGACAGCAACAGGCGCCGTCAATGTCCCGCATCCGCAGGGCATCGCGCAGAGCGAAGGCGGATCACACTTTGTCGTGATGCGGTGAGGTTATTCGTTGTTGAGATAGACGAGGCCGGGGGTGGCCCCTGCTGCTAGGCGGGCGATCCGACAGCGCTTCGCCACGACGGGCGAAATCTCAACGCTGGACCCTTCGATCTCTGCTCACGACACGCGACAATCGCGCGATGGTGGGAAAAGCAGCATTGCGGCTTGCCAGAATGCGGTAGTCTAGAGGACGCCGCTGGTCTCCCAAAGTATCGGCTCATATACGGGCCTCCAAATCAGGTTGTCGTGCGGCAAAACGTCCAGACGCCGGATTTGGTACTACTGCTCAGCTACCCCGGCTCCGGGACAGCGATTGGCCATGCGTAGAATACCTCTCTACCCACTGATGAGCCGCAGCAACAACCTGCCTGAACCCAGTCACATTAACGCTCCACAGTCAGCTCCCGCCTACTGGTCACCTATCCACACTGGTCATTTGTACCAGCAAGTCACAGCGCGAGCTGAAGGGACTACCGACGTCGCTGGTACCTGGACCCCTGCGGGCGAAACCGACACCATTCCGTACCCGCAACGGAGCTCCCGTGGTGCACTGCCAATGGTGCTGCGCAGATGAGCATTCTGTACTCCAGCATACCATGCTTCCCAACGATGGCCAAGCCCCACTGGAAGTCGAGCCTTTGTGCACGGCGCAGCTGGAGCATACGGGTGGAGATCTGGCTCGCCCTGAGTGAAGGTTATATTCCTGTCCATTCCCAGTCCCGTGCTCTTTGGACGCTGGTGACGCTCGTTCCTCAGTCTCATCCTACTATCGACTAACATCGATTAACAAACGTTCACGGCTTTCGAAACACAGACGCCATCACCATGAGGTCTCCCCCGCCCGAGGTCCTTGCGACATGGCCCAAGCCGAACTACGTCGACCCCGTCACGAGGGGTTCAGGCCTGATGATTGTCGAGTTGACATTATTACCCATCGCTATGATTGTCGTCTTCCTTCGACTATGGGTACGGATAGCATGGCTGAAGAAGAGCTGGTATGACGACTACCTCATGATTGTGGCAATGGTCTTCAGTATTGGTACGTAACCCGAACTTGGCATGACTACCATCATCTAATTCCTTCCACAGGCACAACAGTAATCGTCATCATGGCATCCCAACTGTATGGTTGGGATCGCCACGTTTGGGACCTCAAGCCGCACGAGCTGATGGTCGGTAGACAGGTACGACAATGTGCAACCCGTGCCACCACACGCTGATATTGACGGCTTTAGGCTTCCATGGCAGGCCAAACACTATTCGTCCTGGCCTCTTCCACCGTCAAGATGTCCATCCTCATCTCGTATTTCCGCATCGCGCCAGAGAAGTCGCTCTTCCGCAAGCTCGTCTGGGCAACCTTTGCCCTCGTGTTCGCCGCCTTCGTCGTTTTCCTGGTCGCACTCTGGGTACAATGCATGTAAGTACATCCACGTGATCAACTCAATCCAGTGCTGACAACCACAGCCCAATCTCCAGCTACTGGACACTGCAAGCCGACCACCGCGACTGCATCCCTGAAGGACCGCCACTGGTTGTGCAAAGTGTTCTCAACGTCGTGACCGACTTCATGATCTACGCGCTACCTATCCCCACGCTCTTCGGCCTCTCGTTACCGACCACCCAACGTATCGGTCTCGTCATTCTCTTCTCGGTCGGCGGTGTCATCGTTGTTGCAAGCAGCTTCCGCGCCTACTGGGTCCACTACACACTCTTCGAAACATACGATGCCACGTGGGAGGGATACCAGATCTGGGTCTGGACCGCGATTGAAACAAACGTCGGTGTCATCTGCGGGTGCATCCCAGCGCTCAAGCCTCTGCTCTTCCCGCACCGGGCAAGAGCGCAAGGGTCCAAGTACGGCAACAACTCGCAAAACAGCAGAAGGAAGGAGAAGATCACGCCTGTCCTTGACCAAGTCGAGATGGACACACGGAAACTCACGGGCGACGATGAGACGCGGCCTGGGACCGCCATCACCCCGGTCCACTTCCGTGCGCCCTCGGAACGGCCGATGAGTGGCGATACCGACGATACCGATAAGAGCCGGTTCGATATCGATATAGAGCAGCAAAAAAGCTTCATGTACTGATCGCGAGGCGCAGTACTTTTCACATTACTTAGTTTAATATGCGCATCCGTTCAGCGAGCGATGTTTCAGCTTTCTGTAGGCAGCAGACCCACAAAGAGCCTCTTCTCTTCAACTCACCTCACTACATCTCTTTCCTCTCTCTTTTCTCTTGTCAATACCCGTCGGATACGACAGCTGGGCGGTTTCTTCAAATTTAGCGAGTTCAAGCTCTTAGAAGCAGCGTCTTCTTCTCGTCGCCTAAAAGGTGTCGAGCACAATAGCGAATCATACGATCACTACACTCTCTTGGCTGTCGCTTCTTTTATGTTTGGCCTCTGATTCGCTCGGTGTCGACGTGTTCTCGCGACGCGCAACAACCATGCCGCAACTTCTTTTTTCGTCTCGCGAAGACTGCGCCACCGGTTGAAACTGAAGGTGTACTCACTGTCGCATTGCTTTGCCCCAGTCGTGCCGAAGCGAAGCGAACTATTCAGAGGTCGTCGACTGCTTTATTTCGGGCAATTGAGATTTCACGGAAAGATACTGCCGAAGCGGTCATCATGCGGTGAGATCATCAAATCGGGGGCTGGTTCGTCATGCCGTGTGCATTGAACATCGTCGAAATGAACAGACAGGTTGGTGGTGTGGAAGAGTTGGAGCATGGTGCGACGGCAGAACTTTGCTTTTTTTCTATCCCAGCTGGACCCTGAGTTTGTCGCTTCACCTCGTGAAATTGGGCTGGCGGTCGGTCTGTGCAGCGAGCATGTCGTCATTCTGCCAACTTACCTCTGTTCTACGCAACCTTCCATCGCAGCTGCAATTTCCATCCAGTGGAGGCTTGAACATGTTTCCGCCCAGGGCTGGACGGTGAGTTGTCAGGCTCGCGGAAAGGCCAACGCAGCGATGTTCCGGCACGGGATGACGTCCACGCCGCAATGTATACGAGCATACGGCGCAACGGACGTCAGATACCGAATCATGGCCTTGTCGCAATGTCGCAATGCCGGAATTGGTGTCTCATACAACGAGCGCATTTGCGATATTGTCGGGCATAGGAGCTTTTTCAAGAGTCAGGAACCACTCCCGAGTATTTGGGCGGCTGGGCCTCAAACGGTGGCTTGGAAGCTAGCGACAGGGCTGAAGGCCAAACCTCGGCACCAATCCACTGGCACCAGCGACAGGCTGCATACAGCTGCAGCATGATGTCTGCAGACAGCTGTTCACCGCTTCTAGCGCCTGCGGTGTGAATTTAGCGATTGCGAACATGCGACGCATGAAGGAGGCACAACTCAGCGGCAATTGAAGCTGTGAATAGCAGCAGCGCTTTCATCGCTGGCGGTTACCTGGACTACAGATATGCCAGGGGTAAAGATTAATAAAAAATCAACGCTCCGGTAGCAGACCTTCGTCTCAAACGTCACAGCGGCGCTCAGTGCTCCGCCGCACGACCGTTGCCGTTCAAACTTACCTCATTGATGCTCCTTTAGGCCTGATGAGGCTTGCAAGTCGCCCATCTGGCTTCGAGAAAGCATGCTAGCCTGGCCCCTTCCCGTTTAATGCCAACGCACCGTGCAGCGCCTGCCCCAGCTATGCCTTCCTTCACCTGTACAAACGATGTGAAAAGTGCCCAAAGGCACGCAGGGACCTGCAATCGCGTCGCTTGCTATTATAAGCAGTAGGTACCTCATCCCTTCCCTAAAGCATTCGCTGTCCCCATTGTTCTCTCTACCACAATTCACATTCAACAACCCACCAACATGTGGTCGTCGCTAGTGCTACCGTTGATCGCGCTTTCCTCGCTCACCGTCACAGCCCTCCCCAAAGGTCAACGTTGCAATTGTGAGGAACACCCAGTATGCGTCATTGGCGCGGGCCCTGCCGGCCTAGCTGCGGCAGGCCGGTTAGAAGAGAAGGGCATCAAGGCAGTCATGTTCGACCGTCAAGATGAAGTTGGTGGTAAATGCCAGGCTTGGTATGATGACCAGTAAGTGTTACACAGCGTCCGCCCCCAAGCGCATTAGGCGCGGCTGACCACCCTTCCAGAGGCATCTTCCACCCACTCGGCGCCGCCTTCCTCTCCAATGCGTCGTACCCGAACACCATCGACATCCTCAACCAGACCAATGTCTCGATCGAGCCGTTTGCGCTTGCCGGCGCGCGCGAAATGTACCGCTACAATTACACCAACGGCGACATCATGGTCAACCCCGCCCTGACCCCACAATTTACCGCGCAGGTGTCTGCAGAAATTCCGAGGTACATCCAGCTGTGGACGCAGCGCTTCCGACCGATTAGTGTCGTGAACTACAAGGTACGACAGCCGTTGTGGTGCGCCGTTGCACAAACCCGGGTAGGCTAATGCAGGAACAGAATGGTGTACCAGACGAATTCACCGTATCCGGCGCAGAATGGTTCCGCCAGAACAACTTCACTGCGCTGCCTATTCTGCTCGTGAACCCCGTCGCGCTCTACGGTTATGGCGATATCAACATTGTCCCAGCAGTACGTCATCATTCTCCAGAAAATTCTTGCAGGGATCGCGCATGCAGGACGCTAACGTGTGATTAGCTGTACATACTGCAGTACTTTACCCCGGATATCCTCACGGCCTTTATCGGCTTACACAGCGTGTACTACATGGACTTCCACAAGATGTTTGTCGAGTACGCCAAGAACCAGCTGTGCAAGACGCCCATTCACACTTCTTCGGAAGTCCGTTGCGTCGACCGGTCCGGCGACCACCCTATCGTGTCTTACACTACACCTATGAAGAACGGCAGCTACGTCTCCTGGGAGAAGCAAGAGTGCTCATCCGTCATCTTCGCTTTCCCGCCAAGCATCGAGAACCTCGAGCGCGTAGGTGTAGACATGACAGAGCAGGAGCACGACACCTTCAACAACATCACGACGCACCAATACTACTCTTCTGCCGTAGAACTCGAACTACCCTTCGGCGTCTCCTACATCGCCAACAGCACCGACGAGACAGTCCCGCCCCCGAACGATGGCGAGCCCGTAGCCGTCCTCCACCTAAGCAAGGAATCCAACGTCTCCGTAGCCTGGTCCTGGGGCCCCTACGACTTCCAAACCGAAGCCGCAGCCGAGAACCTCCTTATCGACAGCTTATCCAAGGTTAACAAGGACCCGCGCAATGCCACGGAGCCATCGCAGCCCTTCTGCGGAGACGACGTCAAGGCCTTCAAGAAGTGGGACTACTTCCCGCATTTCGAGGGCGATGCGCTGTCCAACGGCGCCTACGCCAAGCTTAACAAGCTGCAGGGCCAGAAGAAGACTTACTACGCGAGTGGACTCAGCGGCATGGAAATTGTCGAGTGGGCCATTCGCGGTGGACGTGACGTTGTCGACACGTACTTTTAAGTGCTGTTACGAATTCCCTTGATTGCTCGATTACGACATTGTTGCACGGCATTCGGATGAATTGTCGCGCTGAACTGGACCTCGGTCTTTTTGCGACATCTGAGCGTATATACCTGGAGGATACCTGTTGTTTCCCGTTTTTCTGTTTGTTCGGACGATGATATCACGGCTGGATTTCTGTTTTGGCTTCCCCGCGCGCTTTAGATGATGATACCAACACGCCTTCGATGAGCGTCATGATCAGTTGTTCCTGGAGGGTTCTGCGATATGATTGCGGAAGGGAGGGACTTTACGATTATGACCTGCATATGCCCCTGCTGAGGGGGCTCTTTAATGGTAATTACGAGTTTCATTCTGGTTTAGAAAGAGATGGAGATCGGAATTTCTACATTTGGTAGAATTGGATATGTAGATATGTAGATATTTGAACCTATACCAAATTATATCTCTCTCACCACAATCGCGGCTCCCTACTTTCTCTTACCTTCTCCCAAGACTCCACAGATCCTTACCGTACACCATTACATCGGCATCAAAAAAGAGAAAGAGCTGGACTCGCGACGATTCGAACGTCGATCTCCCACTCCACCCTGAGCCTCTTGTTGAATCCCCCCCGGGTCCAACAAGAGGCTCCATACCAAAGGCATGGGGCCATCAAGAATACTCAAGAAGGCCTCTTCGACGGCGAAACGTATGGTACAGGCGCTCTACCGTTGAGCTACGTGTCCTTGAGTGGAAATTGTTGGAGACTTGACGGTCAAAATAATACGTGTAGTAGTACATAGAGCAGTGACTCTATCATAAGTCTTCCTCTCACTTGACAAGATATCGCAGAAGTCTACACTCAAAAAGAAACCGAATATCTCGTACTAAGGCTATGCAACAAGAGATACTGTATTAACAGACGAAAGCCATGCAAAAAAAGAGGCTACATAGCCTACAGCCACGCAAAAGGAAAAAGACAGTGTCGTAGACATGGTGTGAGTCGAACACACGATCTCTTACAGTCTCGATCTAACAGGTCCCTCTGTGTATTAGAGCCCTCGTTTGCTGCAACGAGGTTGCCCAGGCTGCTCAAAGACTCGATACTCAGAGGTCACCCGTCAGAGTGACTAAGATGTAAGTGCCTTACCATTAGGCCACACGTCCTGAGTTAATTTGCGTCGATGGAGTAAAGAGGAACTTGGATGGTACAGATAGAAGATGCGAGGGACTAAGTGACTGGGTAAGAGCAAGGACTGATGGTAAGTGAGGATGGAGAAAAATTGGACGCTGGACTGTAGAAGCTCGTTTGAAGATCAAGCCAAAGAGAAGTCCTGACTTACGGGTAAGTCAAGGCCCGTCCAGTGTGCGGTACATCTTGGTCTTGTCTGTAGTACCGGGTCTGATGCAACCAGTACGACTGGCATTACTATCAATCTCGGTATACGCGGAAATCTCGCAGATTACACATGTTTCAAGATTCGAGAATCCCGTCACCACCATCGAGCAAGAACAAGACTTCCGGCCGCTCCATCTGTCACTGCTATAGAACCATGCGTTGAGAGCAGGATATGCGTAGCAGCTTCCAAGCCCATCGCAAACCAAGTGTAACGCACGAGAACCGGCCACAACGGACGTCAGTCTCCCACGCTCGTGTACCCTCAAACCATCATTCTATTTTCGGAGCATCGCTGACGTCGATTCCGTCAGTGCCAACTGTGGGTCAGTGTAAGGAAACGGCGTGGGTCTAGGTCCAGCCCAACACGAGGAAGACGCGTGTTGCTTACAAGCCCCCTCCCCTCACGGACGTGCTCGAACGTTATATAACTAGACCGTTTCACCTTGAACATCTCATCACCCTCAGGCATACATTGGGCTGGGTCTTTCCCATCTTTCTGCGTCGACTGATTAAATATTAAGCTACTACGGATTACTATCTACCCAACATTCATCGTCCGGCAACATCCACGTCCTTCAATACACCAAACTAGGTCCAGCAAGCCAGCGTAAACAACGACAATCCCAGCCGGAGAAGCCACCGCATAAAGATGCATCAATCCACCCTGCCCTTCCTCTCCTCTCCCCGTAAAGCAACAAAAAAGTCAAAAAGGTATATTGCGAATCATTTCCCCAAGAAGGATAAGAGCATCGCGTCGTAAAGAAACGTTAGAGTGAAGAAAGGAGCAACCAGCCGCTACCCGTACTCAGCGGTCCAGTGCTACGAAGGTAACAGTAGCAAACTTGATAGACACGCCAAGGTATGTCTAAAAAGCGAGCATGGCAAGCATGACCACAGCACCGAGACCGGCGCCGACGGACATCTTGGAAGCGGCACCTTCGAAAGGAGGGGTTTCTGGGGAGGGCGAGGCACTGCCGCTGGGGCTCAGTGAGACGGTGACGCTGCCGGTGGCGCTCATGGTGGGCATGGCCATGGTGCTGTTGCTTCCAGTGGGGTAGGGAGTAACCATGGCGGAGCTGGATGTCTCAACAACACTGCTGCTCTTGGCGACGTACGCGCTCGACGACGACGATGGGGTAGGAGTGGGAGTAGGTGTCGGTGTGACCATGGCCGGGTAGATCTCGGGCAGCAGGCTCTGGACGTCGGTAGGGAGCGCTTGGTACCAGGCTGGTGTGTTGCCAGCAGCGAGCGAAGATGCCATCTCAGCGGCGAACGCAGACGACGAGGCGATCGCATAGGCGACTTGGTCGGAAGGGATCGCCTGCGCGAGCTCCATGAGGACGGACGACTGGACTTCGGGCCTACGTCACCAGCATGTTAGCATGGATCTACATATAGTCATGATGATTATCACGGGTAAGCCGCGTGGTAGTCGCGTCGCGTTTGCGGGTGAGGCAGCAACCGCAGATGAGCAGATGTGGAGAACAGGCCAAACTTACGCAACACCCTGAGCGCTCACGCCCATAGCAAGCGCACCCAACGCCAACGTGATAGTGTTGTATTTCATCTTGATAGTCTTGTCTCGTGTTGAATGATCGTAATTACAGCGAGTGTGTTGAGGACTTCGTATGACGTGTTGGACAGCAACGGACCGACAGACAGTTGAGTTTAATAAGAGAGTGTGGAGAAAGTCTGCTTGATGATGACGACGCGTTGAACAGACAGTCTGACTGACAGTAAAAAACTGCAGGGAGCGAGCAAAAAACTGGTAATGAGCGTAAAGGTTTGCGGTAACGAAGTGAGAGCGAGAGATGAGCAAAGGGAGGATCCCCGGCTGTATTTGAAACTATGGGCACAGGGCTCACGCGCTCCCTTCACGATAGGTTTGCTCGCCTGTGTGGTTGTCCCCTTGGGGGGACGGGGGGCCAGTGGGAAAAGCGGCTAACGGATGGGGAAAAAATAAGATTACTACACCAATCTTGTGACGGGGCCTGAGGCGGGCGACGCAAAATGGTAATTGGAATGGGGATATTGGCAGCGCAAGCGAAAGTGATTCGCTGATCGCGGTAACTCCTTTATGCTATGCTGTTTCTGTTTGGTTGGGGCCCTTCAGGTTTTCCGCGACGTTTGACAGTCTGGCGGTTTCTTTGCTTTTGCAAGCACCCCCGTTTGTTCGCCCGCTGGATGGCCATGACAACTCCAAACACGACGGGATCGTGATCACGCGATAGAGTCGCCAGCGTGCGATGGCGGTTGGCGGCGCTCAGGGCAAGGTGTCTCATCTCCTTGAAGCGCGGAGAAGCTTCTGAGTAGGCCAATCAGAGTGTTCGACGACGTCGCTAGTGGAAGGGTCAAATTTCCACTTTTTAAGCATGGCAGGGGTTCGCGCTGCCGTCTCCAGGGCAGCCCACATGGCCTCAATTCGTGTGCTGCAGGGACGGATGAGGTGCATATCGTGTTCTTCGCAGCCTCGTTTTGTCGCGTGCATGGCTGGTGATGCGTCGCGAATGCGCCTATGTCGTGTAGCACTGAGGTGCTCTTCCAGGTACGGCGTCTATGGAATATCGCCAATCCCATATGTTCGTCGCGATATGCCAAGGGAGGATTGCCAAACTGAAAACTGACAAGCGACACTGCACATCGCAATTAGTCGCCGGCAATTCGGCACTACTGCCCAGATAGCAGAACACCAAGCGCCGTTTTCCCAGCTGCCGTCAAGACATCGTGAACTTGGCCATCGCATTGATCTGCAAACAGTATTTCGTTTATAAACGGAGCGCATTTTCTTTTGGTGCTTTCACCGTCAAATAACGGCTGACGGCTATCTGCACAAGTGCTCGTCCACGGCGCAGGCCTGGTTTTGGAAGTCGACGAGAACCATTGTCAGTCAGGGTCAAAGATAAAGCGTGGGTCTCGCTATCTCACCCTATTACGTTACGTACTATCATTTCACTCACAACGCGATTCACGAACAACATCTGCAACGATAGTACGATTCAAAGCAGTGCTGATGCATTGTGATAGCGTATACAGGTACATCGCAAGAGCTTGGGCGAAGATAATCGAGATCTACGGCACTCATCTACCGACAGAACAATTTAGGTGAGGCTAGAACGATGCACATAGCTTCGCAATATCACCGAAGCGCCAATCCATCTTTCCTCAATCCTCCATCTCCCTGGCGCGTGATACTCCAGCGACGGCAGTATGGTTCTGGCCACCGACGGGCTGACCACATTCCGGACAGCGCGCTTGCTGCATGGGCATACCGCATTCTCCGATGGCGAACTGCGTTGTGTTAGGTTATGACATGTGAAATCGAGCAGGAGAAACTTACTGGATGGCCGTTGACACACTTGTACCAATGTCCAGAGTGAGTCGCGATACCGCCACGTCCGCTGACCATGGCCTTCTTGATAGACTCTAGTTCTTCCTTGGACACTGCCTCGTAGACATCCTTGCTGAGCATCTTCGATGCAGCGACGACAGCTTGTCGCAAGTTGTCCCGTCCACTGAAGGAACTCTCGCAAAGCTTGTCCGCCTTCGTCAACAGATCTTTGGCGGTGTTGCGGTAGTTCATAGCCTTCGACCGATCGTTGTTCTGACCAGACTGGGCACTACCGAAGAACTGGGCGATTCGGGCGTAGTGCAGTGTAGCCTCAACCGCAAGTTTAGGCAGACTCTCACGTATGCAGTCATCAATGAGCCTCTTCGCGTCTTTGAGGAATTGATCCGTCTTGGCGACGGGTGAACCACTGGGAAATTTGAGAGGCAAGGTACTCTGGAAATGCTTCTGATCCACAGTACGCATGATCTCGAAGTTCTCCTCTAGCACTAAGCAGCGTACCTTGATTTCGAGCAGGAGACCGCCGAGGGTGATGCGTTGATCCCGATCCCGTTGGGCAGATTTTTCGGAAGAGTCAATTGTCAACCTTGCGAGCTCAACATCCAGTGGTTCACTTCGCGCCATACTATGCACGGTCGCCTGGTGTAGCTTGTACGTTGGTTGGTGTCGGATATCCATCCTACGCTGAAACGCCTTAACTGCGTTTAGTAGATTGGTAGTATCCTTTGCGCGATTATTAATCTCGTCGTTGATGGACTGCATGGTGAACTCGTGAGCTTCCTGACCGCGGAGCTGAACTGGCTTATCGGGAACAACCGACATGCGCGACTTTTCGAGGTCCTTCCTGACTTCCATGAGCTGGCCTTCTAGTTGCTGCAAGTCTTGTTGACCGTTGACGATGAAGCGCTTGGACATCTCATCGATGACAGCTCGGTTGATGAGCCGGTTGTAGCGCTGGGTAATATACTGCTTGACAGGCTCTCGACACTTGGGGCATTTTGGAATCGATGCGGACAGCTCGGCGTCCTCAATCAGTCCGGTAAAGGCGCCCGTCTTCGTATCGACGCTATACACGTCTTTGAGGCCGACGACTCCATCCAGAGTTTCGGTGGTGAAGAAGTGACCGCAACCGAGAACGACTATGGGCGATTGATCCAGGTCGATTTTAGCATAACGAGACCCCATGATCAAGTCTGGCTCTTCCTCCGGCTTCATGCCACACTCTTGACAATACTCGACCGGGCATACTTCCCCACAAATGCTCGGACACTGATGACCGCACGGGAGAAGCTTGGTGCATCGCTCGTCGCATGGTAAGCGGCTACACGGGGCCGAGCAAGGCATTTTGCAATCGCCTTGATGCTCGCAGGACCATGCACAAGGCTCAACGCACGGAGCACAGGGCTCGTGGCACCTCTGTGGACACTTGGTATGTTTGCAACGTACCTGAATGAGATTAGAGAAGTGTCACATAATCGATAGGTATCACTTACTTCGCAAGGCGCTTGACAAAGACCGCAATCCGTACCATCGTGACATCGGCGATTACAGTCGTGATTGCAAGTCCCATGCTTTCTACCACAGGTCTTCCTGCAAGTAGCGTGCTTCACCACCGGCTGATCGTACATATCCTTGGTATTGCACTGAGCGCAGGTTCCGGGGCATGGATGACCACACGATAGAGGTGTGTTGCACAGTGTAGGGCACTTGAAGTCTTTCTTGGAGACATCTACCGAGCACTTCAAGACTACATCGTGTTCGCAGCCAGGTACACGCTTCGAGATCTTGACGTCGCAGGGTATGCTGGTAGGATTCTGGGTGAGATGACAGGCGACGCCGTGCTTGACATGACCACATGGAAGCTGTACGTGGTCCATCAATATCATACACTTCCCACAAGGCTCTCCACATGTAGCCTTCTGGCATGCATGGTCGCAGGGCTGATGCCGGCGCTGACACGGCTGCTCGCAAAGGAAAACCTCATGCATGGCTTCCGAGTGACATCGGGCCCCACATTGATGGCCGCAGTCGAGACGGTCGGCGCATGCTTCCCTACAACCACCTTCAGGGCTCAACTTGTGAAAGTCGTCAGGCTGCTGTACTTGGGCGTCGGTATCAGGGTGTCGAGGGCAACGCAAAGCCAGAGCTTTCCCAACTGATTCGGTCGCACGTAGCATCCCGATGACTTTCTGCCACATGTCGACGCTAGAGTAGGTGTCTGCATTACCTATGAGGTACATGCCATGTTGAGCGCGACTCAGCAAAACGTTGATACGGTTTGTCGTTTTGAGAAAGCCGACGTTCTGTCTATCGTTGCTTCGCACAAGAGACACAATGATGATCTTCGCCTCTTCTCCTTGGAAATTATCGACCGTCGCAACCCTCAATAGTTCCGACAATTGTTTCTTCTCCAGCGGCTTGCCCTGGTAACTCTCGTGAGCGGGTACTGCGGTCTTTGCTGTATCGTTGTCTTCTACAGCGAAACCGTCCCTCTCAAGCGCTTCTCGATCTCGATCACTGAGGCAGATCTCAAAATCGCTGCTCATCGCGGCGCGGAGTTTCTGAAGCTGGCCAGTGTATGGGGTTAAGACTGCGATGTCATCGGGCTTGTACACACCCTGCCGAACGATATGCCGGACCATGACATGCACCATCTTGACTTCCCACAAGTTGGACTTGGACTTCGTATCATGTGTATCTGCACCCTTCTCGTTTTCGAAGTTGGTGTGGTCGAGCCAGAAGACATTGCGGCGCATACCAACAACATCCGGCAGCTCGATGGTAGACGGATGGTCCTTGAGCTTATCGTAGATGGTTTCGCGAATCAGCGTAGAGATTTGCGGGCGCATTCGACGCTGTACATTCAGTTGAGCAACAGGCATCAGAGGCCGCCCGGGCTCACCGATCGAGAGTCGCTCGAACTGACTCCTATCGAGCGCGTGAAGCTTTCCTCGCTCGCTCTCGAGCGATAAGTCGCGGAAGTTGCTGACAGAGGGCCGAAGCTGCTCGTGATCACCAATCTGGATGAGATGCTCAACATCGGGAAGCATCGCCGAGATCATGTGACTCTCCATGACCTCACCGGCTTCCTCGCAGATGATCACCTTACACTTCACCTGCTGGAGAACCGAGATACGTTTCGCCAAGCCGGACGTGGTAACCCCAATGACTTCAGCCTCTTCTAGCAGTCGTCGGTTCAACTCCTCATGGATATTGCTCAATTGTCGTTGAGTCTTGGCTGCACTATTGACGATTTCGAAGAGCTCGCTGACCTTGTTTCCTTGAGCTTGCGATACCCAGGAGGCGACAAGTGCGCTTCTCTCAAGCATTGACAAAGAGAACACGCTTGCAGTCGCCCGCTGGATTATCTGCTGTAACTCGCTTTGAGTTAATGAGGTTTGGCCATATGCCTCAGTACCGGCGATCCATACATCGAATGGGTGGCGGCCGGCTGTCTTGAAGCCTTCGTCATCGACAGAACGGAACTGATTGTAGATCTTCGGATATTCTTCGTGGATATGGCCTTTGAGCTTATGCCAGTCCGGACGCTTCGACAAGCCATGAAGACCACCAAAGAGCATCTTGGCCTCCTTCTCATTCCGATCTAGATCCTGATAGTTCATCGCCGCCATATACTTCTCTGACTTGGTCTTCGTCTCCAATTCGCCGACGGTGCGCAGGTTGTGGTTGAGAAGCTTCTTGGACTTGCTCATGCCGCCAACCCGGATGAGCTTGTGGACGCCGATATCGATTAGGTGTTCGAGGAACTGATCCAAGGCGTGGTTAGTGTAACACACGATGAGTATAGGACCGAGATCGCTGTTCTCCTTGATCCCCAGCAGTATCCGCATGATCTGTAGGCCCAAAAAGCTTTTTCCCGTTCCTGGAGGTCCTTGGATGAAGGCGAACTCTCGGGTTAGCGCAGCAATGAGCGCGCGACACTGTCCACGGTCAAGTTGCGTTTTGGCCTCCAGCTTATCGAGTAACGCCTGGTTGTCACATGATGATGTTGGTTCGATAGAAAAAGAGTCTTCTTTGTTGCCATCTTTCAGGAGAGCAGTCACGGGGAACTTGAAGCCAGGCGCGCGCGCGTATAGAGGTGGAGGAATTTCGTGAGTCCTAGTCGTTGAAGGACGGTCAATGTATTTGTCTGGGACGATCCACTGCTGAAACGGTAGACGATTCAGTCGCTGCATCGCCTGTAGGCTTTCCAAAGTGGGTGAAAAGGTCGCCGGCATGACCTTCGGGAACTCTAGCAGAATACCACGGGCTGCTCCGATGTTGGCTTGCATGAGCATCTTGACCGTTGCTCGATCTTGAGTTACCAGACTTGCCGTCACGTAGGCCAATTGGTTGTGGTGTGTCAAGCTATACTCCTTTGTCGGATCGGTATCCTTATTCGAGACAGTAAGGAAGACATGTTGAACGACAGTGTCCTGGATCCATATGAAAGACAAAAGCGACCCTTCGTCGAATCGTCTGGACTCCTCCCACCAATTCACCTTCTGGGCAACACTCCTCTTACGGACTGTCGCAGGCTGGAGGAACTCCATTTGAGCTTGTAATCCCACCCGCTTATCGAGCGCGACGTAGCTAACACGTGAGTTGGTGTACTGATTGGCGCGTATATCTCCTATGTTGAGATTGGGGTGGAGCAAAGTGTTGGCGTCTTGCGATACAGCATGCATGATTCCAGCCAATGACCCCTTCAGCTCACCGAAGATATCGTGGCGCAACAGGCGGAAGTAAGTATCAATGTGGCGTTGCACGCGATCCTCAAGGAAGTGTGGCTGGTCAGGATCGGTATAGGGCAAGAATTCCTTCGCATCGCTTATGATCTCATCCCGGGTCGGGAAGATTACCATGTCGCCAATGTCCTTTTTGTCGTTGTCAAACCGATCTGAGGGCACTACAAGGTCTCTCGGGTAGAACGACGCGGGGCCGTCAACATTGTTGTCGTCTCCAACCCCATTTTCACCAGTGGGATCGGCGAGGAGACCGTGCGCTCTAGCTACCAGGGCTCGAATGTCATTGAGGCGAATGCTTGTCCGTGTTGAGGTATCTGGCGATACCAAGTCTTTGTAGAGGTCGCTTACAGCCTGGATGGAGTCCGCCAGCGGTATGATCTCATCGTTGAACCGGGCTCTACGCTCACGTCTCAATAGCTCGAAGAGAGCCGTCGCCATGGCGAGAAGCGTCGTCTTGTGGTCCTTGGTAGATGCCGAAGAAGATGTCCGAGCTGCCACCAGAGCCTTGCAAACCCGCTGGAGATATGAGACTGCAGTCCGCCCACCGACACCACCGAAGAGGTTGTAGATGGAACCGACGTGGGTATCAACCGCGAGACATCGAAGGAGTGAGGAATGCGTGAGCGTAAGCAGGAAATGGCGGGCGTTGCTGAGGAAGGTGTCGTAGTCCGAGCCGATAACCTTTGAGTTCAGAATGGCGAGGATATGACGATGACCACTCTCATCATCCGAATCGTCGTTGAGGTCTTGGGGGAGCTGCTGTCGCCAGTCTCGGTCTCCAGCTTCGAGTATGCAAAAAGCACCCTCCCAGAGGCGTCGCATGGTCGTTGGATCAGTTTCTGCCTCACCAAGGCGGCGCTTCCATGAGCTATAGGACTTTCGTGCCGCTCTTTGCTCATCCGTCTCTTTGGCCCTCGCGGGCTTGGAATCCTTTGTGTTGCGATCGTGCCTGCCTTGGGTAGAACCACCACGTCCACGACCGCGATCTCCGCCTCTGCCACCTCTTCCGCCACGGCCACCTCGTGGATTGCGTCCGCCGCCGCGTCCGGACATCGTGAGCTAGTTCGGGCGTAGGATTTTAGCAAGATCTGAGAGAAGATTCGTCGCTATAGAGATTGTGTTGGTGATAGTCTCCGTTGGGAAGGAGCAACTGTATTTTTTGTGCGGACGCTAACTGTCGGGAAAACCCTGCACGGTGTGGTGAGAGGTGAGGGTGAGATGTCAAGCGGTGAAAAAGCGGGCGAGATAATACCGCAAGTGCCGTATCCATCAGCAAACATTCGTGCATACGAATCTGGAGATCTGCATTAGTCACTTTCAGCACTGCAGCAAGGCGCGTCAGGATATGGTGAGAGGTGAAAGGGAAGCATCCGAAAGAGGGCCGGCGGGCGTCGATACGGTGACAGCGAGCAGCGTCGGCGATCTCGCATAACTGAGCTTTACTGTCAGTTGAAGAGATACAATCTCTCAATAGGGTCCCGGTCGGGGCTGCAGAAGTGCTGAAACTGACTGATGCAGGTGCCCGCCGATACACTCAGGCCTATGCACGCCTGTTTGCTGGTGTCTCAGAAATAACGAGAAGGACAACAACTCCTGAGCATTGAAACAAGACAAAGATTCCCTACACATCTTACCACTGTTCAGAAAGTTTGGTTGAGCGTGGCTGCCCCATTAAGATGGGCCCTCTGTTTTGATGACGTGCTGAAAGCAAGAAGAGGAAAGAGCGAGTGACCACGAACATGAAGACTATGCCAAATGGAAAAGAACTCAGGAACGTAATATTCCAGAAAGCAGTACTCGCCTGTTTTGATCTTAAGTGCCCACAACGCCAGCTATGCAACACCTCACAGCATCATATCTTCCCATGCACATTACTTCGTCCCAACATCCGGAAACAAAACCTGCACCATCTCGTCCAGAAGCGTGAACGCAATATGCGTACTGCATCCTCGTTAGCATTATCCACCCAAGAACCATTTCGCAAACTTACTTCAACCGGGTATTATTAATAGTCCCCTCAATCTTCTTCGCCGCCAATTGCGCATTCTGCCTTCCCACAACACTACTCGCCAACTCCGGCACGAGGGTGCTCAGAACCTCGCTTGCAGCTTTTCTACTGTTCTCCTTGTCTTTGATGGTTCGTTCAACACCGACTTTCATCCTGCCGTTAGGCCACATGCTGTCCTTCAGCGTGTCGATGTACTTGACGATATTGTTTTCAGAGAGCAGGTTGTCGAAGGACTCGCGGACTTTGCGTTCGATAGTGCCACCGAGGAGTTGGTGCAAGACTACGACGACAGCGCGGCCTCGGAGCCAGTTGTTCTCGCGGTTCAATTCGAATGTTTCGAGGAAGATGTCGCAGATTGGTTTTACGAAGGGTTCGAGCTCTTTGTTTTCGAAGGCGAGGAGTTCGGCTTCTGCTTCTGCGTCGTTGTTGGGTTCGCCGGCGACGAGGACGCCGGAGGAAGAAAGGTTGCCGGGTTGAGCGGTTGCACCGTTTGTGTTGGCGAGCTGAGTGGTTGCGGCTGATATGAGGTTTTGGCCTGCGACGGACAGTTGATCGAGCACTGGTATGTTACCCAGGAACTCTTCCATACCATCGGCAACTGAGTTGTAGATGCGAGTTACGAAGTCGTTGGAGTTTGGATCCTGGTTTCGCAAGGCATCGGCGGGGCTGATCGCAGCTTGCGAGAGGAAGGCGCGTAGTTCTCGGCTGCGACATACAGCTGGGATGAGTAAAAGTTCCCTTAGATACTTCTCAAGGCCAAGCCGTCTCTTGTGTAAGAAGTCTTTCTGGAGCTTCAGCATCATCTGCCGGCGCGGGAACTCCAGATTTCGGACTTGCGGAAATTTGGCGCGGAGCCTTTTGTTCAGTTCGTGGAACTCGCTGTATCGTCGTGAGACAACCCAAGTAGCGGCAGGCATCTGGTCGCCAGCACGTCGTCGTACTTCGATGACGTACATAGCATACTCCTTGCCGTCTTCCTCTGTGCCAACCATAATCGATTGAATGAACACAGTCGCGCGTCCGTACAAGCTGTTGTCGCTTTCTTGAACGATGTACTGCTGACGCTGTAACTCTTTTCTCTGTATCTCCCGCTGAAGGCTGGCTTTCGATTTTCGCAAGATCCTCAGTTCTGCAGCGTTGTTTGTCAACTCAGCTTTCGATGTAAGCGAGTCGACGATAGACTCTTGGGATACCAGGCGCTCAATATCAGCAGTAAGCGCATCGATAGCCTCGGCGAGCCCCAGGTCTCCAGGCGCCGCCTCGTGGATCTCTTCCTCCTCTGCTTTGCCCCTTGGGACTGGGTCATCGATCTCGTCCTCCATGAACCTTTCTTCATCGCCAAACAGGTCATCATCAAATACACCGCGCGTTCTGGGCTCTCCAACTAAGCCAAGGGACGCTATGCTTGGCTTGAGACTATCTCTGCTTTGCTGCAATTGTGCTTGTGGGGCTGGGGATGACGCTCGTGGTAGATCGACGGATCCTCGCATGGAAACACTGTCTAGTGGCGATTTCAGACCCGGCTCGTAGAATATTGAACCCTCAGGCTCGTCCATAATGTCGATGATGGCAGCCTGCATAGCATCGACGACCTGCGTATTGTTGCCATTGGAGCGGTCATGACCAAAGTCTGAGTTGAGGCTTGCGGTCGAGTGTGCAAGAGGATCTGAGTCGTAGTCCTCGTCGAAGAGAGGTGCGCGTGCAGATGATGACCTGTGTACATCCAAAGAACGTCGTGCAGGTGGCTCGGCGTTTTTGACGGCTCCTTGGCTTTTGAGATCTGATGACGATGCGACAGCTCGACGCAAGTCTCCTTGTGGTATCTGCAATGCGCTCTTCTGCCTAGACGAGGTGCGAATCATAGCAGGTGCCGCCGTAGACGAATTGTCGAGTGTTTGCGCTACAGTTCTTGTATTCACACTGCTGTTCTGCGCGTTCGCTGCCTCGTCCATGGCTAGCCATTTGTAATACAAGTTGGACTTCTTGAACCTTCGGAAGTAGGGTTCCTGCAATTGTTCGTACGCCGCCGTCTGAGCTTGTAGCAAAGAACGTCGCGCATTATGATACTGCTGCGGAGTCGCCTTCCGCCCGGCTTTGAGAAACTCAGAGACCGCTTGTCGAGCTTCGGGAAGTATCTTCAACTCCGGGTTCGACAAATATCCGTCGTAGATCTGCGCCAGGTCTGCACGGTCAGACTCTGTCCATGCAGGAAGAGAGCCTATATAGTCCGGCGCTTCTTCAGTCTCTACTTCCAGTGGATTGCGAAAACCGTCCACCACAATCCAAAACTGCACCAGCCGCATCAGGTCCGCCTGGTCCATGAACTCCATGAAGCAAGACAGTCCTGAGGCATCGTACAGCACTTCACGCAGAGACGCATTTGCGAACTTGGACGAAGTACGCTTGTGCTTCGGCTTCTCCTGTGCAGCAACCTTTGCCCGCACCGAGCCACCAGCACTGAGGTTGGTGACCTTTGTATCCAAGATTTGTCGCGCTGTTTCCAGGCGCCGCAGATAGACAGGGTCTTGATCTTCTACCGTGGAATCCTTCCGCAGTTGACTTGACACTTCGCTGCGAAATCGTCTAGCATCTGCAAGAGTATTGGTCTGCCTAATGGCTCGTATGAAACGTTCGAACCGTCGTTCGTTATCGCCGGGCGCAAGCTTCGGAAACTGGACGTTCTTGGGGTTCTTCGGTGAGGGCGGAGCATGTTCATCGAGAGCAGCTCGAATCTTGCGGACAGTTTTCCTTTCCTGTATCAACGATCGTCCCTGACTAGATTAGCGACGGTTTACTATGAGCGGGGATTTTCTTACATATCCCTCCATAAGTTGGTTCCATGTGTCTGGGTCAGCGAGCATCTGCATCACAGGAGAGAGGACTGCGCAGGCCACAAGCTCTTTGATCAGTACATTGACAGCGGGACTGGTTGACATGTTCGCAGGCATAATCTTTGGCAGTAGTCGCGTGACGGTGCTTCGTAGATGTTGCTGCTGTATAGGCTTGGTATTCGAGTATGCCAACGACGCCGCCGGGTGCAACCGGCCCTCCTTGTATTTGGCTGCGATGGCCAGATCAAGCTCCTCAGAATCTGTGATGTTCCGCGACAGCTTGCGTCCGCGGACTATGCGCTCTGCCTCGTATGACGCCCGCAAGTGATCGGTGATAAGAGGTATCATGCGCGATACGACTGTCTCGACCATATCTACTGCCAGTATGCGTTCCCGAATCTCGCCCATTGCAGCCCGTATCGCATTGTCCACCTCGTTGACAAATGTTGGGCTTTTGCTGATACTGCCATACCAGCTCTTCACGAAGTCGCGCAGTATCAGCCCAATGAGCACGTCGATGCTGTCTGATATCATGAAGGACGCGGGGTATAGCGGCTCCATCATGTACATGTTCCTCATGTCCAAAGCCTCCCGCTCAGCCTTCCACCTGCCCGGCGCAACGAAGGCGACGTGGCGCGGTCCATAGTCAACCTTTCCTCCGCTTCGTAGGTCTGTGTCCCAGGCGATCGTGAAGGTGAGCCATGCTCCCAGGGCAAGCGTCGCGAGTACTCCGGCGAAGAAGGCGTAGGGCAGGTAGTGCAGCTTGGGCTGCCAGTGGGTCAGGTACCCCCAGGCGATGAAGACGGCGATAGCGGCGAAGACCAGATCTCTGCGCTTCACGGGGGCCATAATCGTGCGGGTGGCGCCCGTTTCTGCATCTTGAGCGGGATGGCTGAGGGTGCGGGAGGCTTGGTGTTCTTTGGACAACCCACTTTCGAGCTTAGACCACTGCTGACGTCGACCCGCGTATATCGTATCCAGCGAGTATACGAACGTTAGTATCTTGTTCGACAGCCTCACAAAAAACTCAACAAGTGTAGAACATAGGAAGCACCTGTTGAAGCTTCTGTATTGCGCTAGGTTTGTGAGCGCTATTAACCCCCGTGGAAATGACTGCGCTCCTCCTGCTTGGTATAACCTCCTATGCAGATAATGCCATGATCCCAATAGTTTACATTCATGACGCCGTTCCAACTCCGGTACTATGCACAAGCTTTCTCGTCTGGCCCAATCACATCCATCTAGAATTTCCGTCGTCCAAGTGTCGGCTTCCAGTCGAGCGGGTGTGTCTCTTCCGTGGCGTTCTCATCCTGCTTCCAAATCTTGATAGACTTGTCCGACTCTCCAGTGATGAGACGCAGGCCGGTTTTGTCGAATGTCGAGCACATGACACCTGCTTCAGCTTCGAGAGAACCCGGCTGTGCGATACTTTCGCCATGCTGGAACCGATGGCCTGTCTTCCAGTCGTAGAACGAGGCTTCGCCGTTGTCGCTACCGGCGAACATGATGTTATCCTCATTTACAGAGAGTGTGTTGATGATGCTGTTGACCGGCGAGAAGTTCTGCATGAAATCGCCGTTCGGGCATAGCCATTGTTTCGCCGATTGCGCCGATCCAGATGCAAATGTAAACTCTGTGGGATGTGTGGCAAGAGAGCGAACCGACTTCTTGTGATGTGTGAGAACCGTACGAGTCTTTCCGGCGACCAGGTCCCAGAGTCGTATTGTGCTGTCCATGCTTCCAGACAAGACTTGGGGCTCGGCTTCTTGACATTGGATCGAAGAAATCGTTCCCTTGTGGCCCCCGAGAACATGAATATTGCTGCGCGATCGCATGTCCCAAACACGGACTACACCATCTCGTCCTCCTGTGCAGAGCACATCGACGGTCGGATGAAGCGAAAGCGAGTAGACTCCGCTCAAGTGGCCGTGGTAATGTCGAATGACTTTGTTGGTCTCGAGATCCCAGCATTTGACCATCTTGTCTTCTCCGCAAGAGAAGAGATACGGATGCCTTGGGCTCACTGCAAGTCCTCTGACTGCCGAGATGTGTCCTGTCAAGGTGATCTTTAGTTGACCGCTGGCCAGATCCCAAAGCTTGATCGTCCTGTCCGCGGCACCGGTCGCAAACCATTGGTTTCCAGGCTCCATCGCCACCGATCGCACCTATACGTAGTCAGCCGCTGTCGCTCTCCTGTATGATACTATCGCATAACTTACCCATCCCATGTGTCCGCTGATAACCGTCTTGACCTTCCACGGCGCATGCCAGTCGGGCTTCGCTTGACGAACCACGTCCTTCCTGACCAACGCGCTGGACGTCTGATCTCTGCTTGGCGTAGGTCCATGAGCGTTTGGTGCAGCGCCCTTGCCTCCCGCTCTCACTGCCAGCTGCATCGACTGTGCATCACGCGCCTTGTCCGCCTTCTCTGAGACACCATCAATCATCTTCTGCATCTTAGGATCCGAGGCCTTCTCTTCAGCGTTCTGTGCCTTGATCTTCTTCCGTCGCTCGGCCGCTGTAGATGCTGCACTGGCCATCTTCGCAGCTAGCGCGGGTGGTAGCTCGCGCACATGTTCATATTCGTTGCGAATGCGCGATGCGACGCTGGCCTGGTCTGCGGCAGCTGAGGGCGCTGGTGTGGTTGGGTGTATCGAGAAGCTGCCGTTTGAAGCGTGATCTAGCGCCGCTGATGACGCGAAATCGGCGGCAAATATCTCGCGTGTCCGCTTCGAAGAAGATCGAATGAGCTGTTCTGCCGTGCTGAGAGGTCGCGACGCTGCGGTTTCGGCCATGTTGGCGACGTGATGTGGAGGAGGTGAGGAGTACTGCATCAATGTTAGCTGCGGCTTTTCGCGACTGAGGCGACAGTAATAGAAGAGACTCACGTGTTGACGTATGTGGTGATACTGAGGGTCAACTGCTAGTCGTCGACTCTCCATCGCGAAGTTTCACTAGCGCGCCTTCCTCAGTAAGCCGAGCTAAGCCCGACTATCTTATCTGATTGATCCCGTTCACTGCCCGCTCTGCACTCACCACCATATCAACTTACACACAATCGTTTGCCATGTCTAGCACTCAGTGTGATCGCTCGTTTCCCATACTCTGTGCGCAGTCATACTTGTTACTGTGTTTCGATGTCCCGCTCCTGCCATTCTGGGGGAATGTCCAGTACGCTTGTTGGTTTCTAGCATGCAGCCGGCTCCGTATTGAGAAAGACTACAGTACTGAGATTGTTCTGTCTCAAACACGACACATATTATTGCTGAGCTGTCTCCAGGCTTGAAATTACTCTCGTTAATTTTGCACGGACCATCAATGACGCCTGGCTTCAAGCAGCACCGCATTCTTTGATACCAAGCGTACACTGATGCGAGCATCTTGTCATACTACTGACAGCTAACAGTAATAACCATGCGACTTTAGCCTCCAAAGTACTCTGGCAAGCCGTTCAACATTGTTGCATACAAGCAGCAGTAAACCAACACGAAGTATCCAACCCGAGCTATCCACAAAAGGCTTCATCGGGCCCGCGCACGAAAGCTGAACGAAGTCGACAAGATTTGATACCACAGTGTTGCTTTCAACTACAGCGTACTTCATCTTCCAGAGATCTGGCTTGAGCATCTCAACAAGCCTTGGAAGCAAAGAATCCAGGCTTCGAGTAAACGATGTTGATCTATGGCGATTGGATGGAAGGTCCAATGCACAAATCCCAAGCGGAGGAGCCGACTGGTCTTACTCCGCAGTAGGGAACCCAGGACGCAATGCTGGGAGCTCAATGGGGTTACATGACCGGTAATTTGTACGTAAGAGCCCTCGTCTGGTTATTCACATGGGTACCAACTTCGGATCGTCCAATACTCGTCGTGGCTAGACGACCCAATGCCAAACGCTCGCGTGCACACATCAGAATGTGCGGGACATGCAGGGGATACGAGTGAGCCTCTCCTTCGTACAGCATGGCACTGTAATATTGCGCCGCAAAGCTCGCATGTCAGATGCTGTCAGCACCGCGCACATGTTTCCTGCATCGCGACCGCGTTTATGACTGCGCAAAACTGTCGCGAACCTGTGGATACGGAAAATCCAGCGGTCACGGCGACGATGCTTGTTTCTCCAGATCTTCCGGGTTCTCCGCTTCATAGCTCCAGGATTGCGCAAAAGCAGCTGAACGGCGCGCGGTCAAGCACATGCTGCCGAGGAAGTTGAATGGAGAGCCAGACCGAGTCGTCAGATCCTTCCAGAGGAGGAAAGCCACCTCCGCACGAAATGACGCAGGAACGGTTAAACCCTTGCACTTCAACAACAGGGTCGTATTGGCGGCACACCCACCACGACGTAACTCGAGAGAAAGTGCCGTGCGCCTAGAAGTAGGTATTTCGTGTCTTGGAGATAGGAGTACACAAGCATATTTCTTACAGCCGCCTAGACACACGAATGCAGGTACAACAAGGCCGCCAGTCTTACGCCATGCCACCGTCTTTTTGCCGGGAATTTCGCAGACAGCGGTGGACGTTCGGATGGCGCATCCGTTCGGCGGGTTAGCCATGTTCCTGCGCGAGCGAGCTTAGCCAAAGGGTGTAAGCATGGATTATCCCGGATGTTTGGCCGAGAATGGTCGAGATGTCGCGGGGTTTGTAACACTGGATCCTGCGCCATATATCGATTTCTGTGTCGCATTTGCGCTTGCCGCCATCCAATGGCCACCCAGCCGGACTGGAGATGAAAACTTTGACGATTGAGGATCTGCGCAAAGCGACGATGCATACAGTGGTTGGTTTTGCCTCGTTGCGTGGCTTCACAGCCTCAGGGCTGCCCCGGATCTTCTCGCTTCGCACTAGTCCCGGAAGCGATTAGATGGGAACGGCCGCACCGTCACTGGCCTCATGAGACCCAATCAGCAAAAGCTTCTACAGTCACAACCCTGGTCCAGGTGCAAATACAACGCTAGCGCGACGCTAGGCCTAAATAAGAATTTTAGTGTTAACTAGTAAACTTTAAAGCTTTTAATTATAAATATTCTTTCTTCTACTTACTCTTTTACTCTATAAAATACTAATTATAGCTTACTTTATATACTAGAAACGCTTAAATTAACGCCTTATACTTCTAAGTAATAGCTTACCTATAATAAGTAGCTTAAAATCTATATTCTATAGAATTTAAGCTAAAACTTAGGTATAATTACCTACTATCTTAATATATACTATAAGGCTACTTATAGTATAATTTTCTATACTTTTTACTATTTAATTACTTCTATAAAGTACTGCTATAGCTATAGTATA